>JAKELL010000030.1:0-485805 GCA_021524915.1 Lactarius akahatsu
CCGATCGAGGTCGGCGTGCTCGGTGCGTTCGTCCATCTACGTAGACGACCTCTTATGTGGGCCTGACATCCGGGGCAGTCAACTGTGTCGGCGTCTCTCACGAGTTCCCGACCGACTTTGTCGACACATCGGAGGAGGAGCTGAACACGATCGTCGGCGTCAACGTCTCCGCCACGCTGCGCGTCACCAGCCTCATCGCCCCCGCCATGGTCTCTCGGTCGTCTCTCACCTTTCCTACCCGCATCGCACGCTGACACTGTCCCGCGCCGCGTCGTACAGCAAAAAAGGGCCTCATTTGAACATGGGTTCGTTCGCCGGAAGCCTCGCCCACTCCCATGCTCGCCGTCTACTCGGGCAGCAAGGCCTTCCTCGCACCTGGTCCGACGCGCTCTCCGCTGAGCTGACGCCCAAGGGCATCACGGTCGAGCACGTAAACACATACTTTGTCGTGCGTGTCTCCCCTCTTTTGTTAGCTTCTCGGGCTAGCTTAACGCGTCCGCCCCCCGTTCCTGCAGACTTCGGCCATGTCTAAAATTCGCCGCCCGTCGCTGTTCATTCCCGACTCCGAAGGCCTTTGTGCGCTCCGTGCTCGCGAAGCTCGCCCCAGGTACCGTCACGCCCTACTGGAGCCACGCGTTGGTGGGTGCGGCCATGGCGCTCGCGCCTCCCCAGGCGGTGCTCGGATACGTGCACTCACTGCAGAAGGATACTAGGAGGCGTGCCCTCGCGAAACGGGCGAGGCTCGCGAAGCAAGAGTAGAAGAGGAGATACGTTGTTTTCTATTCGACTCCCGTGCATGCGTTTGGCCTGTACTTGTGTACCGTTACTACTGCACTGTACAAGGTCGCCGCTATTCAATTTGTTGCTCGCGCCTGAGACTAAAATATCGTTCTATACACTGTATTTCAATGTTCACGAAAGAGACAACAAAAGACGGCTGTAAACATCAAACGCAGGGATAGTGAGATAGACCTAGACTGTCTTTAAACAGATGGAAAACAAATGGCCCGTAATCTATGATATTGACCATATGACGACCGACTCAGCTCGTCTTGGGTTTCTTCTTCAGTGGCTTGTCCCTATCGGGTCCTGCCGCCTTCGCATTCTTCCCTATCTGTTTCTTCAATACGCGCTGCAGCGCCAGCTTCGCCTCGCCATCCGGGAATGACCCCAGGTCGTAGTAGTTTGCGGTCAGCTCGAGCAGCCACTCTGCCCGGATATCCGTCACCGTACGGATGTATGCTCGCGTCGTGAGCACGAATTCGTTAAATAGGACCCACTCAGGCTGGGTGTCAAGACCGCACGAAGGGTGTAGCGATACTGCCTGAGAAGAAACGGCAAAGGTAATGATGTCAAGTATACCGGCAAGGGAAATGATGAGAATCATACCTGGTTGTCCTTAATGGTGATGTAGGAGCCTTTCTCCCCCTCCTTGTGCGCAACCTGCATGAAGAACCCACATACAAGCGCCTTCCTAATGTTCATGTAGTGTCGTGTCTGGTCCTCGTAAGATTTGGTCACGACGCCGATCTCTAGGCGTTCCATGATCCGTAGCAGCTGCGACCGAACGTTGTCTGCTTGAGAAAGGGACCGCGCAGAAAGATAATTGTTCCATGACCAATTACGATCGTGTAAGTCTGCAAAAGTAGAGTTGCAATAACCGTAGCGAGCAGGGGCAAGTGGCAAAAAAAGACGTACTATTTTGGTACTCATTGAACACATTGAGCAGCGTGAGATGGTCCCCGTCGGGAACTGTCAACAGCTGCTTTGCAGCATCGGCCTCCTTCCGTTGATTGTTTGGTCGTAGCCAAACGTTAGGGACTGATGAATTGTGATGAGTTCAATCACCGATGGTTCGTAAAGAAGACGCTACCTACCGGAAAGCATTGCGACGATGGCCAAGATTTCTTGGCTACAATGAAATTCGGGACTGACGATCAGCATCTTGGACATCTGCTCATTTAAATAAGTATTCGTGGTACGGAGTGCTGGCGAAATTCAATACCTGAGGGTCCAACGGGAACTCCGACATCATGCTCCCCATCGATGTCAAGTTTCCATCGTCGTCGAGCGCCGCAAGATAGTTCAATAGCTCGAGCGCCCGCATCAATGTTTCTGGGGCTGGAGCGTCCACGTAGTCGAAGCGAACAAGGTCCTTGATCCCGGCTTTCACAAGTTCAAGGACTGTGTTCGCCAAATTACTCCTCAGGATCTCCGGGTGCGTTTGCTCCTCGAGCTCCTTCATAAAGTCTTTTTCTGTGTATAGCCGGAAGCACTTCCCGGGCCGAGTCCGACCGGCACGTCCTGCTCGCTGTTGTGCAGAGGCCTTCGAAATAGGTGATACCAGGAGGGATTCGACCCGGATGCGTGGGTTGTAGATCTTTTGCTTGGAGAAACCGGGGTCGACAACGTACACGATTCCGTCTATGGTCAGTGACGTCTCCGCAATGTTCGTCGATATGACGACCTTCCGCCCAGGTGGGCCACCTGGGACACGCGGTGAAGGAGCGGGATCGAATATCCGCTGCTGCTGCTGAGGCGGAAGAGATGAATACAGCGGGATGCAAGAGAGGGGCCCGACAGTGTCTGGGTCTTGGGCAATCAAGTCATCGGCCTCGATCTTGATCTTACGGCATGCGTCCTCGATTTCTTCCTCTCCGGTGAGAAAAAGGAGGATATCACCTGGTTCTTCGGCACGATGGATCATGAGAACAGTACGAATGGCAGCCTCCACGTAGTCCGGTTCAGGTTCCTGAGTATAGAAGATCTCCACAGGGTGTGTGCGGCCAGGAACTTTGAAAAGCGGGGCAGGATCGTCAATAGTAAAATACTTTTGGAACTTGAGTGCGTCTAGCGTGGCGGACATTATGATGATCTTGAGGTCCTTGCGCCGCTTCACCAGCGCTTTGAGAAGGCCCATAAGGATATCGGTGGCAAGTGTACGCTCGTGTGCTTCGTCGAGGATAATAGTGGAATAGCGTTGAAGGTCTGGATCGTTCATGGCCTCACGCAAGAGCATACCATCTGTCATGTACTTCAGGAAAGTTGTCCCTGGTTCGGTCATGTCCTCGAAACGGATGGAATATCCGACCTGCCTCCCAAGCTGGACTGGGACGAAATGAGGAAGAGAAAGAATCTAGACGTCAGAGCACGCACCGTCCATCTCGTCAGCTACGCGCTTCGCTACGGACATGGCGGCCACCCGCCGAGGCTGTGTACACGCAACAATCTTGTTTTTTGTCTGCGGCATGTCGGAGTAGACGACGAATTGCGGAATCCTGATATGATGTCAATCTCGAGTCGCGTTACGAAATTAGCGATAGATGGACATACTGTGTGGTCTTTCCAGAACCTGTCTCCCCAACCATAACGATGATCTGGTGTTTAGTAAACTTGGCTGGGGCATTAGCGACACATGGCCTTGATTCCAGGAGCGACCTGGGGCGCGGGTTCTATTGCCCCCTCACAAACGAAGGGTAGAGCGAAACTCACCATTTTATAGAATTCGTCCATTTGCGCGAACACCGGCAATTTTTTACGAGCCTCGAGAATTTTACGATATTGAGGTGAATGTGGCAAGCGGGTGAAAGGATTTTCGTTGCCCTCCTGCAAGGACGTCAACGATCAGTTTTACCAAGATATAATACTTCCACCTACCACAACACCCTGTACCTGCTTTGCGGTCACATTTCGCGGCAAAAAACCGAACAAGGGGTGTTTAGTCGAGCCGGCCATGTCGATCAGGATAGGATTGAGAGTCACTTCGAGGCGAGTGAACACCGTGACGGGTGACTCCTTTGATCACGTGTCTAATCCGCTGGACGCGCCGGGAATTTGGCTCGACTATCAGCCGGTAAGTGTTGCCAATGAGCGCTAGCGCTGCAGTTGCAAGACAATAACCTGGTCAGGTTCATAACCAGGCCGTCCTTACCCTATGTCCACAGATGCCTCGCTGCCCATTTTCCTATTCTTTTACCCCCTTTGTTTTATTCTTTTTTGCTCTGTTCTTTCTCGCTCGCTTTTGTCCGCTAACTGTCAAGTCGTCCCCAGTGTACACTTCTCATGGCCGGCGCCGATCTAGGGCGTGTCGAGCCCCAGAATCTGAGGCGAAAATCCACGGCTGCGATAGAGTGGAGGACGATTCCGCCCACCATCAAGGTCAGGCATAAGAAACGTCCACCACCAATAACAATTCAGTGCGCTCCACCTCCGCGCTCCGCAGAATAACCCTGAACTCTTCTATCCCCATCAGTTCAAAACGATCGTTCGAGCAGCTCGTATGGACACCAGGTCCTCACAGCACCTCGACCGCTGCAACGACTGCGACGACTGCTTCTTCCGCAACCTTATTCACGCCTTTGACGTCTTCTGCTCCAAGGAGCATACTTGTAAGGGGATCCTCCGAGAGCGCTGGTGTGGGGCAGGAACCCCGCACATTGTACTATGCTATTCCTGGTTTTCAACAATCTCCAAACGGGCCAGACGATATCAAAGTACCTCCATGGCCCCTATCTGCCCGTAATTTCGCACTCTCCCCGCAGGTCGGGAAGACTGCACTGGATGCAGTATCTGAGTTGGACCATATCCACCCTGGGAACGAAAGTAGGTCTCGACCCAGCGTCATGGGGTAATCGAAGTCCGAGCTCGTATCTCATGATTCTTGCAGTTCCATCGCCGCCGCTATCTCCCCTTGTCTACTTGACCCTGCGCCCTTGGACACTTCCTGAATATCTGCTACTCTTGTCGGTAATCCCCCTCTGTAGTAAAGAAGAAGAAGCGGACTGGGAGGAAATCGCGCGTAAACTAAACGCAGCCATAAATTATGAACCCCGTAGCGCCTGGGACTGCTGGCATCGCTGGGCTGTCCCATGGTGTCGTCCGCAACGGCAGGCAGAACCGAGATCAAATACGTACCCCTGTGCGCCCGGCGTGCAGCACGAGTACGATTTCATGGATCTCGAGGGTCTCATCGATTTGTGGACGACTTTAACAAGTGCCCTGGGGGGGCACGGATCACCGTCTCCGCTCGTTTTTCCAGGTTCTACGATAGCAATGGCGCAAACCCGCCATCTTACGGGGCACACACACCACCCAGGTGCGCACCCTGCGCGTTTTAATCTCCCTCGCCGTCTTCTCACGAGCGACGCAGCGTATCCGCAGCCCTCTGCACCCCCAAATGTGCCTGCGCGCAGCTTGGGTGATATTCGTGACCGCGGGTTAGCCGCATGGTTCACTATGAGTGTCGTTAACACATCAGTTTTGCATCATGTTCTGGAAAGCCAGCCCGAGCGTACAGACGACTGGTACCCTGTGCACTTACGCGGGCGTAGGGTCCCGCCACCCCCATATATGGCGACGTCAGACCCCCGCTGATGAGGTCGACGAAGCGCTACATCCTGTAGTTTTGGATCTACTTATTGTTATCGTATTGGAGTGACGACCAAGTAGAACTAGCGCCTCCCTTTTTGTCGATCTGAGTTTGTACTACACGTCCACGTGAAATGTAATTGTTTTCCTACAACTGCAAGGTTAGACCGAAGGAACGGCGAGAAGAAGTCATGAGGTGTAATAACAGGAAAGCAATGGCGAGAGGGGCACGAGGTGTTTTTTTTTCAGCATTCCTTGCTCGGGATCTACGAGTCTCGGTGATATTATGGTTTCAATCTTTCATGTGAACGATCCTTACTCTCAGCATACCTCACGTGTCAGCAAAGAGAAGCGAAAGCATTTATGATCCAGAACCTGTCACGTCGTAACTAGTCTAAGGGGTCACCAACAACCATAGTGGTGCCATTTGACGCTCAAATCAAAGTACCCAAGAGAATGCGTGGCAATGGACAGGAATGATCGGGAGATAGGCAACCTAACGAGACCGAACCGGTGCTCCATAAGAGAATATCTCTAGCTTTCTGGATTAGGAGTGGCATCGCTAGCCATTGCGCTAAGAATGGTGCTTCCGAATACTGGAGTGGGCCCGATCACGGCCGCACGCTGTCTCGTTGGAGGTTTTGGGCTGTTAGAGGTTTTACGAAAGAAGCACACCCAACGGCTCAGGTGCAAGTCTACCCTCGGCCCCAGAGATTGGAGAATTTGATTCCCACGCCGCAGTCATAGAGGGAGAAAAAACCATTAGGATGTGATGCGAAGCGTATGCGGGAGGTTTCTACACACCGGGCCTAGGATTACTGCAATGAAACCATCGAACCCAGTTGCGAGGGGGGGGGGTATCTCTTTCGATCCAACAGAGTATCTAAGCTTTGTACTTCGTATCCCTCATATCAGAAAGCGACCCATATAGTCATCAAGCAGGCAGTATGAGGTCCGAGCTGTCCACGCGAGACCTGAAAACCCCAAGAGAAGTCCCAAAAGGGGAATCACACTTGCGGCGTGTGAACCCCCTAAGTGATTCACGGTCCGACTGTGAGTTGGCTTGCCCCCCAGGAAAACGCGCGACATGTCCTTTTCGGGCCACATGTCCTTTTCGGGCAGGCGGGGCCACCCACCACATTTGCCTCGCAGAGGGGCCCCCGACTTCTCCGCGCGTGTCCCTCGCCCTACTACTCTCTCCTCGACTAATTATTACCTTACCACCCTCAACGGCATGGTGTCTCCCCCCATTGATAATGCAAACATTGACCCAGAGCTCCTGCCGGGATCGGGAGCACTCTCACAAGACTCACAAGACCATGAACAACATTGGTGATTGTGGTCAAGCTTGTCGCCCGTGGACCCCACCGAGCGAACACGAGCACGCTCTCCGTCGAACGGCGGTAAGTCCACCTCGCGTTACTGTATAAATATATAAATTTTACTGAGGGCGAGCCATGTCGCAGTTGGTGGGGTTGGCCCCGTTCGGAATGGCCAAGGGAGCGGCAGGCGATCTCGCAGTGCGTATTCGCACCTTTTGCATGCCATGCCTCTGATCCGTTTGCCGACCCCCTTCATCAACTCGGACCCTCCAGACTCACGGATGCCCCATTTACCTGCAACGTTCGAATCACCGTCGCTGTCACGGTCGAGGGAACGGACGCTTACTGTACGGATATGACCACGTTAGTAAGTCGCAATGTGTCATGGACTAGGGGATCAGTCAGCACGTAGTAGAATCACATGCCGATGTGGCATGACTCACAACTAGGATAGCAATAGTAGGGTTCGAGCTACTTTAGCTATTCGTCGTACGGATTGGAGAGGAGCTTTAAAGCTACCTCGTATATGTATAAATAGTGGCCTAGGAAGACCAAGATTCACCATCTTGGTCTTCTTCAATTCACCACTTCTACTCGTCTCTTTACACGTGCTTCACTTGTCTCTTTCCGAGCAAGTTGTCTTCATTGATTACCAGGTTACCTAGTGGCACGACTTGCCCTAGTGTGAATTCAGATCACGTGCCCGTCAGCACCGTGTATCCCGTAACCAGGTCACGTGACCTCGAAGAGATATTCCGCTAAGTCGTGAACACCCTTTCGTGTCCAAGTCGGACTAACGCCAGTGGTGGCGTTACATTAAGACCAAGATCCTCTCATCGTGGCGTTCACAACTTGAGACCAGTGGAGAAACTTTCAAACCTACTCCCTCGAACGACGAGGAGACCGAAATGTACCAACACAATTCCTAGGAGCTGCCAGGTGGAGAGAATACCGAGGAGAAACAGGATACTTCGTGGACTTTGCGTCGGGGCCAACCCGATACCGCCCCGTTGAGTTCAATTTTGATAATTTGTGCTGGGTCGAGATTACTTGGAACCCCGTAGACAACCGATACGACGCAGTACGACCTGCAGGAAGAAATTACAACTGTGATATCGACGCAAGGAACCTACCCACACGTGAAGAGTGGGGGCGCATAGACGGACAACCCGAAGAAGAACCCAGCACATCCGAACCAAGAACCCCCGCACCATCCGAGACTAGTGGAGACGACGAAGAAACTGACAACGACGAAGAATCCGAAGTGGGAGAAATAATACAGACAGCTGAGTCCCTACGTATCAACGAACCCTGAGAATATCGAAGTACGCCCACCCGCAGATATGGCAACAGCAACGATCACTCAGGAGGATCTGGCCCTCGAAGAAGCCAGGAGAATTACCGAAGAAGCAGAATCCTACCTACGCCCCATCAACCCAACAACGGGACACTGCATGACTGCAGACGACGCGGCCATCTTCAGAGCAGTAGGCCCAGATGTCCCCGACCCACCACCGGGCGCAGGAGGACCTCCACCACCCAGAAGACGCGGAGGACCCTTTGGTCAAGGGCCACCAGGAGACGGAAGGCCATCGCACGGAGGAAGACAACCTCAATTCGGAGGAGGAGGCAGAGGGGACCCCTTTGGTGGAGGACCACCACCCCCACCGCCGCCAGCAGCAGGGCCAACACTGGGAGCACCACACGGGTCAGACAAGTTAGTGGGAGAAACCCCGACCATATTTGACGGAAATCGAGATGAGTACGAATCATTCCTCACGCAGTGGCACATATACTGGGGACAAAATTCAGAAGCACCGATCATGACCAATGTCTATCGGCGATGCCTACTATTCTTAGGCTTCATCAAAGGCCCGCGAGTATCCAATTGGACGCTCGGATTTCTCCAGTGGCTCAACAACGAGCTACATCAAGGACGCAGCCGATACGACCCATTCCTATGGGACACCTTGACCGCTGGATTCTCGGACCGTTTCTCGAACGTACTCGAGCAAGAGCAGGCGCAAGCAACGTTAGCTAAGGGGTTTAAAATGGTCGGCGACGACATCGATTCGTACGTCACCAACTTTGAGCAGTTAGCAAGAAAAGCTGACTACCGCCTCAACGATCGCCAAACACTTGATCGGTTCACGGTGGGCCTCCCGAGGGCCTTATTCACCAAAATCTATGAGTTGGACGACCCGCAGACCTTCAACGAATGGAAAGAAGCGGCGCTGCGTCGACAAAAGCAGTACATACATCTGCGCGCACGCCTAGGGCTCACCACCACACCTCGCAACACCCCAGCACCACTGACCCCAGCAAAACCGCGGATACGCCCCGCCATGGGCACCACCCAGATTCCCACCTCCACGCTATGATCCAAACGCCATGGACACATCAGCGGATAGAACACGCGCACAGCCTCGCAGAGGTAGGCGACCCAAACCGCGGGAACCAACGACCGCCCTTCCCACCAAGGGGAGGGCCTGGGGCAAAATCGAGGAAGCGGACCACGCCGCAATATGAGGGAAGTAATATGTTACAACTGTAACAACCCAGGCCACTTCTCACGCGACTGCACACGCCCTAGAAAACCGAGACAACAATTCCAACCACGCGCCAGTACAAGTCGAAGCGCGGACACCGACTACTACAGTCAAGAACCGACAACGGTGCGTCGCGCAGAGGCTACACCAGAGGAGCAGGCCAAAGGGTGGATGGAGACGCTTAGAGGGGCCAGCGACGAGGTGAAAGACCTCGTATTCAAAGATCTCTGGACCCAAGAGGGTTTTCAGGACGCCTGAACCCAACGGCCTGGGTGAGGGCAGTCAATTGTAATTCCGTAATCATGACTCGCTACCGTTCGCTCCGAATTCCAGTATCGATTCGTACAAATTACTCCATGGCCGACATCAAAGGGCTCGTTGATTCCGGAGCCACTGACAACTTCATAAGACCCGCATTCGCCAAACGCATGGGCCTCGGGCTACAAACCCTTGAGAAACCAAAAAAGATATGGAACATAGATAACACCGAAAATAAAGCTGGGTCCATTACACATTTTATCGACCTAGACGTCCAGACCAAAGGTGTTTCTAAGGTCATGAGGTTCCTAGTCACCGACATAGGAAATGAAGACCTCGTTCTCGGATACCCTTGGCTAGCAACATACGAACCAACTATTAGCTGGCCACACGCCACCATCCACGAGGAAACCCTCCCGGTGGTGCTGCGATCAATTAACCCCGCGGAACAGCAAACCACCATCGCCAAAGCAATGACTCAAGAAGAGGCCGAAGAAGCCTGTCCAAGAACTTGAGGAAGAGTGTCAGATACACACCACAGCCACCGAACTCGCTATCGCCGCCCACCAAAACACCGTCGCGACAGTCATCCCCGAACCATACCAACGCTTCGCGAAAATCTTCAGCGAAGAAGGCGTCCCACCGCTTCCCACCTTCACGACCATGGGACCACGCAATCGACTTCAAACCCGGCACACCCCCCAGCATCGACTGTAAAGTCTACCCGATGTCACAAGATGAAGACGGGCAACTACGCGAATGGTTAGATGAACAACTCAAACTAGGGTACATCCGTCCATCGAAGTCCCCTTATGCGTCATCGTTCTTCTTCATCAAAAAAAAGGATGGCAAGTTAAGACCTGTACAAGACTACCGAAGGATCAATGCCTGCACCGTACGTAACCAATATCCATTACCCCTCATGTCAGAACTCATCAACGACCTGGGGGACGGGCACATATTCACAAAACTTGATGTCCGCTGGGGATACAACAACAGTACGCATCAAGGAAGGCGATGAATACAAAGCGGCGTTCAAGACAAAATACGGACTATTCGAACCCCTCGTCATGTACTTTGGACTTACAAACTCACCGGCAACGTTCCAGAACATGATGAACGACATCCTAGGCGACACAATCCGCACCATCGCAGCACTGGGCACAATTATCCGCGTCTACATGGACGACATCGGCATCGCAACGCTCGAACACGCGGGCCTTCAAGCGCACATCGATGCCAGTCTGCGAAGTACTTCAAGTAGCAATGGACCACGACCTGTACTTTAAACCGTCCAAGTGTAACGCCACCACCGGCGTTAGTCCGACTTGGACTGCGAAAGGGCGTTCACGACTTAGCGAAATATTCTTGAGAGTCACGTGACTTAGTCGCGGGATACACGGCGGTTGTTGAGCACGTGATCCTGAGGCACACGGCACTTGTCCTGCACGTGACCTAAACGTACACTAGGGCGAGTTGTGCCACTAGGTAATCCGATCGATGAAGACGACTTGCTCGAGGAGGCAAGTGAGTCACGCGTGAGAGAGAGGAGGGGAACGTGGTGATTGAAGAAGACCAAGATGGCGTGTCTTGGTCTTCCTAGGCCACTATTTATACATATACGAGGTAGCTTTAAAGCTCCTCTCCAACTCGTACGACGAATGGCTAAAGTAGCTCGAACCCTACTACAGCTATCCTAGTAATGAGTCATGCCCTATAGGCATGTGATTCTACTGTCCTTTCTGACTAACGCGACTGTCCATGACACATTACTACTTACTAACGAGGTCATCACCGTAAGTAAGAGTCCGTTCCGTGCGCACCGTGACATCACCCCCTTTTCAGCCGCGACGACCACGGCGCCGAGTGGGGCCTATCCCTCCGAGCCATGCTTCCTGTCTCTCCATAATCCGATCCAACGTGTTGGCCATCTCCAGCCGGAATTTGCAGCGGGCCAATTCCGACTGTACCCCTCCGAGCGCTTGAGCCAGCGCATGAAGTCGCTGCTCCATCCTCTCAGCCTCGTGTCGATAGGCACGGAATCTGGTTAACTCAGCTTTGAGCCTGACGTCCTTCAACTCGTTCACCACGCGGTCCACCCTGTGTTGATTGCTGTGCCCTCCGACGAGGGCGAATAGGTCTTCTGGAGAGTAGTGGGGTTTACCGGTTTCCCGGACGTGCGGTTTGGCGTACAGGGGGCGACTGTAGACTTTGTCGCTGTCCTCTACAAGTCCGAGGACGAGAGGATCCGGCCCCGCGATGACTTGGATATAGGACGCTTGTCGGGTGACTCCTTGAGCGTCGGTGATGGGGTAGTGTACGAAGTCATCCCCTCGGTTGTGCTTGTATCCATGAGGGGCGACGCGTGACGAGCCTCCGAGGTATCGGAGGCGGACGGCGGGTAGGGTGGAGCTCGGGGTGTCCACTACCACGCCGCCGCGGTATATGGGGCGGCCCGTGGTGTCGCAGGCGTATGGGGTTTCCCGAGGGTCGTCAGAGTCGGTGGCGGTAATGAGATAGGGTTGCTCAACAGGATACCATTCCCTCAGTGTCCCTTCTACCGCTTCGTACACTGCTCTCTCAGCGTCTCTGTGTGTTGGCGGCGTCGGTGGTAGACGACTGCCCTCTTGGCCGCTGCCACTGCCAGCTGCCGTCGTCTCCAGTCTTCCGCCGACGACTTCCAGTCCCGCGTCTTCATCCACTCCTGCCATCTCAGGGTTGCGGGCGTCTTCTTCCGCTTGGAGTTCGATACGCACGGGGAGAGGTCGAGATAGGGGACTCGCAAAGAGTCCGACAGCTGTACGAAGCCGAGTAATTTCGGCTTCTGTGTACGGGGCAGTGTTGAGGCGATCGCCGTTTGGGTTGAGGAGCCAGTACGTGGCGGGCTGGTCTGGATCCTCGATGTCGATGATGGATTGTACGTTGTTGAGGGCCGTCCTGAGCTCTTCGTGGGTGAGGCTGTCGACGAGGCGGGTAGCGAGAGAGGAGGGAGAGGAGGAAGCGGGAAGAGACATTTCTGAGTAGGTGAGGAGTCCAGTGTGAAGGGATGGGGGCAGCTTAGTGTCGTGTGTCCGGTTTATATATATCCTAGCGGCAGTTGAACTCCGCTCGTACTCCGCTATGGCTTCGTCAGCGAATATGTCATTTTTGTTGACCCACTGATTCTCCGAGTCTGGGTACCCCTTCCATTTCACAAGGTATTGCACTTTCTTGCTCCGGCCGAATCTTCTGGAGTCTAGAATACGCTCCACTTCGTACTCCTCTTCTCCGTCCACTAAGTCTGGTGGTGGGCGTTGAAAGTTTTTCCCATGCATGGGCGTCTCGCGATAAGGTGTGAGCAAATCGATGTGGAATACAGGGTGGATGCTCCACTGCGTGGGAAGTTGGAGTTGATAGTTGACCGGTGACAATACTCGTGTGATTTGGAATGGTCCATGCCGTCGTGCCGCGAGCTTGGCCGTCAGTTGATTGGTTCGGAGGTGTCGTCTTTCTAACCATACTTGGTCTCCTACTTGGTACTTGGGCGTATCTCGGTGTTTGACCCACAGCGCTTGTGCCTTTTTGATAAGGTTTTGAGCTTCTTTCCATGCGTCTCGGAATTGCTGAAGTCGCGTGAGCACCTGTGGGATAGGGGATGGCTTATCGATCCAATCAGCGCGTGGGTCGTATCCCATCATGAGTGAAAACGGGGACTTCCTTGTTGCCTCGTGTGGCCAATTGTTATGCGCGAATTCCGCCATCGGTAGGAATTGCGCCCAATTATCTTGACGCTCGTTAGTCCAGAACCGTAGGTATTGTTCCAGCCATTGGTTGGTTCTTTCCGATTGTCCGTCGGTCCAGGGGTGGTACGCCGTGGAGATGTTTTGGTAGATGCCGAGGATTCGGCATAGTTCGCGTGTGAATTTTGATGCGAATCTCGGGTCTCGGTCGCTGATGATTTTCGCCGGTAATCCGAATCTCCGAAATACGTGAGTAACGTACAGTGCCGCTGTTTCTTCCGCCGATATCTCTTCTTTACAGGGGATGAATACTGATGCCTTTGTGCAGTCGTGGTCAGTCACGGTGAGGATCGAATCGTGTCCCTGTGACTCTGGCAATTTAGTAATGAAGTCGAGGGCGATAACTTCGAATGGCTTAGCGTCAGGTGTTGGTGTGATAGGCGTTAGGGGGGCTCGCGTCGGGCGGTTGTTAACCTTGTGGCGTTGACATTCCGCGCAGCCTTGAACGTACTCCGTTATTTGCTTTAGCATATTCGGCCACCAGTGACTTTGCTCGATGATTCTTGCCGTTCGCTTGATTCCTGGGTGGCCGTAGACTGGGGGGTCGTGGTGGTTGGCGATGACGATGCGGATTTCTTCCGGTCCTCCGGTGACTACTCGTGCACCTTGGTGGTACCAGATTCCGTTGACCTTCTTGAGCTTGTGTGGGTCTACCCAGGGTCGTAGAATGTCTTCGTCTTGTTCGTGGACTTCCGGGGATTGCGTGGTGATGGTTCGCACAAATACCTTCTCAGGTAAGACGATGACTCCTTCGTTGTCCCTTTCTCCTCGATCATAGTCGGGTCTTCGCGATAGAGCATCTGCGCGTCCGTTGTTAGTCCCTTTGATGTGGTGGATCTCGAAATCGTATTCCATGAGTTCTAGGACTTCTCGAGCTACTCGGCGGCTTATCTTCTGCGGTGTCTTCCAGTGTGTGAGGTTGAGGTGGTCGGAGAAGATTTTGATCTTGTGCGGTGAGCCTGCCAGGAATGGTCTCCAGTGTCGTAGTGCCTTGACAATCGCCAGAAGTTCCAGGTCATAGATGTCGTAGTTGCGTTCCGCTTCATTTAGGGTGGCTGAGAAGTAGCCAAGGGGGTGTCTTTTCCCGTCTTGCTTTTTCTGTAGGAGCACTGCACCTACTGCGTATCCCGATGCGTCTACTTCGAGTTCGAATTGGTCTGTCAGCGTGGGATGTGCAAGTACCGGTTCACTTGTGACCAGGCGTTTGAGGGTTTGGAAGGCCGTTTCTTCGTCTTTACCCCACGTCCACTCTGCGTCCTTGCGTGTGAGTTTGTTGAGGGCTCGTGCGTATGTGGCGAAACCGCGAATGAAGAGGCGGTAAAAATTGCAGAAGCCCAAAAAGGAGCGTACATCTCGTACCTTCGTGGGTGTGGGCCAGTCGCGTATACCGGCAATTTTTACGGGGTCCATGCGAGTCACCCCCTTTTCAAGAATTACCCCCAGGTAATCCATTCGCGGTTGGTGGAAGGTGCATTTGGACGGTTTGAAGTATAGGTCATGGTCCAATGCTACCTGGAGTACTGTGCAGACGGCGTCAATGTGTGCTTGAAGGCCCGCGCATTCGAGTGTCGCGATACCGATGTCGTCCATGTAGACGCGGATGATTGTACCCATTGCTGCGAAGATGCGGATTGTGTCGCCCAAGATGTCGTTCATCATGTTTTGGAACGTCGCTGGTGAATTCGTGAGTCCGAAGTACATGACGAGTGGTTCAAATAATCCGTATTTCGTTTTGAACGCGGCCTTGTGTTCATCGCCTGGTTTGATCCGTATGTTGTTGTATCCCCATCGGATGTCGAGTTTGGTGAATATGTGTCCCTCCCCGAGGTCGTTGATGAGTTCCGACATGAGAGGTAGTGGGTATTGATTACGCACCGTGCAGGCGTTGATCCGCCGGTAATCTTGTACCGGTCTCAGTTTTCCGTCTTTTTTCTTGATGAAGAAGAACGACGAGGCGTAGGGTGACTTTGAGGGTTGGATGTACCCTAGCTTGAGTTGTTCGTCCAGCTATTCGCACAGTTGTCCGTCTTCGTCTTGTGACATTGGGTAGATTTTGCAGTCAATACTGGGGGGTGTGCCCGGTTTGAAATCAATTGCGTGGTCCCAAGGTCGTGATGGTGGGAATCGGTGGGATGCTTCTTCGCTGAAGATTTTCGCAAAGCGTTGATATGGTTCTGGGAGAGCTTCCACGACGGTGTTTTGATTAGCTGCAATGGCTAGTTCGGTGGCTGTGGTACGTATCTGGCATTCCTCTTCGAGTTCTCGGACGATGTCCTCGGCTTCGTCTTGAGTCATTGTACAGGCGATGGTGGTCTGCGTCTCTGCCGGATTGATTGACCGTAGTACCACCGGGAGGGTGTCTTCGTGTATGGTGGCGTGTGCCCAGCTGATGGTTGGTTCGTAGGTGGCTAGCCACGGGTATCCGAGGACTAAATCCTCGTTCCCTATGTCGGTGACCAGGAACCTCATGACCTTCGAAACGCCATTGGTCTGAACGTCTAGGTCGATGAAATGCGTAATGGACCCAGCTTTATTCTCTGTATTGTCAATGTTCCAAATCTTTTTTGGTTTTTCGAGGGTTTGTAGTCCGAGGCCCATGCGTTTGGCGAACGCGGGTCTTATGAAATTGTCGGTGGCTCCTGAGTCAACGAGCCCTTTGATATCGGCCATGGAGTAACTTGTGCGAATCGAGACTGGAATTCGAAGCGAACAATAGCGAGTCATGATTACAGAGTTACAATTAACCGCCCTCACCCAGGCCGATGGGTTCAGGCGTCCTGAAAACCCTCTTGGGTCCAGAGATCCTTGAATACGAGGTCCTTGACCTCATCACTGGCCCCTCTCAGCGTTTCCATCCATTCCTTCACTTGTTCTTGTGGTGTGGTTTCTACGCGGCGTGCCGTTACTGGTTCTTGGTAGTAGTCGGTTTCTGCGCCGCGACTTGTACTTGCGCGTGGTTGGAATGGTTGTCTTGGTTTTCTAGGGCGTGTGCAGTCGCGTGAGAAGTGGCCCGGGTTGTTACAGTTGTAACAGATTACTTCCCTCATGTCGCGGCGTGGTCCGCTCCCTCGATTTTGTCCCGATCCTCCCCTTGGTGGGAATGGTGGTCTTTGGCTTCCGCGGTTTGGGTCGCCTACTTCCACGAGGCGTGCGCGGGTCCGGTCTGCCGACGTGTCCATGGCGTTCGGGTCGTGGCGTGATGGGGGGAACCTGGGTGGCGCCCACTGCGGGGTGTACCCCCAGTTTTGCTGTGGTCGCGGTAGTGGTGTATTACGGGGTGTCGTGTTAAGTCCTAGGCGAGCGCGTAAATGGATGTATTGTTTCTGTCGCCTCAGCGCCGCCTCCTTCCATTCGTTGAAGGTTTGGGGGTCGTCCAACTCGTATATCTTTGTGAAGAGGGCTCTCAGGAGGCCCGCCGTGAATCGGTCCAGCGTTTGGCGGTCGTTGAGGCGATAATCAGCCTTCCGTGCTAGTTGTTCGAAGTTGGTGACGTACGAATCAATGTCGTCCCCAATCATTTTGAATCCTTTCGCTAGGGTGGCTTGCGCTTGCTCTTGTTCTAGGACGTTCGAGAAGCGGTCGGAGAATCCCGCCGTTAGTGTGTCCCATAAAAATGGGTCGTATCTGTTGCGTCCGTGGTGCAATTCGTTGTTGAGCCATTGGAGGAACCCGAGCGTCCAATTGGACACTCGCGGTCCTTTGACGAATCCTAGGAATAGTAGGCATCGTCGGTAGACGTTGGTCATAATTGGCGCCTCTGAGTTTTGCCCCCAGTAAATGTGCCACTGCGTGAGGAACGACTCGTACTCATCTCGGTTTCCGTCGAATATGCTCGGGGGTTCTCCCACGAGTTTGTCTGCTCCGTGTGGTGCTCCCGGGGCGGGTCCTGCAGCTGGTGGCGGTGGTGGTGGCCCTCCTCCGAAGGGATCTCCTCCACCTCCTCCTCCGAATTGGGGTTGTCTGTTCCCATGTGGTGGTCTTCCGCCTCCTGGCAGTCCTTGGCCGAAGCTTCCTCCGGGTCTTCTTGGTGGCACTGGTCCGCCTGCTCCTGGTGGTGGGTCGGGTACGTCTGGTCCTACCGCTCTGAATATGGTGGCATCATCGGCCGTCATGCGATGTCCGGTTGTAGGGTTGATGGGGCGTAGGTATGCTTCGGCTTCCTCTGTGATTCTTCGTGCTTCCTCGATTGCGAGGTCTTCTTGCACTATTGTTGCCGTGGCCATATCTGCGGGTGGATGTACTTCGATGCGTTCTGGCTCGTTTATTTGCAGGGACTCCGCTGTTTGTATGATGTCTCCGACTTCTGATTCGTCTTCGTGGTCGGTGTCTTCGTCGTCTCCGCTTGTTTCAGATGGTGCTGGGGTTCTTGGTTCGGAAGTACTTGGTTCCTCTTCTGGTTGTCCGTCTATGTGCCCCCACTCTGCGCGTGTGGGTAAGCTCCTTGAATCGATGTCGCAGTTATAATTTCTTCCTGCGGGGCGAACTGCGTCGTAGCGGTTGTCTATGGGGTTCCAAGTGATTTCGACCCAGCACAGGTGATCGAAGTTGAACTCAACTGGGCGGTATCGGGTTGGTCCCGATGCAAAGTCTATGAAATACCCTGTCTCGCCTCTATACTCTCTCCACCGGGCTGCTCCTAGGAATTGTGTTGGTACGTTGCGGTCCCCTCTTCGTTCGAGGGAGTAGGTCTGAAAGTTTCTCCACTGGTCTCTGGTTGTGAACGCCATGATGGGTAGATCTTGGTCTTAATGTAACGCCACCACCGGCGTTAGTCCGACTTGGACTGCGAAAGGGCGTTCACGACTTAGCGAAATATTCTTGAGAGTCACATGACTTAGTCGCGGGATACACGGCAGTTGTTGAGCACGTGATCCTGAGGCACACGGCACTTGTCCTGCACGTGACCTAAACGTACACTAGGGCGAGTTGTGCCACTAGGTAATCCGATCGATGAAGATGACTTGCTCGAGGAGGCAAGTGAGTCACGCGTGAGAGAGAGGAGGGGAACGTGGTGATTGAAGAAGACCAAGATGGTGTGTCTTGGTCTTCCTAGGCCACTATTTATACATATACGAGGTAGCTTTAAAGCTCCTCTCCAACTCGTACGACGAATGGCTAAAGTAGCTCGAACCCTACTACAGCTATCCTAGTAATGAGTCATGCCCTATAGGCATGTGATTCTACTGTCCTTTCTGACTAACGCGACTGTCCATGACACATTACTACTTACTAACGAGGTCATCACCGTAAGTAAGAGTCCGTTCCGTGCGCACCGTGACACCAAGTGTACCTTCCACCAACCGCGAATGGATTACCTGGGGGTAATTCTTGAAAAGGGGGTGACTCGCATGGACCCCGTAAAAATTGCTGGCATACGCGACTGGCCCACACCCACGAAGGTACGAGACGTACGCTCCTTTTTGGGCTTCTGCAATTTTTACCGCCTCTTCATCCGCGGTTTCGCCACATATGCACGAGCCCTCAACAAACTCACACGCAAAGACGCAGAATGGACGTGGAGCAGGGACGAAGAAAAGGCTTTCCAAACCCTCAAACACCTAGTCACAAGCGAACCGGTACTTGCACATCCCACGCTGACAGACCAATTCGAACTCGAAGTAGACGCATCGGGATACGCAGTAGGCGCAGTACTCCTACAAAAGAAGCAAGACGGGAAAAGACACCCCCTCGGCTACTTCTCGGCCACCCTAAACGAAGCAGAACGCAACTATGACATCTATGACTTGGAACTTCTGGCGATTGTCAAGGCACTACGACACTGGAGACCGTTCCTGGCAGGTTCACCGCACAAAATCAAAATCTTCTCTGACCACCTTAACCTTACACACTGGAAGACACCACAGAAGATAAGTCGCCGAGTAGCCAGAGAAGTCCTAGAACTCATGGAATACGACTTCGAGATCCATCACATCAAAGGGGCTAACAACGGACGCGCAGACGCTCTATCACGAAGACCCGACTACGACCGAGGGGAAAAGGACAACGAAGGAGTCATCGTCTTACCTGAGAAGGTATTCGCGCGAACCATCACCACGCAATCGCCAGAAACCCACGAACAAGACGAAGACATTCTACGACCCTGGATAGACCCACACAAGCTCAAGAAAGTCAATGGAGTCTGGTACCACCAAGGTGCACAAGTAATCACCAGAGGACCGGAAGAAATCCGCATCGTCATCGCCAACCACCACGACCCCCCAGTCTACGGCCACCCAGGAATCAAGCGAACAGCGAGAATCATCGAGCGAAGTCACTGGTGGCCGAATATGCTGAAACAAATAACGGAGTACGTTCAAGGCTGCGCGGAATGTCAACGCCACAAGGTTAACAACCGCCCGACGCGAGCCCCACTAGTGCCCATTACGCCAACACCTGACGCTAAGCCATTCGAAGTCATCGCTCTCGACTTCATCACTAAACTACCGGAGTCACAGGGATACGATTCGATCCTCACCGTAACTGACCACGACTGCACCAAAGCATCAGTGTTCATCCCCTGCAACGAGGAAATATCCGCGGAAGAAACCGCTGCACTGTGCGTCACTCATGTGTTTCGGAGATTCGGATTACCGGCGAAAATTATCAGCGATCGCGATCCGAGATTCGCATCAAAGTTCACACGCGAATTATGCCGAATTCTCGGCATCTACCAAAACATCTCCACGGCATATCACCCCCGAACGGACGGACAATCAGAGCGCACCAATCAGTGGCTGGAACAATACCTACGGTTCTGGGCCAACGAGCGCCAAGATAACTGGGCGCGATTCCTACCAATGGCAGAGTTCGCGCATAACAACTGGCCGCACGAGGCGACAAGGAAATCCCCGTTTTCACTCATGATGGGATATGACCCGCGCGCTGATTGGATCGACAAGCCGTCGCCTATTCCGCAGGTGTTCACACGACTCCAACAATTCCGAGAAGCACGGAGAGAAGCCCAGAACCTCATCAAAAGGGCACAATCGCTATGGATCAAACACCGAGACACACTGTAGCGGTATGACAACCTCGCTACGTCAAGCTCAAGTGTGAACTGTAGTGAACTGTCTGGTGAGCACACTCAAGCTCGGCGCGGAGATAAATCACACACTAACGTACAGTCACAGCGGAGTGGACGAATATCTCAGAGTCTTTATGCAAGAACTCAAGACGTCAGTGATCACGCTGTGGCACGCTGAGTGGAGAACCAAGAGGACAAGTTAGATTGGAGAGAGTAAGGAGTACAGGATGATACGCACCTGAGTGGAGAACCAAGAGGACAAGTTGGTTCCACTCAGGACGCTACAGGAGAGTTTATATACGCTACTGGAGCTGAGTTTTAATTGAGTCTGAACACTATTACTAAGTGTATAGTAAGACTCCATGACTCAGGAGCTGACGCGTCGTGTCTAATAATAGCGCTATCTATTGTGCTGACTGATGCACTTGTCATAGCGCTGACGCGATGCCCATCTTTGCTGAGTAAAATGAGGTACAGCGTGTAAGCGTAAACTACTAAGCGAAGTCTAGATCTATCTAGAATGTTCCATCCTTATCTACCAATCATGTTAGTCCGTACATAAAAGGAATGTGACCGGATTAGGCTGTCCCGTTAAGGGTGCAACTATCCCAGGGTCACGTGCTTAAGGGTGCACATGATGGCAGCATGTGACTGACAATGTCTCGTACTTTGGTCCTTCATATCTCCCTTGTATAATTCCGTAAAAATACAGAAACATAGAGAAATAAATATACGTGTCCATGACACACACCTAGATACCAAATTGGAGATCAAGTCTGGCTGGAAGGACGACACCTCCGAACCAATCAACCGACTGCCAAGCTAACGGCACGACGACACAGCCCATTCAAAATCACACGAGTACTTTCACCGGTCAGTTATCAATTGGAACTTCCCACGCAGTGGAGCATTCACCCTGTGTTTCATATCGATTTACTCACGCCCTATCGAGAAACGCCTATGCATGGGGAAAACTTCCAACGCCCACCACCGGACCTAGTGGACGGAGAAGAGGAGTACGAAGTGGAGCGAGTTCTAGACTCAAGGCGCTTCGGCCGGAACAAAAAGCTCCAATACCTCGTGAAATGGAAGGGGTACCCAGACTCGGAAAATCAGTGGGTCAACGAAAATGACGTATTCGCTGACAAAGCCCTAGCGGAGTATAAACGGAGTACGAAAGCAAGAAGGATAGTTATAAGAAGGGGGCAAACGACGACCGAAACCCCATCTTTCCACACTGGACCATTCACTCCATCCCAAATGTCTTTTCCCACTCCCGCCTCTACCACCCTTCTCACTGCCCACCTCGTCGACAGCCTCACCCACGAAGAACTCCGTACAGCCCTCACCAACGTCCAGTCCATCTACAACGTCGAAGAGCCCGACCAACCCGCCACATACTGGCTCATCAACCACAACGGCGACCGCCTCAACACCGCACCATACACCGAGGCCGAAATTACTCGGCTTCGTACAGCTGTCGGACTCTTTGCGAGTCCCTCATTTCGACCTAACCCCCCTCAAGTCAAGACCGAACAAGAAGAAGACACCCGCGACGTTGAGGTGGCAGGAGTGGATGAAGACACGGGACTGGAGGGAACCAGCAGAGAACTGGAAGAACCGACAGCTGGCAGTAGCCACGGCCCGGCGAGCCGTCATCTATCACCGACGACGCCAACACACCGAGACGCTGAGAAAGCAGTGTATGAAGCGGTAGAGGGGACGCTAAGGGAGTGGTACCCAGTTGAGCAGCCATATCTCATCACGGCCGCCGACTCTGATGACCCCCGCGAGACCCCGTATGCTTGCGACTCTACGGGCCGCCCCATATACCGCGGCGGGGTGGTAGTCGACACTGAAGACTCCACTCTGCCCACGGTCCGCCTCCGATACTTGGGAGGAACGGCGCGCACCGCACCCCACGGATACAAACACAATCGGGGGGACGATTTCGTCCACTACCCCATCACCAACGCACAAGGGGTGACGCGTCAAGCCACCTTCATCCAAGTCATCGCCGGACCCGACCCCATCGTCCTGGGGCTCGTGGACGACAGCGACAAAGTCTACAGTCGCCCCCTCTACGCCGAACCCCAGGTCAGAGAAGCCGGTGAGCCCCATTACGCCCCCGAAGACCTATACGCCCTCGTAGGGGGGCATAGCAACCAGCATCGCACCGACCGCGCCATCAACGAGCTCAGGGATGTGGGGTTGAAGGCGGAGGTAACTCGCTTCCGGGCCTACAAGCACGAAGCGGAGAGGATGGAGCAGCGCCTCCACGCCCTTGCCCAGGCGCTCGGTGGGGTACAGTCGGAGTTGGCCCGGTGTAAGTTCAGACTGGAGATGGCGAACGTATTGGACAGGATCATGGAGAGGCAGGAAGCGTGGGTCGGAGGGATCGGCCCCACTCGGCGCCGTGGTCGTCGCGGCTGAAAAGGGGGTGGTGTCACGGTCGAGGGAACGGACGCTTACTGTACGGATATGACCACGTTAGTAAGTCGCAATGTGTCATGGACTAGGGGATCAGTCAGCACGTAGTAGAATCACATGCCGATGTGGCATGACTCACAACTAGGATAGCGATAGTAGGGTTCGAGCTACTTTAGCTATTCGTCGTACGGATTGGAGAGGAGCTTTAAAGCTACCTCGTATATGTATAAATAGTGGCCTAGGAAGACCAAGATTCGCCATCTTGGTCTTCTTCAATTCACCACTTCTACTCGTCTCTTTACGCGTGCTTCACTTGTCTCTTTCCGAGCAAGTTGTCTTCATTGATTACCAGGTTACCTAGTGGCACGACTTGCCCTAGTGTGAATTCAGATCACGTGCCCGTCAGCGCCGTGTATCCCGTAACCAGGTCACGTGACCTCGAAGAGATATTCCGCTAAGTCGTGAACGCCCTTTCGTGTCCAAGTCGGACTAACGCCAGTGGTGGCGTTACAGTCGCAAAACGCGGATTCAAGCCCGAATTAGTAAGCTTTCACTTTCTCAGATTCTCCCGCTTGCTGAAACCCTCTTGACGACTCACGAAGCACTGGCCTCAAAGTGACACAGTTGAAGGAACTGTGCAGGAGCCGCTCGCTCGCACAAGGTGGTAAGAAAATCGACCTCGTCCGCCGTCTGCAGGAGCACGACGCATCGCAGGTGCCCGCTGCTGGGTGTGTGCCGTTTGCGTGCACCAATGTTGACACTGATTTGGGCGACCCAGTGCAAACGCCTCGAGCTCCATTTCGCGCGGCTCTCGCAGCTCCGACAGCTCCCACTCTCAGTCGGCACTTGAAAGTGCCGTTGCGCATGATGTTGACGAGCTGTGCAGCTCATTCGACCGCGGCCTTTCTGGTGAAGAAGTCGACAATGACGACGGAGGAGGAGACGACCCTATGGTGGGTGGGGCCGACGACGGTGACAACCCGGGTGCGAATGGCACTGCGACATCTCAGTCGGCGGCAGCAGGCAGCGGGACTCCAGATGCGAAGGCATGGGTAAGTGTGCTGTTCGGCGTTCGACCTCGGACGGACCGCAGGATGACATCGCGTTAGGTTGATCAGTTCATCCTTGATGCCTGATGGAAGAGCGGTCAGCAAACCAAAAAGAGTGTGCTGTCGCTCTGGCAGGTGAGAGCCCGATTTCCTGACGTTCGCACATTGGCACTACTAAGTGGGGTTGACCTAGCGGTGGCTCACCGGTGCACTCGCGGCTGGCACCGTTCTCGACATAATCGTCGACACCAATCACACCATCAAGTACCTGAAGTACGCAGCGACCCGGAGCCTGCTTGTAACACCACCACTGGCGTTAGTCCGACTTGGACTGCGAAAGGGCGTTTACGACTTAGCGAAATATTCCTGCGAGTCACGTGACTTGGTCGCGGGACACACGGCGGTTATTGAGCACGTGATCCTGAGGCACACGGCGCTTATCCTGTACGTGACCTAAACGTACACTAGGGCGAGTCGCGCCACTAGGTAGTCCGATCGATGAAGACGACTTGCTTGAGGAGGCAAGTGAATCACGCGTGAGAGAGATGAGGAGAAAGTGGTGATTGAAGAAGACCAAGATAGCGAATCTTGGTCTTTCTAGGCCACTATTTATACATATATGAGGCAGCTTTAAAGCTCCTCTCCAACCCGTATGACGAATAGCTAAAGTAGCTCGAACCCTACTATCGCTATCCTAGTTATGAGTCATGCCACATCGGCATGTGATTCTACTGTGCGCTGACTGATCCCCTTAGTCCATGACACATTGCGACTTACTAACGTGGTCATATCCGTATAGTAAGCGTCCGTTCCTTCGACCGTGACATCACCCCCTTTTCAGCCGCGACGACCACGGCGCCGAGTGGGGCCTATCCCTCCGACCCACGCCTCCTGTCTCTCCGTGATCCTGTCCAACGCGTTCGCCATCTCCAGTCGGAACTTGCAGCGGGCCAACTCCGCTTGCACCCCTCCGAGCGCTTGGGCGAGGGCATGGAGTCGCTGTTCCATCCGCTCAGCTTCGTGTCGATAGGCGCGGAATCTGGTCAACTCAGCTTTTAACCCGACATCCTTCAACTCGTTGACCGCGCGATCCACCCTATGCTGGTTGCTGTGTCCGCCGACCAGAGGGTACAAGTCCTCCGGGGCGTAGTGTGGCTTGCCAGCCTCTCGTACTTGTGGCTCGGCGTAGAGAGGGCGGCTGTATACCTTGTCACTGTCATCGACGAGGCCCAGGACAAGGGGGTCTGGTCCTGAAACGACTTGAACGAAGGTGGCTTGGCGCGTCACCCCTTGTGCGTCGGTGATGGGGTAGTGGACGAAATCGTCCCCCCGATTATGTTTGTATCCGTAGGGCGCTGCACGGGATGAGCCGCCGAGGTAGCGTAGGCGGACGGCGGGTAGTGGGGTAGCCTCGGCGTCGACGACGACTCCGGCGCGATACAGCGGACACCCCGTGGTGTCACAGGCGTAAGGGGTTTCGCGGGGGTCGTCAGTGTCGGTGGCGGTGATGAGATAGGGCTGCTCAGCTGGATACCACTCCCGCAGTGTTCCTTCTACCGCCTCGTACACTGCTCTCTCAGTGTCGCGGTATGCTGCCGGCGTCGGATGAGGATGCACGCTCGCCGTGCCGCTGCCATCGCCAGTTGTTGTCGCTTCCACTGATCCGCAGGGGGTTTCCACGGCCGGTTTCTCATCCACTCCTGCCATCGCAACGTGGCCCGAGTCTTCTTCTTTGGTGTGTCGGGTTTGAGCGGGGAGAGGTCGAGATGGGGGACTCGCAAAGAGTCCGACAGCTGCACGAAGCCGAGTAACTTCGGCTTCGGTGTACGGGGAGGTGTTGAGGTGGTCGCCGTTGGAATTGAGAAGCCAGTACGTGGCGGGTTGGTCTGGATCTTCGGCGTCGATGATGGACTGCACATTGTCGAGAGCCGCCCTGAGTTCTTCGTGGGTGAGGCTGTCGACGAGGCGGGCAGAGAGAGAGGAGGAAGAGGAGGCAGTGGGAAGAGACATTGCTGAGTGGTTGAGGAGGCCAGTGTGAGGAGATGGGGTTGACTTAGCGTCGCTCATCCAGTTTATATGTGTCCTGGCGGCAGTTGAATCCCGTTCGTACTCCGCTATGGCCTCGTCCGCGAATACGTCATCCTTGTTGACCCACTGATTCTCCGAGTCTGGGTACCCCTTCCATTTCACGAGGTATTGCAATTTCTTGCTCCGGCCGAATCTTCTGGAGTCTAGAATGCGCTCCACTTCATACTCCTCTTCCCCATCCACTAGATCCGGTGGTGGGCGTTGGAAGTTTTCCCCATGTAGGGGCGTCTCGCGATAAGGCGTGAGTAAATCGATGTGGAACACGGGGTGAATACTCCACCGCGTGGGAAGTTCCAGTTGATAATTGACCGGTGACAGGACGCGCGTGATTTTGAATGGGCCATGCCGTCGTGCCGCTAGCTTGGCAGTCGGTTGATTGGTTCGTAGATGTCGCCCTTCTAGCCATACTTGGTCCCCAACTTGGTACTTGGGTGTGTTCCGATGCTTGACCCATAGTGATTGTGCCTTTTTGATGAGGTTCTGGGCTTCTTTTCGTGCGTCTCGGAACTGTTGGAGTCTTGTGAGTACCTGTGGGATGGGCGACGGCTTATCGATCCAATCAGCGCGGGGGTCGTATCCCATCAGAAGCGAGAATGGAGACTTCCTTGTTGCCTCGTGGGGCCAGTTGTTATGCGCGAATTCTGCCATTGGTAGGAATCGCGCCCAGTTATCTTGACGCTCGTTGGTCCAGAACCGTAGGTATTGTTCTAGCCACTGATTGGTACGTTCTGATTGTCCATCCGTTCGGGGGTGATATGCCGTGGAGATGTTTTGGTAGATGCCGAGGATTCAGCACAATTCGCGTGTGAACTTTGATGCGAATCTCGGGTCGCGGTCGCTGATAATTTTCGCCGGTAATCCGAATCTCCGAAACACATGAGTGACGTACAGTGCAGCGGTTTCTTCTGCGGATATTTCTTCGTTGCAGGGGATGAACACTGATGCCTTGGTGCAGTCGTGGTCAGTTACGGTGAGGATTGAGTCGTATCCCTGTGACTCCGGCAGTTTAGTGATGAAGTCAAGAGCGATGACTTCAAATGGCTTAGCGTCGGGTGTCGGCGTGATGGGTACTAATGGGGCTTGCGTCGGGCGGTTGTTAACTTTGTGGCGTTGACATTCCGCACAACCTTGAACGTACTCCGTTATTTGTTTCAGCATATTCGGCCACCAGTGACTTCGCTCGATGATTCTCGCCGTTCGCTTGATTCCTGGGTGGCCGTAGACTGGGGGGTCATGGTGGTTGGCGATGATGGTGCGGATTTCTTCCGGTCCTCCGGTGATTACTCGTGCGCCTTGGTGGTACCAAGTTCCATTGACTTTCTTGAGTTTGTGTGGGTCTACCCAGGGTCGTAGAACGTCTTCGTTTTGTTCGTGGGTCTCCGGTGATTGCGTGGTGATGGTTCGCACGAATACCTTTTCGGGTAGGACGACGACTCCTTCATTGTCGTGTTCCTCCTCGTAGTCGGGTCTTCGTGATAGTGCGTCCGCACGACCGTTGTTGGTCCCTTTGATGTGATGGATCTCGAAGTCGTATTCCATGAGTTCCAAGACTTCTCGGCTACGCGACTTACTTATCTTCTGCGGTGTTTTCCAGTGCGTGAGGTTGAGGTGGTCCGAGAAGATTTTAATCTTGTGGGGGATCCTGCTAGGAATGGCCTCCAGTGTCGTAGTGCCTTGACGATCGCTAGGAGTTCCAGGTCATAAATGTCGTAGTTGCGCTCTGCTTTTAGGGTGGCCGAGAAGTAGCCGAGTGGGTGTCTCTTTCCGTCTTGCTTCTTCTGAAGGAGTACTGCACCTACTGCGTATCCTGACGCGTCTACTTCGAGTTCAAACTGGTCGTGAGTGTGGGGTGCGAGTACGGGTTCGCTGGTGACTAAGCGTTTGAGGGTTTGGAATGCGGTTTCTTCTCTTGCTCCATGTCCATTCCGCGTCCTTGCGTGTGAGTTTGTTGAGGGCTCGTGCGTACGTGGCGAAACCGCGATGAAGAGACGGTAAAAATTGCAGAAGCCCAAAAGGAGCGTACGTCTCGTACCTTCGTAGGTGTGGGCCAGTCGCGTATACCAGCAATTTTTACGGGGTCCATGCGAGTCACCCCCTTTTCAAGAATTACCCCCAGGTAATCCATTCGCGGTTGGTGGAAGGTACACTTGGACGGTTTGAAGTACAGGTCGTGGTCCAGTGCTACTTGAAGTACTGCGCAGACGGCGTCGATGTGCGCTTGAAGGCCTGCGTGTTCGAGCGTTGCGATTCCGATGTCGTCCATGTAGACCCGGATGATCGTTCCCATTGCCGCAAAGACTCGGATTGTGTCACCTAGGATGTCGTTCATCATGTTCTGGAACGTTGCTGGTGAGTTCGTGAGTCCGAAGTACATGACGAGTGGCTCAAAAAGTCCGTATTTCGTCTTGAAGGCTGCTTTGTACTCTCCTTCCTTGATGCGTATATTGTTGTACCCCCATCGGACGTCGAGCTTGGTGAATATGTGTCCGTCTCCCAGGTCGTTGATGAGTTCCGACATGAGGGGTAGTGGGTATTGGTTGCGCACCGTGCATGCGTTAATCTTTCGATAGTCCTGTACCGGTCGTAGTTTGCCGTCCTTCTTTTTGATAAAGAAGAATGACGAAGCGTAGGGGGATTTCGATGGTCTGATGTATCCCAGTTTGAGTTGCTCGTCCAGCCACGTGCGTAGTTGCCCGTCTTCATCTTGGGACATGGGGTAGACCTTGCAGTCGATGCTTGGGGGTGTACCCGGTTTGAAGTCAATCGCATGGTCCCAAGGTCGTGATGGTGGAAATCGGTGGGAGGCTTCCTCGCTGAAGATTTTCGCAAAACGTTGATATGGTTCTGGGAGGGCTTCCACAACGGTGTTTTGGTTAGCTGCGATGGCCAGTTCGGTAGCTGTGGTACGTATCTGGCACTCCTCTTCGAGTTTTGGACGATGTCTTCGGCTTCATCTTGAGTTATTGCACCGGCTATGGTGGTTTGCATTTCCGTGGGATTGATTGATCGAAGCACTACTGGAAGGGCTCTTCGTGGATGGTGGCGTGCGCCCAGCTGATAGTTGGTTCGTAGGTTGCTAGCCAGGGTATCCGAGGACGAGATCTTCATTTCCTATGTCAGTGACAAGGAATCTCATGGTTTAGAGACGTTATTGGTCTGGACGTCTAGATCAATGAAGTGGGTAATGGATCCAGCTTTATTTTCCGTGTTGTCATGTTCCAGATTTTCTTTGGTTTTTCAAGGGCTTGTAGCCCAAGGCCCATGCGTTTAGCGAACGCGGGTCTTATAAAGTTGTCGGTGGCTCCGGAGTCGACGAGCCCTTTGATGTCGGCCATAGAGTAATTTGTACGAATCGATACTGGAATTCGGAGCGAACGGTAGCGAGTCATGATTACAGAATTACAATTGACTGCCCTCACCCAGGCCGATGGGTTCAGGCGTCCTGAAAACCCTCTTGGGTCCAGAGATCCTTGAATACGAGGTCCTTGACCTCGTCGCTAGCTCCCCTCAGCGTCTCCATCCATCCCTTGGCTTGTTCCTCGGCCGTGGTTTCTGTGCGTCGTGCAGTTACTGGTTCTTGGCCGTAGTAATCCGTCTCTACGCTGCGGCTCGTGCTTGTACGTGGCTGGAACGGTTGCCTGGGCTTTCTGGGGCGTGTGCAGTCTCGTGAGAAGTGACCGGGGTTGTTGCAGTTGTAACAGATAACTTCCCTTATGTCTCGGCGTGGTCCGCCTCCCCGGTTCTGTCCTGATCCCCCTCTTGGCGGGAATGGTGGTCGTTGGTAATTCCCTCGGTTTGGGTCTCCCACTTCGGCGACGCGTGCGCGTGTGCGATCTGCCGATGTATCCATGGCGTCTGGGTCGCGGCGTGGTGGTGGGAACCTGGGTGGTGCCCATTGCGGGGCGTACCCGCGGTTCTGCTGGGGTCTCGGTGTTGGGGGGTTGCGCGGGGGTTATTGATTCCTAGGCGCGCGTAGGTGAATGTACTGTTTTTGCCTTTTGAGAGCGGCTTCCTTCCATTCGTTGAAGGTTTGAGGGTCGTCCAGTTCGTAAATCTTCGTAAACAGCGCTCGTGGTAGCCCCGCCGTGAATCGGTCCAGTGTTTGGCGATCATTGAGGCGGTAATCAGCTTTCCGCGCCAGTTGTTCGAAGTTGGTGACGTACGAGTCAATATCATCACCGATCATTTTGAATCCTTTGCCAGTGTGGCCTGTGCTTGTTCTTGCTCGAGCACATTCGAGAAACGGTCTGAGAATCCCGCCGTCAGGGTGTCCCATAGGTAGGGGTCGTATCGGCTGCGTCCTTGGTGTAGCTCGTTGTTGAGCCATTGGAGGAAGCCGAGCGTCCAGTTTGACACTCGTGGTCCTTTGATGAAGCCTAGGAATAGTAGGCATCGCCGATAGACATTGGTCATGATCGGCGCCTCTGAATTCTGTCCCCAGTAGATGTGCCACTGCGTGAGGAAGGACTCGTACTCATCTCTATTTCCGTCGAATATGGTCGGGGTTTCTCCCACTAACTTGTCTGATGCGTGTGGTGCTCCCAGCGCTGGTCCCGCTGCTGGTGGCAGTGGGGGTGGTGGCCCTCCCCCGAAAGGATCTCCTCCACCTCCTCCTCCGAATTGAGGTTGCCTTCCTCTATGTGGTGGTCCTCCGTTTCCTGGTGGTCCTTGCCCAAAGGGTCCTCCGCGTCTTCTGGGTGGTGGAGGTCCTCCTGCACCCGGTGGTGGTCGGGGACATCTGGGCCTACGGCTCTAAATGGCCGCGTCGTCTGCGGTCATACGGTGTCCCGTTGTTGGATTGATGGGGCGTAGGTAGGATTCTGCCTCTTCGGTAATTCTCCTGGCTTCTTCGAGGGCCAGGTCTTCTTGGGTGATTGTTGCTGTTGCCATGTCTGCGGGTGGGCGTACTTCGATACTCTCGGGTTCGTTAATGCGTAGGGACTCAGCTGTTTGTATTATTTCCCCTACTTCGGATTCTTCGTCGTCGTTGGTTTCTTCGTCGTCCCACTAGTTTCGGATGGTGCGGGGTTCTTGGTTCGGACGTGCTGGGTTCTTCTTCGGGTTGTCCGTCTATGCGTCCCCACTCTTCTCGTGTGGGTAGGTTCCTTGCGTCGATATCGCAGTTGTAGTTTCTTCCTGCGGGTCGTACTGCGTCGTATCGGTTGTCTACGGGGTTCCAGTAATCTCAACCCACACAAATTGTCGAAATTGAACTCAACGGGGCGGTATCGGGTTGGCCCCGACGCAAAGTCTACGAAGTATCCTGTTTCTCCTCGGTATTCTCTCCACCTAGCGGCTCCTAGGAATTGTGTTGGTACGTTGCGGTCTCCTCGTCGTTCGAGGGAGTAGGTCTGAAATTTCTCCACTGGTCTCGAGTTGTGAACGCCACGATGAAGGATCTTGGTCTTAATGTAACGCCACCACTGGCGTTAGTCCGACTTGGACACGAGAGGGCGTTCACGACTTAGCAGAATATCTCTGAGGTCACGTGACCTGATCACGGGATACACGGCGCTTACGGGCACGTGATCCGAGTACACTAGGGCAAGTCGTGCCACTAGGTAATCCGATACGATGAAGACGACTTGCTCGGAGGAACAAGCGAAGCACGCGTGAAGAGACAGATGAAGGTGGTGAATTGAAGAAGACCAAGATGGCGAATCTTGGTCTTTCTAGGCCACTATTTATACATATACGAGGCAGCTTTAAAGCCTCCTCTCCAACCCGTATGACGAATAGCTAAAGTAGCTCGAACCCTACTATCGCTATCCTAGTTATGAGTCATGCCACATCGGCATGTGATTCTACTGCGCGCTGACTGATCTCCTTAGTCCATGACACATTGCGACTACTAACGTGGTCATATCCATATAGTAAGCGTTCCGTTCCTTCGACCGTGACAAGATCGTTCAGTGATGTCCGCAGTCAATTACCGCCTAGAACTTCCCAGCAGTGGAGCATTCACCCAGTGTTCCACACGGACCTCCTTACTCCGTACAAAGAAACTCCCACACACGGGCCAAACTATCAGCGCCCGCCACCGGATCTAATCGATGGAGAAGAAGAATACGAGGTCGAGAAGATCTAGACTCCCGGCGATTCGGCAGGACAAGGAGTTGCAGTATTTGGTCAATGGCGCGGATACCCGGACTCGGATAACCATGGGTCTCCAAGGATGACGTATTCGCTGACGAGGCAATTCGGGAATTCAAACGTTCAAACCCCGCCAGAGAAGTACATATAAGCGCAGGGAATCCCAAGACGTCCCCATCCCCTCACCCACTCTTCCACATACTCATGTCCTCATCTCCATCCAAGTGCACTATGTCCTCGACGACCTACTCCCAATCTCAGTACACCTACCCTCATCATTCAAAACGCGCCACCATCACCCCTGTCGCTTCCCCAGTCCATTCACAACGGAGACAGTCGTCCACCTACCCCCTTACCATCCCTCCTTCCTTCACCACCTCTACAAGAACTGGTACAAGAGATCCTTCACCGACACACATGTCAACGACCGCGGAGCCCGATATGGACGAGACTCCGGTTCAAAGGACCGGGACTTCGAACCGATACCTATCAGAGGAACATTGCCCTCTACAACCAACACACTCACTTACGGCAACCACCTCACCACCACGCACAACGAAACCCCTCCGTTATGCACCACAGACGGGGAACCAATACGTATGCCGAAGGCTGCTCGACCAAGGTCCGCACTATCGTGCGGAAGAACACAGTCCGATTTCCCGACGCCAAGTGGAGACTCCTCCACCCATCGGCTTCCAATTCAACAGGGGAGTACATTATATCCCTTTCCAGATCCGCGATGCTCAAACCGGCTGCACCCGCTCGGTATACGCAGCTCTCCTTACGGCGGACCCTTTCGTCCTCGCCTACAGGAGAGGCAGCGACCAGCAGTACGGCAAGCCGCACGCCCCCAACTACGACTACCCCGGGGTACTGCGACGACGACCTGATCTTTTTGGATCAGCGCAGCATCATGCGAGAGTCGTGGACCGCGCCCTCACAGGTGCATGAGCCTCACGCTGACGCAGAGTCCCCGCTACCGCTGCGCCCAGGCGGGGGTGGAAGCGAAGGAGGCCGAACTGGCACGACTGACGGAGGAGTTGGACAAGATCGCCAGGTAACGCGAGTGCGTGCTGCGCCTCCAACGAGCCAACGCGATCACGCGCATCGAGGCAGAGCGAGACTCCTATCGCCCTGACTGGAGGGGGACAGCAGGTTGCGGCGCAGAGGGAGGCGGTAGCCACAGCGGTTCGAGCTGGGGCTCGCCATAAGAGGGGTGATGTTTACGGTTCGGATTGATCGGCGCCTCGGGCCGGGAAGTGGACACTGACGCGTCGACTATGACATCGCCGTCAGCAGGATATCGTCATGGACTTGTAGGATCATCAGCCGGGTAACTCCGCATATGTGATTGTACGATAACGGATCGGATCTCGGAATGACTCGTAGTGACTCATAACTAGGATAGCTGTACTAGGTTTCACGGTACTTACGCTATTGGCTAGTTAGTATTCAAGCGGCGCTTCAAAGCCCGCGCGTAACTGTATAAGTAGATTAGTGCGAAGACCAGAACGGCATCTTGGTCTTCTTCCATACCACTATCTTCTACTCGTCTTACTAAGAGGTTCTCCCCCTCTTAAGTAAGTGTCCGGCATATCCCCTTAGACCAGGGATCCCCTGACTTACCCTTTGCCTGTCCCTTCGCGGATCAGTGGACTTCCCCGCCGACATCGCAGCATACCAAGTCTTCCTCTATCGCAACGATCGCGTAGCTGCTCCATACCATACTTCTACATCCTCGACAGCACCACTTGGGCCAACGCCAAATACATCGATCGGATTCCATTGGGAGTCCCCTCAGCTCGAAGACCTTCACGCATACTTCGGACGCGACGAAAGTCTTCAACCCCATCCCGCCTTCTACGCAGACACTTTCGCCAACCGCAACTATCGACTCCTTAGGATCGCCACTAGACAAGAGGCCTAAGTCAGGCAGACGTCCGTGGTAGACGTTACAGTCCACCGGTCTCTGACAGCTTTTGACAGGTCCCACTTTTACAGATGTAAGGACTCTAATTGACCGTTCCACTCCACCGTGACTGTACATCTAGCGCGTGATTTATCTCCACGCTCAGCTTGGTTGCTCACCTGACAGTTCACTCTAGTTCACACTTGAGCTTAGCGTAGCGAGGTGTCTACCGCTACAACTAACACATTTATCTCCTCACTGCTTGATCACTGCTTGAATATCATCTCAATTTGAATATGACCTTCCTCACAATCGTGTGCCCTTCTAGGTGTCTCAATATTCTCCGGAGCCTGAGTTTTTCTAAACGGACCTAGACAGGACGGGGTCCAGAGGGACAGAATGACACATTGGCATGAGAACGTATAACTCAGTACTGGAGATAATAGATATTAAAAGGAATCTATCAGTTAGATTACTCTCTTTTGTCACTTGTGCCGCCGCCGCATATTGTCCAGTCTGACCCCAGCAGCAATATGGTGCAAAGAGTTACCTTTCATGGTGTCGTGCCTACTAAGTGGGCTGCCTCGGGGAGAGTACATTATTTATGATCTATAGGCGGTCCTTGATGGTCTGCCCTGTGTCTGTACTTAGGCGCGTGATTTGTCATGTCATGGACACGGAGAGGATGTCTGGAGCAGCGAAGGTGACTGGCGAACGAGGCTACGTGGACCAAGCCAGACAGGAAAATCAAGACGCTTCATCGCTTCAACCCTTGGGGCTTGAGGAGCACACTGAGTCGGAATACGCTACGACTCTGCCAAGAGACTGCCCAATAGGCAGGTGGGATGTGGTAAAGGGAGGGGAGCTTGAGTGAATAGGAGAAAGTGGGAAAGAGAAGCAAGAAACTGGGGGGCACTGACACACAGGAAAGTTGGCTTTGGTTCTGTGCACGCCAGCCAGCCCCAGCCTCACGCCAGGCTCACCCTGACGCGGCAAGAACTTGACTTGAGATCTACATGACATCATTGGTACAGTACTGCATAAGAAAAACCAGAGCAATTGATGAGGTTAGCATAACAGAATTGCAGCCATACAGACATTACATACCATGACCTTCACTCACCTTGGCACACGTCCCTGGCCGGGCTAGGCCATTGAAAGGGCAGAACAAAGCATCCAGGTGGCAATGTTAAGGGGAATCGGATGATACACTTCATCCCTGGTTGTAGGGCGGCTGCATTGATCGCTTCTAAGGTGATTGGGTGCTTTTCAGGCAACAGAGCACTCAAAGGGTAAAATAATTTACCTCTACAAGAACACATAGAAGGGTAAGGGTTACTACTTATCGTTACTACTCATTTGAAATTGACAGCTTTCTGAGTCTAACTCATGACAGTTCGTATCCAGCCGCGACTAGTATCTGAGATGGACCGTAAGAACGGAGGAGTGTTCATGTCCACCTATCAAGCAGCTGGAACCATAAGGAACCATCACGAACCTGTAAACTTGGTTGTGACTCGAGCGTCTAAGACCGGTCCACCCGGCCTGGTCTTATGTAATCAATTTCCTAAAGGGGAAATCCGAAGTCGGAGTTCCAAATTCGTACTCCGACGATCACGTGACTGGTCACATGATTATCCTATGTTATCAAGTCACCTGACGACTGAAAAGTCGTACCACTCTTTGGATTAATCCTATTGGACTGCGGAGCAGTCACACCACTATGGCGCAATCTGCGCAATCGACTGTGGCAGTCGTACAATACCTATGATTATTCTGATTGGTTGATATACTTAGAACCCTTCCAGAACCTTCCATTGCGCAGCACCTGTGGAAGTAGTAAGCCTCCCCTAAAGTACGCACAGACCTGTACCCAGGTATATAAACTAGAGCAATAGAACGGACAGTCCCTCAGACTGTCCACTTGTGACTCCCACCTGGATAACTCCCTTGTGCCTTTCTTCGCTATCACCATAGCTTGGATTCGCAACCTCATCATTATCCTTGTTCTAGTGTTACGTCTACCACGGACGCTTGCCTGACTTAGGCTTCTTGCTTTGTGGTGATCCGTACAAGTCGGTAGTGCGGTTGGCGAAGGTGCTTGCGTAGAAGGCTGGATGAGGCTGAAGACTTTCGTCTCGTCCGAAGTATGCGTGAAGGTCCTCGAGTTGCGGTACTCCTGGGAATACGATCGATGCTGAGCGTTGGCCCACGTAGTGCTGTCGATGATGTAGAAGGTGTGGTAGGGAGACGCTACTCGATCGTTGCGATATAAGAAGACTTGGTAGGCTGCGGTGTCAGCGGGATATTCCACTGATCCGCGAAGGGACAGTCAAGGGGTAAGGTCACGGGGATCCCTGGTCTTAAAGGGATATGCCGGACACTCACTTAAGAGGGGGGGTAACCTCTTAGTAAAGACGAGTAGATGATAGTGGTATTGGAAGAAGACCAAGATGCCGTTCTTGGTCTTCACACTGGTCTACTATACAGTTACGCGGCAGGCTTTGAAGCGCCGCTTGAATGCTAACTAGCCAATGGCGTAAGTACCGTGAACCCTAGTACAGCTATCCTAGTTATGAGTCACTACGAGTCATTCCGAGATCCGATCTGTTATCGTACAGTTACATGCGCCGGAGCTTACCGGCTGACTGATCCTATAAGTCCATGACGATATTCTGCTCGACGGCGATGTCATAGTCGACGCGTCAGTGTCCACTTCCTGGCCTGAGGCGCCGATCAATCCGAACCGTGACATCTAGCCAGTTATACCAAGTTTTCCCTACCGTCTCCCTCGTCCCTCGCGCTCCTCATCAGCCAAGTGTATTGCAGGAACACTCTGAGTGAGTGTTCATCACAGAACCTGAGGGTCACATTTTCTGTGGATCCAGATAGGAATGCAGTTATACGGGGCAATGAGATGCACTCACAAGTACTGGCACTTCATTGTACACTCGCTTTCATTGATTATCACTGCATGCAAACCAGAGTTTAAATGAGAAAAAACTCAGAGGAAACCCTGTGGAGTGTTAAAAGATTTCCAAAGTTTTACTTCCCATTAACTTTGAATGGAGAGTTTAAATCTCTTTGAAATAAAATTTCATTGTTAAACTCTCCATTTGTGACAAAGTCATGTGACATGTGACACATAACATGGGAGTTTGTGATGAACAGCACACATGAAGGGATCATACTCACAGTGAACTGGTGACTGTGGTGAGATATGAGGGTGAGCTTGAAGCAGCAACAGAGAGATCTTGCAAGTGAAGCAGAGTTGTAGTCTGGCACACAACAGATGAGAACTGATGTTTGTTATTACAGGAGAGGAGACATACCTGGCACACAACAGATGAAAACTGATGTGGACCAGGAGCATACAAGCTGTACTACTTATACAAAATACAGGGTGACACAGGTAACAGCTGGTCACAGTAAATACAAGACGCATTGTTCTACAAGTGGACAAGGGAGTGTACTGTTCTGGAGAACAAGGCGTATAGAACAAGGAAGGTCTGGAATATGATATCATAGTGACATCATAATAAAGATAAGAACAAAGGTCAGAGTACAAGGACGAAATACAAGGGGAGTCCAGAGGAGTCCATGATGTCATTGTACAGTGATGTCATAGATAAGAAAGTCCAAGATTGTAAAGATCATATACAGTATAATCTAATCTACATGAATCCAATATGTCTTATCTAAAGCAGTCCGTTATCTGCATGTCCATTGAGCTGCTAGATGCGCTCAGGCCACTTATCAACAGTTTGTGTGCCTGTTTTTGCTCAGCATGCATGTATGTGTACATGTCACATGACTTTGTCACAAATGGAGAGTTTAACAATTTGTTCCATGAAATTTTATTTCAAAGAGATTTAAACTCTCCATTCAAAGTTTAATGGGAAGTAAACTTTGGAAATCTTTTAACACTCCACAGGGTTTCCTCTGAGTTTTTTTCTCATTTAAACTCTGGTTTGCATGTGGTGTATTGGACTTGAGTATCATAATAGTGCCGCTGAGGTCGTAATTCAAGATTTCATCATGGCCCCGTGGTTACGCATGACGTAACTTGATGTCTTTGTTCCGGCCACTTTTTCCGAAGGACGCCACGACTCATTATTTTGTCAAAGCCGTGACTGACCGTGAGTATGTGGCACTCTGAATCGATCTAATTCAGTTATCGGCCTGTTGGGGAAACACGCATGTTGGTCGGTCCTCAGTTAGTATTGTTCTCGGTCTCACGGTCAGCGCTCAGTACTGACACACCTTCTCCTGCTGGCCGTCAAGCGCGTGAAGCGATGCTATCCGCGAAGAACTTCGATCGTGATCCGACGAGGCTTAGCCGTCTCCCCCCCACCCCCACCATCGCGAATACTTGACATCCCATTCCTGACTTAAGTCACTTCCTTCACTTCACAGAGGCAGTAGTTCCCAAGCCAATCGCCGGACGGGTCACGACAAGTAACGTACTTTCTGTGTATTTGACGCGGAGCGCTGGACGCGACGAAATTTTCCTTGGCACTTTTCTGATGCACCGCACGGCGCTTGAAGGGAGGCGTCCATATACTCGGATCCTACTTATAGCCGAGCCCTTCCCCTTCGTAGCCAGTGTGTGGAGCAACGACCTCCTTTCTCGGTCAACAGTCAACATGCCAGGCCTCAAGTTGGCCGTCACTCTTGCGGCGGCTGCCTGTGCCATATACTTTTTTGGCGGAGAAGACGGCGCCCTTCCTCCCTCTCTTAATCTGTATCTGGTCCTCACCCTTGCAGCGGCGGCCTATGTCATTGGCGAATTTTTTGGTGGAAAAGAGAACGACGCTTCTCTTCGCGATTCGTATTACTCGAGTTCTTCGTACAACAGCGGCACTACTCGGACCCAGCCCCTGGAGTCTTACAGACCACCCCCGCAGCCCCTATCCTGCACTTATCATCTTTATCGACCGCCGCTGGCCTATGCACAGAGTTTCGCGTCTCCTGACCGGGACCGTGGCGTCTATCCCTCACGTTATACTCGAAGGTCTGGGCGTCCACGCCTAACCCACCATCTTTTTGACACGATAGAGGGTGAGGACCTTGAATTTGCCAAGAAGCAACGTGAAATTGCGCGACGCAGCGGTCGGGAGATGGAAGAGGCGTATAGTCGAGCCAAGAGCGCGCAAAGGATGGGAGATCATTGGGCCGCACAGGAACACAGACAACAAGGTGATGCCCATAAGAGTGAAATGGAGGTACGCGATTGGTATGCTTCCGAAATCATCTTCAGTGAGAACAACAAGGTTTGCAGTTAGGAGTCGCCGATATGTGCTTAAGACTGTTCTCAACCACTCTTTGTCCTAGAATCGCAGGGATGCGATGATCGACCTCAACGGTTTATACGTCACCGAGGCCGTTGAGTTCGCGGACGATCTACTTCTATATATTAAATCAAGGGGCGACGAAGTTGCGCATTTCATAGTTGGTGAGTCCTTTGACAACTCTGTCGGATGTGCACATAATAGTTGGACCAACTTAGGCAAAGCGTTGCGCTCGGGTGCCGGGAGGGCCAAGATTCGACCAGCATTGGAGGATCTTTTTACTAAGTATGTTCGGCGCTTCGTCCCTGATTCTTCAGACCGACTGAGTCCTTCCCACAGACGAGGACTGGATTATTCGCTGGACCCGCGTCATGCTGGGGTGCTTGTTGTTCGGTTGGATTGACGAGGGTCATTTCTTCATCTCATACCGCTTAACTGGAATACCAGTTCAATTTGAATGTAACCTCCCTTCTAGGTGTCTCAATATTATCTAGGGTCTAGGCTCCCTTACCGGCTTGATCTCACCACTTTTTGTACAACGGATTTGAACTCAGCAAGGTCTGGATACCAGATAGTACGGAACGATAATGTCATTAACAAAATGGCAGTTCACACGATGTCGATGTTATTCTTGGTTTTCTTGACACAATTTCCTTGACAATTTTGAACTTGGTTTCCATTGGAGTACAGAACCGTATGTAGCACTTTGTTGACTACTGCTAACTTACTAGATGTCCCTCTCCTGGAATAAAGTGTACTGCCTCTTACATTAAGACCCCCCGGTCCCAGGTGGTGCAGCCATGTGGTTCATCATTATCGAGCTTGTCGGGCTTGTTGCTGGGAAAATTCTGACCACGGCGGCAGTGCTAGTAAGGATCGTGTTAAACTTTACGTTTAAAACGTACTCTGGATCCGAACCGCTGTAACGGTTCGAATCCAGGCATGGACCAGGGCAGGAATCATAGGGAAGGTATTTGTGTCCTACGAATCCAGATAGGAACTTGAATACAGTCATGGGGAATGGAGAGATACGCACTCTACCACCAACGAGCACCGCGATTTCCTTGCACGTTTGTCCATCATGATTCGCTCTTTGGTTGCCAGTGACGGGTTCGAGGCATCACGCGATAGTGCCGCTCGGACATTGTGGGGAAAGAGTGGAACGGTTCCCTCGGGACTACCAGCAGCCAGTGGCGATGTTGAAGCCTGAGCTTGTGGGGTTTCCTTAGCATCATGCGTATGTATTTGCTCTACTATAGCTGGCCTACCCACAGGGTAAAAGGTCGGGCGCCGAACGCCGTTGTCGAAACCGTGACTATAGAATGTGACGCAGTGACGCTTGATCTTGTACGTGATGCGTGATTCAATTCAGTTAACTTATTGTAAGTGACGTTGATCCGATTTTAGAAACACGCACTGGCAGATAAGGTAGTGCCGACACGTACGTACTCAGGCTACAGTACACGCCCTCTCCTGCTGGCCCCCAAGCGGTGGTCATTTGGGCGTATAGCGGCGAAGAACTCATTCATGACTTGAGTCGCTCCCGATGGTTGGTCGCTCCCTTCACAGAGGCAGTAGTTCCTAGGACAATCGTCGGACGAATCACTCTCTTTCCGACTAGTACTTTCTGCGTCTTTGACATGGAACCTGAACGTTCCTGCGGTGGCGATGAATGTTTCCATGACCCTTTTATGATGCACCGCATGGCGCTTGCGGGAGTTCCGTAAATTCTATTCCATACTTATAGGTGAGCCCTTCCCCTTCGTAACCGCTCCCGAGCAACGCCCTCTCTCCTCGGTCAACATGCCAGGTCTCAAGTTGGCCTTCACTCTCGCGGCAGCCGCCTATGCCTTTGGTAAATACATTTTTAGTGAAGACGACACTCCTCCTCCCCCTCCCCCTCCTCCTCGTGACTCTTATTACCCGAGTTCTTGTACAACAGCGGCACTACTCGGACCCAGACCCAGCAATCTCACAGATCGCCTCCGAGTCCCCCGTCCCCACCCGATACCTATCAACCCCCATTGAAGAATGCTCACGGCCAACCCAAGTCTACCTTACACTGGTGGAACGCCTAACCAGTCACAACCGTCCTCCAGTGCTCACAACCAGACTACAGTCAGGACTCCCGCACTTTCTGACTATAGTCGTGGCGTCCATCATACCAGTATACCTTACATTGAAACGCTTAGTCAGTCACAACCGTCCTCCAGTGCTCACAACCAGAACACAGCCAAAACTTCTGCATCTTATGACTATGATCGTGGCGTCTATCACTCGAGTGTATCCTCACCTTATAGTCGAACGCTTGGTGAAACACAGTTGTCCTCCACCCACATGCAGGCTTCCCGTCAACATTCTTGTGCCTGTGGTCAATACGTCTTCGAACTACCAGAATACGAGGACGGATACGAAGACGAAGACGATTACGGATACCAAGATGAATACGAGTACGGATACCAAGACGAAGGCGATTATGGATACCAAGACGAAGACGATTACGAATGCGAAGAAGAAGACGATTACGGATACCAGGACGAAGACGATTATGAATGCGAAGAAGAAGACGATTACGGATACCAGGACGAAGACGAAGACGAATACAGATACGAAGGTGAATACGAAGACGACCAAGACCAAGATCAAAACGGAGACGAATACGAATTCCTCCAGTCTGACGAGCCAGCCGGCATTGAGGACCTCGAACTCGCCAAGAAGCTACGTGAACAGGCGCGACGCAAAGGTCGTGAGATGTCAGAGGCGTATCGTCGGGCCAAAAGCGCGAAAAAGAAGGGGCGTCTTGGGGCTGCACATGCACACAGACAGGATGCTATTTCCCACGAGAGTAAAATGAAGGAACTCGATAAGCGAGCGGCCAAGATCTTCTTTAGAGAGAACAACAAGGTTGGTGTAGTAACTAATGGATACCTGCCGAGGTTTGTTCAAGGTTATTCTCAACCTTTCTAGAATCGTAGGGAAGGGGGGAAGATCGACCTCCATAGTCTGCACGTCGACGAGGCTCTTCAGTTCGCCGAGGATCAGCTTCAGACTGCCAGGTCGAGGGGTGACGAAGTTGTGCGCTTCATTGTTGGTGGGTCTTTCGACTACTCTGTAGGATGTGCGCATAACAGTCGGACGACCTAGGCAAGGGACTGCACTCCTACGCTGGTGAGGCCAAGATTCGGCCAGCTTTAGAAAAAAACTTTACCCAGTGTGTGCGATGCATCGTTCCTGATTCTATCGACTGACCCGGGTCCCATAGATGGGGCCTGATTCATTCGCTAGATCCGTATAATGCCGGGGTGCTCGTTGTTCAACTGGACCAACAGTGAGGGTCTCTGGGCCGCGTTTATCGTTGGTGCGCGATGGGTTTGTCTGTGTCTGTACAATATGTTCAGTGCCTGACACGCTCCTTTGTATTACATACACTTTGTCTCACAGATTGCTTGAATACTACTTCGATTTGAATATGACCTTCCTTTTAGCCTTTGATGTGTCTTGATGTTCTCTAGAGCCAGACTACTTCTCGAGTTTTTGTACGACGGACCTGGACTCAGCAGGGACCGAATACCAGATAGAACGGAATGATGTTGTGGCCTTACATGGCAGTTCATGTAACGTGTGTTGTTTCTGTTTGACAATTTTGACTCAATTTCTGCCTAGCCTGGGGTACAAAGCCATATGTAGTACATCACTTAGTCTTATTATTATGATCACTAGTAACGACTGCTACAGACATTTTACTCTCCTGAAATAAAGTGTACTACTGCTCCTGCTTCTCCATCCCGGCTAGGTGGTTCACCAAGCGCTGAGGTCAAGATCTAGTGTGAAATTAGCGTTTACAGTAAAACATATTCTGGGCCTGAACCAAAACGATTCCGAGTCGCATCTAGGTGCGGACCAGAATCTGGGTTGGATCCCAATATCGAAGGAGTGTCTGTTGTTTACCTGCAGGAACCATGGGGAGAGTTCTCGTGTTCTGTAGATCCAGATCGGAATACAGCTACAGGAAACCACTTGGGAAACCATATGCATGAGACACGCACCAAGACTGGCATGGCTCCTTGGGTTTGAGCCCGGAACGTTGCCGGACGGACAACCCCGGACAACCCGAGGCCAGACCACATAATTATATAATCGTTAAATTACCGTAGAATAACTGGATAATGACCAGTACCTGCGGAGATAGGAGCATAAGCCCTACTCCATAACTCTCCATCTCATCTCTACCATAGTCCTCTAATCCCTACTCGGGATATTCCCTCACTAAATCATAACACTCCTCCCTTGTACGCTTGTGATCTGCCTTCCGAGAATAATCGGGTGGTGGGCCCCACCAAGGGTCCCACAGCTGATGTGTTGCCTCATTACGCATGCCGTAAGATGTCTTTGTTCTGTACACACACCTCCCTACCTCGATTTTATGCCACTGATACTGTATCGTTATTTCGTCAAAGCCGTGACTATGAGTATGTGGCACTTCATTCAATTCATTCAGTTGTCGGGCGGAATCACGTGCAGGTTCGTCGGCTGTTGGTCATTGGTCCCCGGTCCTGTTTCCATTTTACTGCCGCTCTCACGCCCTCTCTTCAAGTGATGCTCATTCGGATGTGTGGCAGCGAAGAATTTCGACCGTGATCCGAGGCTTAGACGTTGCTCCCCATCGTAAACACTTGACATCTCATTCCTGGCTTGAGTCGCTCCCTTCACTTCAGAGGCAGCAGTTCCTAAGATAATCGCCGAACTTTCACTGGACTGGTCCTTCTTCTCCTGGCTAGCGCTTTCTGTGTATTTGACGCGAAACCCAGGCACGTTCCTGGGGTGGTGATGAATGTTGTCTTGAGACCATTTTCTGATGCACCGCCCAACGCTTGCGGGAAGTCCGTAAACTCTATTCCATACTTATAACTGAACCCTTCCCCTTCGTAACCGTTTGCGCCTGCTCCCGAGCAACGCCCTCTTTCCTCGGCAACATGCCAGGCCTCAAGTTGGCCTTCACTCTTGCAGTGGCTGCCTATGTCATTGGTAAATACTTTTTGAGCGGAAAAGACGACGACGACGCTCCTCTTCCCCCTCCTCGTGATTCTTATTACCCGAGTTATCCGTACAACAGCGGCACTACTACTCTGACCCAGGCCCAGCAGTCTCACAGACCACCCCCGCCACCATCCTATACCCAGCCACCCCCAACGACCAATGTTTACAGCCAGACTACAGCCAAGACTCCCGCACCTCCTGACTACGGTCGTAGCATCCAGCACCCAGGTCTATCCTACACTGGAACGCCTAGTCAGTCACAGCCGTCGTTCAATACGTTCAATCCTCACAATCAGAGCACAGCCAGGACTTCCGCGCCTCATGACTACGGTCATGGCGTCAATCACTCGAGTGTAACCTCAGATTATGGTCGAGCGCCTAGTCATACACAGCCGTCTTCCACCCGCACACAGGCCTCCCGTCCGTATTCTTCTCTCTTTGATACCGGCCGCGTCCATGAAGCACCGAAATACGAAGATGAATACGGGTACGGGTGCGGATGCGGATATGAAGACGAAGACGAAGACTTCCAGGTCCACTCTCATGTTCCCTCGCGCGTGCATACTCGAGGCGAGCCTCGTTTGCCGACCGCGCTTGTGGGCGTCTCTTCCGACCCTCGCTATGGCGAGCCGGCTAGCGTCGAAGACCTCGAATTCGCCAAGAAACTACGTGAACAAGCGCGACGGAAAGGTCGTGAGATGTCGGAGGCGCGTAGTCGGGCCAAGAGCGCGCAAAAGAAGGGACTTCTCGGGGCTGCATATGCACACAGACTGGGTGCTATTGCCCACGAGAGCGAAATGAAGGAACTCGATAAGCGAGCGGCCAAGATCGTCTTTAAAGAGAACAACAAGGTTAGTGTAGTAGCTAAATGGATATCCGCCGGGATTTGCTAAAGGTTGTTCTCAACCTTTCTTCGACCTAGGATCGTAGGGAGGGGGGGAAGATCGACCTTCATGGTCTGTATGTCGCCGAGGCTATTCAAGTCGCAAAAGACCAGCTTCAGACTGCTGGGTTGAGGGGTGACAAAGTTGTGCGCCTCATTGTTGGTGCGTCTTTCGACTACTCTGTAGGACGTGCGCATAACAGTCGGATGACCTAGGCAAGGGACTGCATTCGGATGGTGGTGAGGCCAAGATTCGACCGGCTTTGGAAATCTCTTCACTAAGTACGTGCGACGCATCGTCCCTGATTCTATAGACTGACCCGGATCCCATAGACGGGGCCTGATTCATTCGCTAGATCCGTATAATGCCGGGGTGCTCGTGGTTCAACTGGATTGACAGTGAGGGTATTTGCTAATACTTTGGGCCGCGTTTATCCTTGGTTGGTGTGCGATAGGTTTGTCCCAGCCTTGTCTGTGTCTGTACAATGTATTCAGTACCTAACACGCTCCTTTGTATCACATACGCTTTGTCTCGCATACTGCTTGAATACCAGTTCGATTTGAATACGACCATCTTTAGGTGTCTCGATGTTCTCTAGAGCCAGACTACCTCTCGAGTCTTTGTACGATAGACCTGGACTCAGCAGGGACCGGATACTAGATAGGACGGTGTGATACCGCGGCCTTACATGCCAGTGGCAATTCGTGCAACGTGTCTTTTGTTGGACTCAATTTCTGCCTGGCCTGGGGTACACCATGACCATATGTAGCATTTTCGCTAACTACCGCTACAGACCTTCTACCTTGCCTTCTACCCTCCTAAAATAAAGATGGCCCTTCTCCATCCCAGGTTGTGTGGCTATGCCAAGTGTTGAGGCGAAGTTACGATACCAAATTGTTACCAAGGCGGCAATGAAGATCTCGTTTGGAATTAGCGTCTACAGTTGGTTTACAGTAAAACGTATTCTGGGTCCGAACCAACACAGTTCCGAGTCATATCTAGGCGCAGACCAGAATCTGGGTTGGATCCCAACATTAAGGAGTGTTCGTTGTCTACCTACAAAGGCAGGAACCATGGGGAGAGTTCTCGTGTTCTGTAGATCCAGATCAGAATAGCTACGAAAACCATATGCATGAGACACGCACCAAGACTGGCACGGTGGTACCTTCTTCATCGTGATTCGCCCTTTGATACGTAGCCAATTCGAGTAAGTTATCGTAGAATAACTAAGTACCGTTGGGTCATAATTCAGGATGTTGTTGTAGCCCGGGATTTCTCTCGGGTATGGTAGCTGGGGCCCCACAACTGATGTGTTGCCTTATTACGCATACCCTCGTTCCTACGTAATATGTCTTTGCTCCCTTCAATCGGCGCCACGGCTGCTGTGTCATTATTTGATCAAAGCCGTGATTGACTATGAGTATGTGGCACTTGATTCAATTCACTTGCTGTACCGCCCTGACGGGAATACGGCGTGCAGGTTCAGTCTAGTCAGGCGGTGTTGGTCTTCAGTCCCTTGATTGCATTTTTCCGCTCTCACGTTCAGCGCTCAGCGCTCAGCACCGACACGCCCCCTCCTGCTGGCCCTCAAGCGATGCTTATCTGAACATGTGGCAGCGAAGAACTTCGACCTTTTAGACGTTTCCCCCATTGTAAACACTTTGACATCTCATTAGATCTCATTCCTGACCTGAGTCGCTCCCTTCACTTCACAAATGCAGCAATCCCAAGACGATCGCCGGACAATCGCCGGACTGGTCCTTCTCTTTCCGACTAACTTAGTGCTGTTTGTGTATTCGACGCGGAACCTGGGCACGTTTCTGCGATGGCGATGAATGTTTCCATTTTCTGATGCATTGGCGCTTGCAGGGGGGTCCGTAAGCCCGGTTCCATACTTATAGCTGAGCCCTTCCCCTTCGTAATGATTAGTGTTCGAACCCAAGCAACGCCCTCTTTCCTTGATCAACATGCCAGCCCTCGCCTTGGCTCTTGCTGCTACGGCGGCCGTCTTTGTCATTGGCAGCTACTTTTTTGGTGGAAATGACGATGGCCCTACTCCTCCCAGTGAACCGTATCGCTCAAGTCAGCAGTCTCGCAGACCACCCCCGTCGTCCCCACCCTACACTTATCGACCCCCAACAGCCTATGCTTCGCAGCCAGACCACGTCCAGGGCATCCCGCACCTCCTGATCACTAACCGTGGCGTCTATCACTCACCTTATACCCCACCGCCTGGTCAGACACAGCTGTCCTCCACTCGTTCTGACACGCTAGTCGGCGTCGAGGACCTCGAATTTGCCGAGAAATTACGTGAGAAAGCACGACACAGCGGTCGCGAGATGACGGAGGCAGTATAGTCGGGCCAAGAGCGCGCAACGGATGGGAGATCGTTGGGCCGCACAGGAACACAGACGGCGAGGTGATGCCCATAAGAGTGTGATGGAGGAACTCGATAGGCGGGCGGCCAAGATTATCTTTAGGGAAAACAACAAGGTTTGCAGTTAGGACTTCCGTCGTTTGCGCTCAAGGTCGTTCTCAACCTCTCTTTGTCCTAGGATCGTGACTGATGGGATGGTCGACCTTCACCGTTTGTACGTCGCCGAGGCCGTTCGATTTGCGAAAGAACAGCTTCGTTCTGCTAGATTGAAGCGCGACTGACGTTGTGTACTTCATAGTTGGTGAGTCAGTCGACAAATGCTCTCGGATTGTGCATAACCGTCGGACCAACTTAGGCAAGGGGTTGCACTCAGACGCTGGTGGGGCCAGGATTCGACCGGCTTTGGAAGTTCTCTGTACTGAGTACGTGCGGTGCTTCGTCCCTGATTCTTCAGACTGACCTGGGTCGATTCCATAGACAGGGACTGGATCATTCACTGCATCCGAACAATGCTGGGGTGCTCGTTGTTCGATTGGATTGACAATAAGGGAGTTTGATACCATCCTGAATCGCATTTATCCTTTGGTTGGTGTGCATGGTGCATGATAAGTCGTTTGTATTGTGTTGTAATCATGCCTTGAGTCATGCTGTATAATATGTTCACTACCTAACAATCCTTTGTCTCATACCCCTTGAATATTTGGATGATACCTTACTTTTAGCTCGATTCTCTAGAGCCCAGGCTACTTCCCGAGATTTTGTACATCGGACCTGGGCTCAGCAAGGACCGGATACCAGATAGGACGGAACGATCATGTGGGGCCAGGTGGTCGCAATGCGGCATGGAAGGTGCTGCCATTACATAAGGATGGCATTTGAAATTAGCGACGGTTCGATCCAGACGCGGAACAGAATCTGGGCCTGATCCCGACAACTTGAACGGAGTGTTCACCTACCACGCAAGAATCATTTTCTCTCTTTTTTTTTTATGGATCCAGATAAGAACCTGAGTACGGTCACCAGGAACAGTGAGATACGCACTCAACTGCTAGCGAGCACCAAGGCGAGCACCACAATTTCCTTGTACGTTTGCTCGTCATGATTCGCCCTTTACTTGGTCCTTTGATGACTGCCAATTGCGATCTCGAGCACCACGCGATAGAGCCGCTGGGACTGTAATTAAATCTGTTTATAGCATCTTGTGTCGCATTGTCGGAAAGAGTGGGACAGTTTCCTCGGGCAACAGCCAGTGTCCATGGGGCTTGGGCTCGAGGCCCTGTAGGGCTTTATGCCACCTCAGCATCATGGGTTTACCTCTCCCCTTCGATGGACATACTCTCGTGCCACGGCCAAATCCTGTGACATTACATTGTCAAAACCGTGACTGACAATAGGATGCGGCAGCTGCGCCAGTGAGTCAATTCAGTTACTATATGTGGTGTTTGATCCAGTTGGAAACACGCACGCAGACATGCCCACCCTCTCCTGCTGACCCTCAAGCGACGCTTATTTGGATTTCTGGTGGCGGAGAAATCGATCATAATCCGAGTGCAGAGTTCCCCTAGCGCGAACCCCAGACGTCTCATTCCTGACTTGACCCGCTCTTTCACTCCACGAGGCAGGGATTCCCAAGACAATCGCCGCACGGGTGCTTCTCTTTCCGACCCGCACTTCTATATTGTTTTAACGCGCGACCTGAACACGTTCCTGCAGTGGCGATAGAAGTTTCCTTGACCTTTCTTTGATGCACTGCACGGCGCTTGCGGGGGTCCGTAAACTCTATTCCATGCTTATACTTATAACTGAGCCCTTCCCCTTCGTAACCGTTTTTGCCTGCTCTCGAGCAACGCCCTCTTTCCTCGGTCAACATGCCAGGCCTCAAGTTGACTTTCACTCTGGCGGGGGGCGCCTATGCCAGTGATAAATACAATTTCAGTGGAGAAGACGACCTTAAAGACGACGACTTTCCTCCCCTTTCTCCTTCTCGTAACTCTTATTACCCGAGTTCTTCGTACAACAGCGGCACTACTTGGATTCAGACCCGGCAGTCTTACAGACCGCCTCTGCCGTCCCTATCCTATACCCATCGACCCCCAGCAACTAATGCTTATAGCCAGACTACAGCCAGGACTCCCGTACTTTCTGACCACGGTCGTGGCGTCCATCACCCAGGTGTACCTTGCACTGGAACGCCTAGTCAGTCACAACCGTCCTCCACCTGCACACAGGCTTCCCGTCTGTATTCTTCGTTCTTTCATACCGACCACGTCCATGGATCACCGGAATACGAAGACGAAGATGGATATGAAGACAAAGACGATTACGAATACCAAGAAGAAGACGATTGGGGATACCAGGGCAAAGATGAAGACGATTGGGGATACCAGAACAAGGATGAAGACGATCATGATTGGGGATACCAGTGCGAAGATGAAGATGAATACGGATACGAAGACGAAGACGGATACGGATACGAAGAAGAAAACGAAGATCAAAACGGCGATGAATACGAATACTTCCAGACCACCTTGCACGTTCTCTCACGCGTGCATACTGGAGGCAAGCCTCATTTACTGACCGCACCTGTTGGCGGCGTCTCGTCCCACCCTTTCTCTGACGAACCAGCCGGCATCGAGAACCTCACATTCGCCAAGAAGCTACGTAAACAGGCGCGACGCAAAGGTCGTGAGATGTCGGAGGCGTATCGTCGGGCCGAGAGTGCAAGAAAGAAGGGACGTTTCGGGGTTGCACATGCACACACGCAGGATGCTATTGCCAACGAGAGTGAAATGAAGGAACTCGATGAGCGCGCAGCCAAGATCTTCTTTAGAGAGAACAACAAGGTTAGTGTAGTAGTAGATGGATATCCGCCGAAATTTGCTAAGGGTTTCTCTCAACCTTTCTTTGACCTAGAATCGTAGGGAGGATGGGGAGATCGACCTTCATGGTCTGTACGTCGCCGAAGCCGTTCAGGTCGCAGAGGATCAGGTTGAGATCGCTAGATGGAGGGGTGACGAAGTCGTACACTTCATTGTTGGTGAGTCTTTAACAAACTCTGTGGGATGTGCGCATAACAATCGGACGACCTAGGCAAAGGGCTGCACTCGGGCACTGGTGAGGCGAAGATTCGGCCAGCTTTGGAAGATCTCTTTACAGAGTACGTGCGATGCATCGTCCCTGATTCTATAGACTGACCCGAGCCGGTCCCATAGACTCGGACTGGATCATTCACTGGATCCGCATAATACTGGGGTGCTCGTCGTTCTATTGGATTGACAATGAGGGTCTTTGATTCCATCTTGGGTCGCGTTTGTGATGTACGATAGGTTTGTCTGCTGTGGTTGTGATGTAAACACGCTGTACACTCTGTTCACTACATACGTAACACATTCTTTTGTCTCACATAGTACCGCTTGAATACCAGTTCAATTTGAATATCCTTCCCTTGGGAGTCTCAGTGTAGCGCCGTGACACCGTACTGATGGACTTTAGGGGTGACCAATTTCTTGCAGATGTAGTAGGCTAGAGTATCCTTGCCCTGTTTCAAGTTTAAGCTATGGGCCAGTGCCCATAACCTATAGAAGAATAATATCACACCCGGAATGGGATGAGCGAGCGTCTCACAGAGACGAAGCTCTAACCCTATTCGTCCACCGAAACTCCTTACTCAGCTTACTCAGCCGTATAGCTATTCATAGCTTAGTAAGCTGTCCGATTTGTATCCTGAATTGTATCCGATATTGAGCGGTCATCATCAGCCTCCTTTTTACGCTCCTTGCCAAGCTCCTTGCTTGTCATCATCTGCGATGTCCCCAGACTCCTTCCCGATTCGATGCTCGAGACTATCATTACTCATCACGTGTTGTTTCCCACACCTACTTTCCTTATTTATCCTAACTTCGCGTACTGTAGCGTAAGCTGCGTAACGAGGCGCAGAAGTTCGGATATAAAAGGAAGGTGTGTGTGGGAAATCGCACGTGATTGATTAGGAGTCTCTTACGCGAAGCATCGAATCGGGAAGGAGTCTGCGATGTCCCATACTTTCCACAATACTTAAGTTCGAAAGGGAAATAGGTACAGTTACCTTCCCGCTCTGTTCATGCCGTTCTCAACTGTTATTTCGCAATGACAATTTATTGAGTATCCTGAGCCGTATCGCCTCCCTCGTGGTGCTTTACGGCTGGCTAAGGGCAGTCACCCTGGCCTTGCTCTGGCAGTAACATGTCCCACTCACCACCCACCATACCGTACTCTCAACTGCGGACTATACCAGTAGTCTTCAATGTCCCGAGCTCCTCATGAGACTACCAACGCAGGATTTCGTACAGGTATCACACTCCTATATGACTCCATTCTCGCCATTCTCACTCACCTACCCGGGCCCTTCCAAAATAGGTGACGTCCAGTACCCACCCCAGTCAGCACAGAATCAAGAACCGCATGGTGTATCTAATTTTGTCGATGGTTCCGGGCCCATCTTTTCAATGTATATGGAAATGTCAACGGGAGAAGATAAGAGGGCAGAGAACTGGAAAGCGGATGCGGATGCGATCCTTATATCTGTACGTCTACTTTTCTTTACTTCTTCACACCGACTCAATGGTCATCCGGTCATAGACCGGCTTATTCTCTGCCGCTGTCGCGTCCTTAATCTCCGTGTCGATTCAGGACATTCACCTCCAATTTCTACCTCGCAAATATCTACAAGACTATCGCTGACCCCAACATTTCGACCTCCCTCCCTTCTTCCCCACCCCCATTCTCTCCGCTAACGTATGCCGTCTGGGTCAATTCACTCTGGTCCCTGAGCCTGGTAATCAGTATTACCTGTGCTCTGCTTGCGGCCTTGCTGCAGCAATGGGCACGAAGATATCTCAAAGTCACCCAGTCTCGTTACAGTCCACACAAGCGAACACGAATTCGCGCGTTCTTTGCCGAAGGTGTTTACAAAGCTTCTCCTTCCATGGGTGGTCGAAACATTGCCCGCGCTCCTCCATATTTCCCTGTTCTTGTTCTTCGCTGGCCTGGTTGTGTTCCTATGCAACGTTTATGTCACGATTTTCAAGTTGGTGTTGTCGTGGGTCGGCACTTGCACGGCCCTGTACGGATGCATCACCTTCATGCCAATCTTTCGTCAGGTTCATTGGTTTTGGCATACGATATGTCTCTCAGATTTGTCGGTGGTTCGTTTTGTCGGTTCGCTATCGTTGTCTGGTCTTTCGGAGATCCACGCCAGTGGGCTATTGGCACTACTTGCTGGCGCAGGCCATTCAGAGGATAGCCGAGGAAAGTGCTCTAGATGCATCACACATACGACTGTCTGGACGAAGATCACGAACTGGAACGCTTCTTTTCCGGCTTACCCGGCATCCGCAGCTCCAAGATGGTCGACGATCCTCTTCCCGGTCTCACCGAAGAGGCCAAAAAGAAGCTTTCTGACGCATTGATAGGATTTTTTGACCGCGCTTTCTCATCCGATTTGCTTCCCGGGCCTGTCAAAAACCACCGGGCCATCATCTGCGCGAAAGCCCTTGATCCAGTGCAATTTCCCTTCCGCATTCTGTTACAGTACACGAAACGAAAGATGCTGAATCCGCAAGACCGTGTTTGTCTGTATTTACATTCTGTTGTCGAAATTCGAGCTTGCCAAGCAAGGTGATCCCACCCCTTGCCGTCGTACCTTCCTCAGTCCGATTTGTCTACAACGCTTCTAGATCTCAAACAAGTTTGCATCAACCAACATGTCCACGAGGAATCGAGGCGAAGTTCTGTCGGACGACGAGATCGTAACGCAACTTCGCCAAACCATCAGTGAAATTTGTGAAAGCCCGTCAACTGAAGTGGCCGTGCTACGTCTAATGGAAGAATTCCATTTCGATATGGAGGTAGTGATGACCGACTTGGCAGGTATGAATGACCCTTCTTAGTTGAGGCCCATCTCATTCTCTCTCAGAACAGGGGTTGAACGTTAGTTTCTCTGATGTCAAGTACGAGGACATTGCTTCATTCGTTGGCCTGGACTACGTACTGCAATTCACCGACGTTACCTTGTTTGATCTCCGCCGTTCCCGAATTTCCACTACGCTGTTCAGAGACATTGTGCGGGATATGGATGTTTTGTTGATCCCATATGGCAATCTGCGACAACATTCTAATGAAGAAACGAGATCGCGTTTCTTCGCTCCTGTAAGTATCCTTCTCGGACCACATAAAGTTTTAAATATCCATGTCCACCAGATTGTCAATCGCTTGACAGCCCTGTTTGGCAGTTGGATCCGGAACACATCAGAGCCACTGATGTCCGACCGCATTACAAAAAGAGGCAGAGTTGAGTGCTATTTTAAGACATTCAACGCTGCCGTATCGGTCGTGTTAGTGGAAGCGACATGGAATATCGAAGATGGCAAAGAGCGTCTGAACGCCATTGCCCAAGTGATAGCAGAATGTGACGGTGAGACTTTCATTTTAACTGGAACTTACTCTCAACATGCCGACAGCTTGCAATTGGAACAACCGCAAGGACAGTTTTAAGATACCGGTCCACGGCATACTCTGTGACGGGTGTAGCTTCCAATCCTTTACCTTCGATGGTAATGTCACACCGTCCAAGCTCACAATGGGCACTTTCCCAGAAAGTACTTTCCGAGGACTCAAACTTGTCGACTTCTCGTCAAAACCCACTGCGCGTCCTTTCATCCACAGCCTACGCCCAATATGCGAGACAATATTCAGCTCGTTATTACTCACCTTTATCGCGAGCGTGAAGGCATTTCGTGATAGGTTCGCGTCTCAGCAGAAGAGTCTGGATGGCTGGGATAGAGCACTCAAGTTTGCTGAGGAGGCATTGGAAATGCCTCAGACTGCGGAAGAGCTGCGCCAGGAGAACTCGACTGACACCGCCGGTGCAATGGCTGGAGCAGCCATTGAGGCTCTGAAACTTAGGTATGTTTATTTCAGCGAGTTAACTTTCCTCACAAGCTAACATATCAACAGTACGGATGAGGTACCGATTTCCAGGAAATACATTAGCCCACCTCTGATGGACGGTTGGGACGACGACGAGGTTAGGAAAGTGTGAAACTTTGGGGAATTTGATTTTGATGGCCGGAAACTACTAACAATCTATAGCCAGGTTGTCGTCGTCGTGGGTTGATGTCGTTGGTACGTGACAACGCGACAAGGGCACATGAGTAGATGGGTCCAGAAATGCCTGACTGCCGAACAGGAACTGCGGTCTTGCAATTAATAAGGGAGCTGCATACTGCCATGTCATCTGGTGAATACAATCAAGCGAGCATGTCGCTTTACGCCCAGGAAGAATTTCCCTCAGCGCCCCGCCTGAAAGAGAGGGGTTCCTTCTTGGGCTCCTTGAGAAACACTGTCCCAGAAAAGCTGGTGAGAATTGGCGCTATGAAGGTCAACACCGTCGCATCGAATAGCGACAAGGAAAAATACATCCCGACAAGACTAAAAAATCTACAACGACAATGACGGGCGTTCACAAGACCGCGGGTGTAACTTACCAAAGGATACGCACCCGGTAAGACCTCGCAGGACCAGCAAGATTCGAAGACCCTTGAGACTGAGAAACAGGTCTCGAATTCTCTTCCAGTACCTGATAATGATTAGGGATGGTCCCTGAAACCAACAAAAGGGGATGCACATGTATGCAACTGAGCAAACGTATGTAATAACCTATCTCGCCATAGTCTCCGAGATCGTGCAACGAAGGTTCACCTAGATATGTACCATTCGGACCAGTATCAACTGCCAGTGGTTGTGATGTAAACACGCCGTACACTCTGTTCACTACATAGTACGTAACACATTCTTTTGTCTCACATAGTACTTACCGCCTGAATTCCAGTTCAATTCGAATACGAACTTCCCTTGGGTGTCTCGATGCAACGCATCCTCAAATGGCAGTTCACGCAACATGTTTTTCTTTAACTCGATTTCTACCCGCTTTGGGGTACAGAACCACATGTAGCAGCACTTCACTCACCATGGCTACCACATCCTCTTGCCTTCCTGTAATAAAGTGTACTGCCCCTGCCCCTCCCCGTCCCGGGTGGTATGACTATGCGGTTCATCGGATATCGAGCTTGTTGTGGCGGGGTATTGTTCAATTTATTGAAAGTGCCAGAAGGAACACATTTGAAATTAAATTTTTTTTTTGTTTTTTTTTTTTTGTTTTTTTTGGAACCGATTTATTCCGCGGCAGTACATAGTACAAGAACGGTCTTCACCTCGATGAAGAGAGCGAAATTTATGAAACACGCGTAATGTAGGCCGAGACCCACGTGCGGACAGGCGGTAAATATTCCGAGACATGGTCCGAGAACAGAGAGGCACCTTCCAAGGAAGCCGGTTAGAGGTGCCGCGTGGCGCTTGGTACATAATGCGGGCGGTCCGGGACAGCGTAGATAGTTGAGAAAAACACGAGACGCCTTACGCGGGCTGCGTAGTGCAGGGTCTTCCAGAGTGCGGTCCAGAGCTGCTTCATCCGTGGTCAGCCGGGAGTTGGGCCCCAGCCTCCGGTCTTGAAGCTGCGCCAGTTTGTTGAAGAAAGAGGCAAAACGTGTATGGCATGTTCCCGTCTCCGGTGAAGAGGTCGATTGGTGGAAGTGATGAGCTCCGGTGTGAATGAGAGGAGTGATCGTGATCTGAAGAGCGCGACTCGTTGACGTGAGAAGCGCGGAGTCTTCATTTTCGTATCCAGGCGCGGACCGGAATCTGAGCCTGATTCCGATAACCCGAACGAAGGAGGGTGAACACCTATAACCAATGTAGGTGCCCGTTTTCTACGGATCCAGATAGGAACATGAATGCTGTTACCGGGAACAGCGAGATCGCACTCTACTCTACTTGTAGGGAGCAGCGTTTTCCTCATACATTCGCTCGTCATGCATTACGATCCGCCCCGGTCCCGGGCCTCTGACTGCCAGTTGCTGCCGCTTGGTCTGTAATTCAACTACCCTGGCACTGTCGGAAAGAGTGGAACGGTTCCCTCGGGCAGCAGACAGTGGCGGCTTTGGAGCTCGGGCCCCGTAGGGCTTCATGCCACCTTAGCGTCATGAGCCTATAACTTGGTCTACCTCTTCCCCTTGATCGACGTACTCTCATCTCATGCCACGGCCAAATGCTGTGTCATTATATTGTCAAACCCGTGACTGACAATAGGATGTGGCGCTTGCCAGAGTCAATTCAGTTACTGTATGTGGCGTCTGATCCAATTGGAAACACGCACACTGACACGCCTGCCACACGCCCCCTGCTGACCCTCAAGCGACGCTTGTTTGGACTTCTGGCGGCGGAGAAATCGATCATGATCCGGGGCAAACCCCTGATGGTCGCATTCATGACCCGAGTCGCTCCCTTCACCTCACAAAGGCAGTGATTCCCAAGACAATCGCCTTGCGGCTCCTTCTCTTTCCGACTCGCCCTTCTGTATTATTTGACGCGCAACCTGAACACGTTTCCTGTGGTGGCGATAGCCTTTTTCTGATGCACCGCACGGCGCTTGCTGGGGGTCCGTAAACTTGGTTCCCTACTTATAGCCGAACACTTTCCAGTCACTCCCCCTTTGTTACCATTAGCGCATGACCCCGACTAACGCCTCCTTTCCTCGGTCAACATGCCTGGCTTGACGTTGACCTTCGCCGTTGCTGCGGCGGTCGCCCACGTCATTGCCGTTGGTAGCTGCCTCTGTGGTGGAAATGATGATGATCACCCTCATAATTCGTATTATTCGCGTTCTTCGTTGAACGGCGGAACTACTCGAATCCGGACGCAACCGTCTTACAGGCCACCCCCGTTGCCTCCGTCCTACACTCATCGACCCCCAGCAACCAATGCTCAGACCACACCCAAGCCTTCCGCGCCTCCTGACTACGGTCATGGCATCTATCACCCAAGTACAGTCTCATCTCATACTCGAACGCCTAGTCAGACGCAGCCATCCTCCACTCGCACACAGCCGTCCGCCACTCTCACACAGCCTTCCATCTCTCAATCCGCTTCAACTGGCACCCGTACCCTCTCGTCTGTGCCCACCGAAAGAGATCGTCTTCTTCCGGCCGTATCAAGTGGCGTCTATCACTCAAGTGTAGTTTCACCTTACACTCGAACGCCTAGTCAGACACAGCCGTCCTCCACTCGCACACAGCCCTCCATCGCCCAATCCGCTTCGCGTGTCCCCTTGTGCGTGCCCACTGAAAGAGGACTTCTTCCACCCATATCAAATGGCGTCTATCACCCGAGTGTGGTCTCACCTTTCACCCAAACGCCAAGTCAGACACAGCAGTCCCTCATCGCCCAATCTGCTTCGACCAGCTCCCGTGTCCTCTCGTGCGTGCCTACCGAAAGAGATACTCTTCCGACCGTATCTAGTGGCCTCTCACCTTACAACCAAACGCCTAGTCTGGCACGGGCGTCCTCCACTCTCACACAGCCATCCTCCACTCTTACCCGGCTGTCCTCTACTCTCACTCAGTCGTCCTCCACTCACGCACAGCTCTCCTACACTCTCCCACAGCCGTCCTCCACTCGCGCACAGGCTTCCTCTCAACACTCTTCGCTCCTCAATGCCGTACACGAATACTTCCGGACCAGTTCTCACGTTCCCTCGCGCGTGCTTAGTACCGAAAGAGACCCTCTGTTGCCCCCGATAATCCAGGTCGTCGAGTCTGACCTTCGCTCTGACGAGCCAGCTGGTGTCGAGGGCCTCGATTTCGCCAAGAAACTGCGTGAACAAGCGCGACGCAAAGGCCGGGAGATGTCAGAGGCACGTAGTCGGGCCAAGAGCGCCCAGAAGAAGGGATACCGCGGAGCCGCACAGGCGCACAGACAGGAGGTTATTGCCCACGAGAGTGCGATGAAGGAGCTCGACAAGCGAGCGGCCAAGATCATCTTTAGGGAGAACAACAAGGTACGGAGTTAGAAGTCCGCCGATATGTACTAAAGGTTGTTCACAACCCTCTCTCTTTGTCCCCCTAGAATCGTAAGGAGGGGAAGGTCGACCTTCATGGTTTGTATGTTGCCGAGGCCGTTCAGTTCGCGAAGGATCACGTTGAGACCGCTAGATCAAGGGGCGACGAAGCGGTGCGGTTCATTGTTGGTGAGTTCGTTCGACAAACTCTGTGGGATGTATGCATAGCAGCTGAATCGACCTAGGGAAAGGCTTGCACTCGGACGCCGGTGAGGCCAAGATTCGACCGGCTTTGGAAGATCTCTTCACAAAGTACGTGCGGCGCATCGTCCCGGATTCTATAGACTGACCTGGGTCGATCCATAGACGAGGGCTGACTCATTCGCTGGATCCGAAGAATGCCGGGGTGCTTGTTGTTCGATTGAATGGACAATAAGGGCCTTGGATACCTTTTTTTGAGCCGCCTGTGATGTCGTTGTAATGTAATAATCTGTATAATACGTTCACTACCCGACACGTTCATTATCACTTGAATACCAGTTAAATTTGAACAAGACATTCTCTAGTGCCCAGGCTACCTCCGGACCTGGACCCAATAATCTTGCGAGGACAGAATACCAGATAGGACGGATTGATAGATGAGAACCTATATTAGAGACATGCAAAGACGACGACCTATCCAACGAGAATAATACAAAGTGAATAGATATATTAAGAAAATGTTATCAACGAAGCGACACGCACGACTGTGACAACAATCTATCGAAAGGTAGTGAGGGGTTAGTCCAGTTAGTGGCCGACAACAAACACGACAAAAGAAATGTCAAAAGCAAAATGAAAACCAAGATCGAAGCGTGGTTCGGTTTCTCTGCAGACTAGAGAGGGGAGAAAAATACCCGGGCTTGTGTACATTGCGACGCGCGCTCACAAAACTCTCGTAATGACACCCAGACCCTGAATAAGCCATCAATACCCTGGTTGGTCTCGAATATGTCAAGCGGTGCCTACCTTGGTCTTGCCCTCGCGAAAGAGTAACTTCATGCCAACCTTGACAAATTCGGGGTGAGCGATGAATTCAAAGATAACCGTAGCACGGTCTCCGGTGCGTAGCAAGTTCTGCGGGTGGTCGATAGAAACGATGCGGACAGTCTGCCGGATCGCCTATGTAGACGCGTCAGCCGCTGGCGCTGACATGGAAGAGAACGAAGGACGGACTCCGCAGTGCAGCATCGCCTGATAATTGGGCTGCATGGTAGTGTTGTGATATAGGATCAGAACTTGTCCTTCGAACCTTCGAACCGCTGAAACCCCAATTCTCAAATCGCGTACTCGTGACAAGGGAGCTGCATACCTCGCGGCGGGGACTCCGTCCGAGGCACGATTACCATGCCTTTGCGCACCGCCGCGCGCGGTACATGCTTCAATGCAAGGGAGACTGTTTGCCCAGCCACCGCAGTCGTGACATCCGCACGCTTGCGTTGCATAGTCTTGACGACGGTCGGGGAATATCCGCCGTTGGAGTCTGGTCCAAAAAGTACTGGGTCGCCCTTCTTGACGGTGCCGCAATTGAGCAAGCCATTCACAACTGTGCCGACATAGGGCACAGACCAGACATCCGTCACTGAGAACTAATCACGTGAATAGCGTCAAACGAAGCGGGTACAAGCTAGGGAACAACGAGCATACCTCGAGTGATTGCGTCGCGTCGAAGCGCTCAGCGTCGCCCTCGCTAGGCGGGAGTAGGTTGAGGAATGTGCGGACCTGAGGTACCGTGACATTAAATGAACAGGTGACTACGGGAAACCGTGCGCACGAAGTCAAGACCGGTGCCGGTGACATTGGAGACTTGGAATATAGGGCAAATTCTGGGCAGAGAGAATGAGTTAGGGTTACGGGGAAAAGGCATATATATATAACCTACTTATCCTTTGCATAGACCTGCGAGACTTCAACAGCAGCTTCAATCGATCTAACGAACACTGGATTCTTTCCAAAATATTAGATGAAAACGGCGCAAACGAGTCTAATGGTGTACCCGCCGGCAACCACGACTGCGCAGGATTTTGACCACCTGCGATAACGTTTCCTCGAGTTTGTTCGGCGGCGTCATATCTATCTGTGGAACAACGTTCATGACGAGCCGGGGGGTTACAGAAAATGTAAAACCTTGGTTATGCAGACAACGATTGGAACACTGAGCGCAAGAGCCACCGCCAGGTGCTCCTTCGACATGCCGATGACGCCGGCATTAGCTCCAATGACTAGTATCACACAGGACGGTGCGCCAGATGTCAAGCCGTATAACGTGGTCTTAAGATATCGCTCATGGCCAGCCAGGTCTGGCTCTTGGCTGTGAGAAGTGTAGCTTCATTTCATAAAAAGACCCACCAATAAAGGTCACAATTTTCGCAGAGCGGCGCGAAATCTCTTCCCAACCAAGCTTCTCTCTACGAAGAACGTCGGGGTCGGCAGAGCCGGAAGACAGAGGAAGTATGGGAGCGCCAGCGACGTTGAACCCTAAGATCTGATCTGGTTAAGAACACGTCCATGAAGGAGATCACGTCGCTCTCACCTCCATACCGACGGAAGACGTCCGTCCGCTCTCTATCTCATGTTTATGTCTGAAGAGAGCGACCCGGGCAAGTCCTCTCCCGTCATCGAGACCGCCTATATGTCAATTCTGGGTGAATACGTGTGTAGTGTGTAAGATGGACGCACCTCTTGTCAGCACGCCAAGTATGGTTGACTTTCCACTATCAACATTCCCGACTACCGCACATCGTACCTCTGGTATCAGAGAGACGTCGGGCGGAGGTAGTCGTAGCAGAACGGAGGCTCGGGGATGTGGTTCGCCAGCGCGGAATAGGACGCAAGCCTGAAAATAGGATCAACGCCTGAGCAAAATAAGCATCTCGTAGACTAGAAGTGTACCTTGCCGCCAACCTCTTCTACCAGTTGGTCAATACGGTCAATCATTGTGTCGACCTCGGCTTCTGTTCGCCCCTCTCCTGTCCAGCCATCGGCGTTGTCAAGGTCCTCGTTGGTAAATAACGGCGCCCTTGGGGGACGCGCGCCTATTCGAAGCAGGTACTCCCCCCATTGTTGGGTTAGGAGAACCGATATTAAGTCTCTCGCTTGAGTATTTCCTTCGATCGGAGATAACAACACGTTCTGTATGACGTTGCAAAGTGGGAATGACGAATAGGCGGTGGGAGAAAGTAACGCACCTGGAAAGCCTGTTCGAGATCAGAGATATCTTGGACTGACTCATCTCTGGTGAACTTGGGGGTTACAGGGGACGGCGGCCCCGTGTCGCCTACCGCCTTCTTTCTGACCTTTGGCATCGGCTTGTGGTCTATATGTCCTCTCTTAAGGGCTTCCGGTTGCGGGTGTATGCGGGTCTTTGCGAGTTCCCGCGTCCGGATGTCCTCGATCTCGGCTTGAAATGACTGTAAAGTGGTCATGGATAACTAGGGTCCGGGTACGATCAATATTCTAGACGACCGAGTTCTTAAATGGAGACAGCAACGAGTCATCCCGAGTCAATTGATGAGATGCACGAGTCACATGACACACGTGACTTTTGTGCTGGTGACCGTGATTCCGCTTTTTCTCAAACTGCTTGTAAACTCTGAATGACAGCACAGCATCATCCACCCTCGTTGTCTGGTCCACATCCGGGACTACTCGACAAAACTCAACCACTGCGCGTTCTACGCCATCCAGATGCCGGATTGTCGTTCGCATTCTTCCACCCTCAAACCGCGTCAAATGTGCCACCGTACAACCCCTTCGAAGGCTCATCTAATCCAAAGCGTGTTGTCATTGAGACACACCCGGGCGGTTTCTCCCATTGGAGATTTGTTCCTCGTGCGCGGCTTGCAGAGGGCGTCAGCGACGAGGGTTCTTGGCCACGCCTGGTTGATGTTCTAGGGTACTTCGGACTCGTCGGTCCACGCCTTAGGTTGCTGACACCTATCTCCCCATAGAGTCCTTACTATATGCGACCAGGACCAGTGGGATATACACAAACTCGATCCTTTTTACGATTGTTTCGTCCCAGAGCCGCCACAACCCCCCACGATTCGCGCCAAGGTCGCGTCGGCGTCGTCATTTCCCTCTTCTTCCGCATCTTCCCGATCGTCTGTTTTCCCCGAGGGATCTCAGAAGAGAAGGCGACTATCAAGCCCTCCCTCCAGTCTTGAGGAGGAGACCGGACACTCACCAAAGAAGCGAAGACATGCCGTTCATGTCGTCGACTCCAGCGACGACGAATCTGAAGCGGAGGCGACTGTAGGATCTTACACGACTCCACGGACTCATGTGCCTGGCAGACGCGTTCGTGGGAGAAGAGGGGGTATGCACCGCGCACCCGGAGTCAGAACCGCACGGCCCAACTTTGAGAACGCTCGATCGAACGCGCTCCACGACGAAACTATGCGAAGTACTACCCCGCCACCAACGGAACCTCCGCGGACTACTACCACCACTCCGACCTCTAAGCGGAGGAAGGGTACGCTTCGTCCTCCTCGTTTGTCTACCCCGCTAATTTAGGCCCCGCTTGTGTAGATGAGCAAGGCGCTTCGCCAGTTAAATCGTCAAAAAGGGCGCGCACACACTCACCCGATTCAATTCGCCGCAAAGCAGCTACTAGATTAAAAGAGCGTGCACGCACGCGCACGGAGGAGTTCATGCGTCGCATGAACGCCGAACGGGACGCACGTCGCGATGCCCGTAATCAAGCTCTGATGGAAGACATCATCGCCGAGATGCCGGAAGAGTACGCTCAGCCAAACGGTAGGTAACAACAGGATTTGACGCATTCAAGGTTGCTCTGACAGATTCCCATTCGGAAGGGGAACAGGGACAGGGACAGGAACAAGACGACGAGGATGACGACGAGCAGCACAGACTTACCGAAGCGCTGGACGAATTGCGCGTGCACGAAGAACTCATCGCCGAATCCCGCCGCAAGATCGCGGAGCTCGAGCGCGACCGACCGCTCTGGGAGGCAGCCGCGCGCTCTAGAGAGCGTCACGAGCGCGAACAAGAAGAGGAGCGTCGCGCGCGGCGTGAGCAAGAAGAGGCCGCACGACGCGCCCGGGCGGAACGAGCGCGCCGCGAGGCAGAACGGGAGCAAGAGCGCGCGCGCCAAGCCGCTGCGGCCGAGGCGGAGGCGGCGAAACGACGCGCCGAGGCGCAGCGCGCTCGTTGGGCACAGGGGCCCTGGACGTCCCAGCGTGCGCTGGAGCGCTACCGCGCGCTCTGCGAGTCCTTTGACGAGGCCGCGAAACCCGGCTCGCTTGCTTTCGAGGACGTACCCTGGCCCACCCTGCGCAGGCCGTTCACGTTTGGGCCAGAGGACATCGACTGGGCGGCCGTCGAGACGTTCTTTCACACCGTACGCGGACACATGCGTGCGCAAGACTACCGCGTTTTCGTCCAAAAGTCGCACAGGCGATTTCATCCGGATAGATGGAGCGCACGCGGCTTGCTCACCGCGGTGAAGGACGAAAATACGCGCGGGATGATCGAAGTGGCAGCAAACACGGTCGCACAGGCATTGACGCCGCTCTGGCGCGAGGCACGAGGGCAGTAAAGCAAACTAAATTGGCTGTCTTTCGTATCCTATGACCTTTTTGTTAAGTACTGTGGGAAGACGTTCATGTATCAAAGCGGAATAATATAGACAAATGGTGGATAGCAAGAAGATAGCTGATGGAGAAAGCATAACTAGTCAAAGCAAGGAAGATATTGTACCACGGCAAACGACATCGGACTAACTCTAGATCTGGGTCTCATTACCTGGTGGCTCAACAGCCCGCGGCTTTGGCTTGCGAAGCTTGATTTTGACACCGTCAACGGCACGGTCGAAACGGTCGGTAATTTGCTGTCGCAGGACGCCATATCAGACAGATAAGAACGACTGACATTGACGAGACGCGTGGCTCACGGAAAAGAAGAGACCCATTTTAAACATGGAACTATACTTTGGTGGCGAGCTGTCTTTCGGAGCTTCTGGTTGAGGCTCACTAGGAGACACACCGCCGAGGTCAAGCGGCTCCACAGGAGACGGAAATCGGAAATCGGGCGCTGGACCGAATGTCAGCGGAGACTGGGAAAGATTAATGTCTACACAGAATATTAATATAACGCAGATCGGCGTACTGGTGGTCCAGAATTCGGTCCAGGATAAGAGTAATCCGTCGTCGACTCAGAATAGAGTGACAAAGGCTAATGAGTCAACATGGTAAGCTTCTGGTCCTACGTAAAAAAAAATGTAGAATTGGGAACCTACACCGTATAAAGGTGACGATGGGGGCTCTTCGGACGAAACGTCCCTATTGCTGAGAGAGGGCCAGAACAAATAGATGTCGTAATCGTCCTCTTGATTTTGTGGGTGTTTTGCAGGGAAAGCCCCGCCTTCGTGGCCTTTTTGTTCATCAGACATGGAGAGAACTTGAAAACTGGGGATAGGGTGGTTGGCGGGGGGAAAGAACGAAGGACGACGGCGAACTACGCGTAGTTCGCGACATTTAAATAGCGGCGCGGGGTCTTTTCCAAAGCAAATAAGCCGCCGCGCTAAAGCGCTGCAAACATGCTTAGGCGATTTCGACAGGCGCTGGATGAGGATTTCTCGGTTTCTCCCCTTCAGCCTTTGCACCACTTTTCGCCTAGCAACTCCAACTCATGTCCACGTACTTTGTTGCCTCGTCTCGGTAGGTCGCGAAAGCCTGGAGATTTTCAAGGAAGTCCTTGAGTTCGTGTTGGACTCGGGATTTTCGCTCCGCCGAGTCAGATGTCTAAGAAGGCAGCGCAGATCCGATCAGAAATGTTCAACGTGTGTCATTTGCTAGTCTCCGCGTTTTTCTCGTTCCTGGTGACCACTAGAAATGCTTGGAAGGTTTCTTACTGCGTCGCCCAGTGTATACCAGGCAAACTAGAAACGGCCATGATCTGCACCAATGGGAGCTCTAGACACTGGGATCCTCCGTCTACACATCTTCTTGACCTTATTTCCGCTCCCTGTCGCTCATTTATTTCTGCACCCTTCCCTCTTGCAATTGCGTTGCGAGCGTCGCGTCGCGCAAGGGTGAAAGAGGGTATTACGCAATTAGGCAAACACGTGCCCCATGGGTTGATGTCACGTAGTTACGTGACAACGTGACAAGGGCGCATGTCTGCATTGAACGACGAGCAAGAACACCTTCAAGTGATCTGGTGATCAAGTACTTGTGCACGAAACTTTTACCCAAGACTGAGAACAACTAGTTCCTTGTGACTGGACTGAATGCAAGAGCCCCCTTTGCGGACTGACCAAGACACGCTGCTCACAAGAGGAAGCTCAATTAGCTGTCCAGAGCTATAGACAAGACAAGACAGAGTGATCAAGAAACATATGAAACAGCCTGTGTGATTTGCTGTGAAGTCTGCCGCAAGAATATCAAGGTGCTGCTAGGCTTGGCTTTGTGTGCTTGTTTCTGCCGTCAAGATATCGGCTATCCTGTTCAACGTCAAAAAAATCTTGAGTTGTTAAAAGACCTACCGTGGACCATGTCAAAAGTCCGGGGACATCTATGGTCTTTCCCCAACACGGGGAAGCAATCTGGAACAAAACGCACCGCTATTCACGCAAGAAACTCGACGACATCTATATCTCACTGAAAAGGCTCCTCGAGGCTGTGAAGAACTTGCAGAGATCGTGCAAGAAGTGCGCAGAACGACAGATATAGAAGAGGAAGACAGTGCAAGGTGGCAAGTGCAAGTGCGTCGTCAAGGCGGAGAAATGTGGAACCAAAGATCCCCACTCCGACCACACTACTGAGATTATTTTCCCAACCCCCCAATTGCCTTCGCCTTGCTTTACCCACCACGTTGGTATCCCAACTCCCCCCTTGTCGTTGTGTTATCAACCCCGTATTTTATCCGCCTCCGCTCCAGATTTACGGGGACCTTTGAAAAGACGCAATCGAGGGGTCTCTGCACACAGTCATCTTTCCCTATCTCCGCCCCCACGAATTCCATTTACCTATTTGCCCTATTTTTCATCCCACCTCCCCAATCCACCACTCCCTTTGTCTTCCGACATTCCCCCCAGCTATCATATTTCTCCCAGCCTCCCAGTTTTTTCCCAAGCGGTTGGACCAGCTGAAGACACGCAAATGGACCGGCGTCGCCTTGTGCCAAGCCACTCTTAGTGAACCCCTCTATTCACCTCTAGTTATAGAGAAGTCCCCTGCGCATTTTATGGGTTCTCCCCCTCCCCCCCTTCCCCCTCCACTAGTTCCCCCTACATTGCAACACGACGCACAGCAGAGTGGGCCTAATTCGGGATGGAGGTGGCAGTCTTTCGTGAGTTTGATCGATTCTCAATCACCGCAAAACTACCTGAGGGGGCGGCCAATTAGTGTGGAAAGTAGTCCGCTCTTATTCATAGTTCGGAGACTTGACTGTCTCTAGCATTGAAAATCCAGTTTTTAGACTCCTGTTGCAGACCACCAATTGCGATGTTGTGTGCACACCCCCGACAACATATTGCGACTCTGCTTTCATCTCCACCACCCCAAACGTTCATTTAATTTTTCCCCTTGAAGGTCCGTCCCCGTCGCGGCCACAGTCGCACCAGACTCGATAGCTGTCATACCCGTCCTCCTACTGGTTTCGTGTTCCACCGGCGCTGGCAGAGAGCCCGTCGTGCCTCCCTCCCCACATTTGACTTCTCGCCACCAGCACCATACCGAGCCGATGTTCAAAGAACCGACCGTGCCCCCACTGATCCCGACCATGGGTGAATGGAACGACCGGATCTGGACTACCTCGGCATCCGCGCCCGTGGAGCCAGACTCGACGCTCGACGAGAGGCCCCCCAGTGCAACGCGTTTGTCGAAGGAGCCGCCCCGCACGCGGGTGGATCGCCCGCGTGACCGTTCTGTCCCTTGTGCTCTCGCCAGCGCCAATGCTAGATCCGGTCGCCGACCCGCCGGCACTCATGTCGACATCCCTTAGGCTGACGATGATAGACTGAGTAGGCCCAGCAAGGGCAGCACGTCCGATGGTTCTATCACGCGTGCTTCGATCTCCCTTAGTCACGTACGTTCACGCCCTCGCTCCCAGTCTAGCAAGACAGTTTTTTTTTTTTTGGCGGGTCGGGTATGCCATGTGTGCGAAATTACGCTGGTGGGACGGACAGTGGTTAATTTATATTCCGAGTTGTGTCCGCTATCATCAGGCGATCGGTATATCGTTTCAAGATCGATCGATGACTGTTATATGAATATTAAGATCGAGCATTTATTTCAAGCAAGCAAACATTCATCTTTTTTCGAATCTCTTTCGGATGGACGATAAAAATTCTCTCGTCAAAATCTGATTTCGCTCATGACGGAACAACGTTGCGCAAGCCTGCGCTTGGCAAGTAAAATGGGGGGGGGGACGTTGAAGGATCAAGTAACACACAAGGTTCATCAAGCAAGACAGTCTTAATTCCACATACAATGCCCTCCGCATGGTTCACATGTGAGGTGTAAGAGACCGCTCGAGGCACTATTAACAGGCTGGGCGGCCAATCAGGTTCGTCAATCGCTTTAGGTGTGGTCGTCCCTCGATACTTAACAATTGTAGAGAAACTTCAAGTTGCCAACGCCGAGCGTCATCTCGACGTGGCCGAAGGCGTGCGCCGGATGACAGGACCGACGAACTCAAGCGACTCGACCGCTCGATTTTCCGCCCCGTGATCACCTTCAATAAAGACGCGAAACGCGCTGCACAAGAAGCAAAGGTACTACAGCGCTACGAGGAAGAGCGCGAGAAGGCCATGGCCGACATACGCGAGACTCAAAATCGCTTGGGTCAGGCGTCGACTTACGGCTCCCGGGAGGAGGAAATCGGGGCGAGGCCAAATGGGAGGCGTGCCGCTCAACCGTCGCTCCAGAAGGAGCAGAGGAAGTACTACCAGTTTGAGGCGACCGCATCTGACGACGAGCCGGAAGATGAACTCGACGACAATCTCGACGAAATTTCCGGACGTGGCAACGACGCTCAAGGCAATGGGAACGGCGATGGGTCAGGAGCTTGACCATCAGAATAATCGCATCGAGCGCATTGAAGAAAAGACGGTCAACCTCGATAATAGAGTGTTCAAGAACACGGAGAAGGTACATCACTCCATGCATTGACACTCGCTCAAAAAAAACTCAAGGTATGCCTACAGGGATCCAGTTAGCACTAGGTGTCGACTTCGTCGACGGTACTCTTGCTCGTCCTCGACAGCCCATCCCCACTCGAGTCACGGGACTTATCTGTCGTCCTCGGGAGACGGCCCATTGACGTGCAACCAATTTATCGCAAAATTATATTAGCCGATGCTTCTATATACGATAACGTGAATGCGGTCACAAGACTGATGCGTAGAGAAAGTAATGCGAAGCTGCGATTGTTCCAAGAAGAGAGAAAGCGACTGCAATGTGATGACCTATGCCAGAAGAGCGGTGGTCCCTACCAGGACACTGTCACAGCGATGGCCGCGTAGACAGCGAGTGGCGGCCATGCAATACCCCATACATCTTCCACTACCCGCCGCAGGTATCTCTGCTTGCGCGGTGGCGCAGGGAGCTGTCGCGACACTGGCGCGCGGTATGCAGGCAGTTCAAGGGAGTAGCTCGAATCGCGCTTCCAATGGTGCGACGGCGCTGGCGCCGTGGCCGCGCGCACTGCCGCGAGTACAATGGTCGCAAATATGAGCGGGACGTACACCCAGCAGTATATGCGAAGCTGATCGGGTAGTGCGCAAGGCTGGTGCGCACGAGTGCGTGTCTCACTAGAAAGCGACAGCAGCTGGAAGCCTGGCTGGCGGATGCCCATGGCGATCGAGAGCGACTTGACGGTCACCTCGGGGACGTGTTCCCCGGCAAAGTCGTGGGTATATTCGCAGTAGTCGTGGTCATCCCCGCTGTTCGGGGCTATTAAGAGGTTGTTGAAAAAAGGGGGGAGGATAAAACAAAATACCTGAAAATAAGCGATGGGCGAAACTCTTCGAGGAGGAGTCTGGACGTCTCTGGGCTGAGCTGCGTCTGATAGCCATTCCCACGGACAGCAGGAATGGAGCCTCTTTCGCGAAGTGGGCCGCAGCTTGAGTTGGAGGAACGGTACAGCGGAATGTGGGACAATAGGATCAGGGGCGCATCTGGACGCGGGAAAATCATGGAAGAACGGTGTCCAGACGGGAAGAACACGTACCAGGTGCGTGCTGCATGCGCAAGTGCTTGAGATAATTGAGGTCTTGAGGCAGACCGTCGATGCGACTCTCGCCCGCCTGCTCCCGGTGCCAGTCCTGGTCGACGAGCGCTGGTGCGTCAACCATCAGTAAAGAATGCCCACCGAGCGCCACGTGTTGGGTAAGTGGGCCGAACGCAGCCCTATAGCGTGACCGCGCGAGTTGTGATGTGCCACGACCGTTCCCAAGGCCGACATCGTGGTTGCCCGGTAAGTAGTAGACCGGCTGAGATGGTGACGCAGTGAAGATCGAGTGGAAGCGATCGACGTACTCCTGGTACCTAGAGGCGATGCTGGATGAGAGAGCGGAAGGAAAAGGAGGAGGGGCGCGTACCTTGTGATGTGCATGTCGGCAAACCCGTTGTCCATCATATCTCCGAGGAAGATGACGGCGTGGGGACGCATGCTCTTCGCGACGCGCCACGCCTTGCGCAGATTCATGTCAACGAAGATGCGCGAGAGGGTTCCGAGAAATGGGGATCGGTCCGGGTAGGATACCTCATTGAGGATTTGTGGATCGGCAACGAGGAGGACGCGAGTCTGTTCACCTTTTCCCTGTTGAAGAAGGATGAGCCAAGTGCAAAAAAGAGTACGGTGGGCGCACTAAATCAGGCCAGCGACACCTGGCACCCGCAGCGATGAAGACGCAGACTTCGCACCATAATATGATGGCTACCCAGATCGTTCTGAGAGTTTTGAGCGAATAACTGGGCAACCACATACTATCCACCGAGGATGACCCGGTTCAAGTGCGGGATTACCTCAGCAACTGTAGGTCTTGTGCGCTATGCCGCGCTAAAGTACTTGGCCTGGGGACCCGAATATGCATCTCAGCGCCATCCTCACCCTCTACCATGTCTTCCTTAGTCGTCTCCGCCCCCGGGAAGGTTCTCCTAGCTGGAGGTTACTTGGTCCTTGACCCTACCTACTCTGGCGTCGTCGTCTCGACCTCCTCTCGCTTTTACACCGTCATCAGCCCTGGAAACGCTGGCCAGATCATCGTCAGATCGCCACAGTTCATCAGTGCCACCTGGTCGTATACCTGGTCCATCTCTCAGCCCACACCACTGCCGTCTGTTCTCGTGTCCCAACTCGAGAGGTAAATCTCACCTTGCCTAGCTAGTCCTCCCGTCGTCCTGACCCATGCTCTCGCCACAGCGCCGATGCGTCGACGAACAAATTCGTGCACCTCGCTTTGCAAAAGACATTGTCGCTCGCGCTAGAAACGAGAGGTCCCGTAGAGCTCGGACTGGCCTTGGGTGCCGGCCTCGACATCACAATCGTTGGAGACAACGACTTTTACTCGCAACAGGACCAGGTATCGTATATCACTTCGGATACCGCTTGCACTCCGAACTGACCATCTGCCTCGGTTCCCGATTCTTACAGCTCAAGAGCCGCAGCCTGCCTGTTGGCCTCGCCTCGCTCGCGCAAATCCCACCTTTCAGTCCGACGGGCGTCGCGCTCGCAGACGTGGCCAAGACGGGTCTTGGTTCTTCCGCGGCGCTTATCACGTCCTTGGTCACCGCCGTGCTCGTCCGCACCGGTTTGATCGCACCTGACCAGCTCGCGAGCGCCTCGTCACGGCGTCTCGCGCACAACGTCGCGCAATTCGTGCACTGCCTCGCCCAGGGCAAGGTGGGCTCCGGCTTCGACGTATCCGCCGCGGTGTTCGGGAGCCAGCTGTACACGCGCTTCAGCCCGTCTGTGCTCCAGCCACTCATGGACGACCCGGTGTGTGTGCTTCGCCCCCTCCTCCACCCTAATCCGGTCCTTTTTTTGCTTATCGCCTTAGCAGACAGGCTCACGTCCGCTCCTATCAGTGCTGGCGCCGGAGAACCGGGCGTGGGATCTCACCGTCAAGCCGTTCACACTCCCTCCCCGAACGCGCCTCCTACTCGCCGATATCCACGCGGGTAGCAACACGCCACTGCTCGTGAGCAAGGTGCTCAAATGGCGCTCCGAGAACAGCGCAGCTGGTGTGTGCTACAATCAAATTTGTTTACCCTCCGGATACTTACTGCATCCGCCACAAGCGCACTCCCTCTGGACAGCGCTTGACCAATGCAATACCTCCCTCGGCCAGACGCTCACGCGGCTCTCTCAGCTCTATGAGAAAGATCAGCATTCGTACGTCGAGACGGTGCGGTGGGTCTCGGGCCTACAGCCCGTGCAGGTGCGACCATCATTTCTATCACCATCTGCTTCCATTCCGGCTATAACGGCTTCCTTTCTTTTTCCGGTGATACCGCCGTTTTTTGCTCACACACCTGCTTCAGTGGCTCGCAAACCCTAATATGCAGCAGGGGCAGTCGACGTGCCTGGAGGCGTTCTACGAAGCTCACCTACTCACCGAGGTGATTTCACGCGTCGTCTTATAATAATAATATCCTCTCACTGAACTCCACTCGTAGCAAATCCGCGGCAAAATGCGCGAGATGGGAAAGCTCTCCGGCGTCGACATCGAGCCCGAGCAACAGACACAGCTTCTCGATGCGAGCGTATCGATGGCAGGCGTCATCGGAGGTGGCGTCCCCGGCGGTACGCACATACCTTCACCCCTTATCTACTGACTCTACTTCTCACACACGTACAACAGCGGGCGGATTCGATGCTGTATGGCTGCTTGTGTGTGAGCCGCCGGAGGATACGCCTGGAATCACGCCACTCGCGCGCATAGAACGGCTCTGGACGGGGCCAGGGACTCGCTTCCCCGGCGTGGCGCCGCTGCTCGCGCAAGAAAGCAAGGCGCAAGGTGTCGCACTCGAGAATATTGACGCCGTGCCTGGGCTCGCAGCTGCTGTTGCCGCTGGGAGACGTGACTAGCGGGGTAAAGGGTGTGATAATTACAAATGCAATCCTAGGTCCCATGTAAAAGTGATACCTCGGGATATATACATGTGTCCTACGTTTTTTTTCAAAGGTGAAACGTGGAAGGGTAAGATAAATCAGCGGATAAATCACATGCATATCCTGGGTTCTCCGGCGGATGACCATGCGTTTTGGAGCGCAAGCGCGAGCGAAAGTACCATGACGACTACGCCAAATGCGACGCACACATATGAGGGGAGTCGCGTGCGGAGATCTCGCGCACTGCTGAGCTTTAGGAAGCACGCGGCAGGGAAGATATACGCGAGCGCGGTGGCGGAGATACCGCCGGTGATCTCGAGCGTAACGCCAAGGTCACACGTCATGAGAGATACTGGTCGTGTGTGGCGTCAGTGAGTTGTACGAGGAGGATGGACGAAAAGGTGCACGCACTCAACATGGACGAAAAGATGATGACTGTGGTGAAGAAGACGTGACGCTGCAGGCTGAAAGCTTCGTGAGCGAAGAAATATTGCTCGACTACCTCGCGACACACGAAGAGCTCCAGCGGGAGTGTCGAGAACATGTTTAGGCCAAAGCAAAACCGGGCGATATTGATCAACGTGTCGCTCTAGAAGTTTGGCAATTTTCTCGACTTGGCATTCCAACTCATAGACGAGAGAGAAAACTCACCGGCGAGAAATTGTTGAGGATGTTGCCCTGAGTTCGGTCAGTAAATACGATATATCCCGCGACGGCCATCGTAGTACAGGCTACGAACGACAACGCGGTCGACACGTGTGTGACCGTCGCAAACCGATCCAGCGTCGGTGTCTTCAAGCCCCCATAGATCAATAGCGAATTGTGGTGGCAAACGAAGGCAAAGCTGATGACCCCAATAGCTTGGAAAATCCCCGGCTCGATGAACGAGAAGCGTTTAGATGGGTCACCTTTGAGGAGCGGCGAGACGAGAGGGCCCTCGAATATGACGGAGCCGACGATGATAATCATACCGCAGAGGGCGAGACTGGAGGCAATGGAGAGTTTGTGGATGTCGCGATATAATGACAGCGGATAGGAAACACCGACGGTGCAGAGCACGATTATGAATCGACGATCGGCAAAGAGTGAGAGGACAGGTACGGAAGGAAGGTTAGGAAAGATGGAAAGGATGACATGCGGGATCGTATCTCCTGCGAGGGAATAAGCTTGGGGGGGGGGGGGGTTTGAAACGAGATACTGACCGATGATAATCCCAAATGCGCACATTCCTGTAATGGGTGATGAGAAGTTCGTGCCAGTGATTGTGAGCACGTATGCGTACCACCAAATGCAAAGGAAAACTGGAAAAAGGAGACAGCAGCGCGCCCACTAGCGCCAAAGGACCGGTTCATTATCCCAATGTACGAGTTCGAGCCGCTGAGCTTTGCATTTGTGACTATGAGACAGATGGTCCAATCTGTGACATAGCAAAGAACGACCAGGAGGAATAGTCCTGTAACGAACCCCGCGCGACTCATGGCATAGGGCAAACCTGAGGAGGTGCTCAATACCGGGAAGGGGTGATGAATTACCACGGGATGGCGTACCGATGATTCCTTGAGGAGAGGTGGTACCATAAGTTAGGGAAACCGAAGCGAGCAAAGGACGCACCAGCACCGAGGATGGAATTAGACATGTTGGCGATCGAATTCAGTATTCCACCTCCGGAACTCTGCTTGGCGACCAGCTCATCGAGGTCAACGTCCGCATATCCGGAAACACCGTCCGTCCCCATTGGAATGTCCAAGCTCCTCCTTATGGTGGACGCATCCAGCAGCCCGACGAGGAGAGGCATAGACTGCTCTCCCGGGCGGTGAATACCACGTTCTAGACTTGATTGTGCGGCGGTTTCGTCGTCGATGTCATCAGGGTCGAGGTCATATTCTAATCGAAGGGAGGGACCTGAGCGATGATGCGAATACAAACACGGCGGACACACCTGCTTCCCGGCTCTCTAAAGTGGACCGCAGGGGCGGTGCTATGACCTGCACTTGATCCTGAAAGCGCACAGAGTGGTCGGCTTTGCCTCGTGGATGTGGGTCTTCCAAGGCGGATGTGTCATCATCGTTTTCGATGGCAAATAGTGTGTGTTCGCTGTCCTCGTGCTCGTGTTCGTGAGAACTCTGGAGAAGGGGTTGATCATCGCCGTTGGTTTGACCATTTTGACGGCCGCCCCAGCCAAGCATGTGTCTTGGTTTATTTATTTACGGAAAGGAATGAGGTGACGAGGGTGCCCGGGTGCGAAAGCTGGTGTGGTGATGGTCGTTATATTCAGTGCCGTTTCCATTCCCTGCACGGCTCTTCCCTATGTGGTCCGCGGTTGAACTGCACGCTCACTCTTCTGCTTCTTTCTGTACGTTATCTGGCGTGGAAATCCAACCTCTCTCAATCCTCGACCACGACGGCTAGCCCGTCTTTGGACAATTCTACACTATCTACGAAGTTCCACACGACGAAGAACGTTGCACTTATTTATAGAAACCCTTATAATACATACTCTAGGGCAGTGCCCTCTCCATCACGACGCCATGCACACGCTCGCTTTCTCTTTCCTTTTCTTCGCAGCACATGCACTCGCACAGACTACCCCACCTGCGTCCGCCGCATCACAGTATTCACTCTCCACGAGCACCACGATCCCTTTCCCAACGGCGACTCTCGGTAACTCCGATGCCCAATCTTTCCTCACATCCAACTGGGGTCTCTCCAAGGGCCGCATCCAGAATGGCGCATCCAACCTGGACTTTGTCGCCGATCCTTTCCCAAATTCGCCCCCGCCCGGCGGCAGTTCTGCGTCTGGTCCCGTTCTACGGGTACAGTACCCGGCTGGCAGCTTCGACAGCGACAACTCGGGCGGCGCGCAGATGTACGCGCTTTGGAACTCGAGCGGAAGTGCCTTCCAGAGCATGCTGATTTCGTACGAGGTCGCATTTGATTCGGGGTTCGACTGGGTCAAAGGGGGGAAGCTACCTGGTTTGCGCGGCGGACCCGATCCGAACAACTGCTCTGGTGGCAATCAGGCGAATGGCACAAATTGCTTCAGCTCGCGCCTCATGTGGAGGAAGGCCGGTGCTGGGGAGGGTGCGTCGATCACCTTTTTCAGTTGGTCGCGGTCGGGTTCTCATCTTCTTGCACGCAAAAGTATATGCCTATATTCCACGGCCAAACAACATCTGCAGCGACTCGAGCGTACAGTGCAACGACCAATTCGGCGTTAGCCTGAGCCGCGGGTCTTTCAGCTTCTCCAGCGGACAGTACGTGAACTACGTCCTCCCTTCATCTCGGCGAAGATGCTGACTCGTGTGACAAGGTGGAACCGTGTCACCTTGTTAATCCGGTTGAACAGTCCGACTAACATCGCCAATGGGCAGGCGATCCTTTAGTCAGTCCGACTTACTCTTCCCCAGCACTTATTAATGCGTGCGCCTACCCGCAGTTTCAATGACGCCAAGGCTCTTGAACACAACGATCTCTACTTCCGCAGTAGCGATGTGATTACGGCGGGAGGCATGTATTTCTCGTGAGTCCCTCGGTCCCTGACTTTACGGCCGGGTATTGATCCGTGTGCATACGTTCAGCACTTTCTTTGGAGGTATGTTCACGTAGTCTGCGCGCTCTGGAGACACCACTCACTTTTTTGTAGGAGACGACTCGTCGTGGTCACCGTCAAACCTCACACACACGTACTTCCGCAACTTCCAACTTTTTGCAGGCACCTCGCCATCTGATCTCCAGGGATCACAAGTTAAGAATGGCGCGGTGAGCCGCGCACCAATGCTGCTGGCAGGACTCGTTGTTGTCTTGTGCTCCGTATTGTTTGGGTTATTTAATTGAAGACAGTAGACATACCAATACAGTAATAACTTATGTATCGCAAATGGACTCTGTACTGTACTGAGTCATTCTCGGCCCGAATATCTTATGCAGTGACGATGACCTTCTCAGGTGCACTGGTGTGCTTTCTCTTTTGCACTTTTCATATCTGAAGTACATTGATCTGCTCGCGTAGACTCTCACTGATCTGAATGACTATATTACACCTTCCCAGGCTTGTATCAAGCCCGTACAACAATCTAACGCACCACAAAACGACCGTGCTCCGGGCGATGCCGCGGTACGTTTTCACCTTGCTCCACGCGGTTCTCCAGCAACTCAGAATCGCAGACAGTAATTCAGATAGACGCAAGTGGTGCATATTACGAAGTCGGCCGCAGTGCAGACTCGAATGGCGGCTCGAAGAAACTCCAAACTGCCGAAATCAGCCTGAACGACTGTCTCGCATGCAGGTACGTCGTGTGCAATCATCTCTTTCTTTCCCTGCAACTTACCAAACGCACGCAGCGGCTGCATCACCTCTGCCGAGTCCGTCCTAATCACCCTCCAATCACACACCGAAGTCCTCTCCGTCCTCGCGCAGAACCCGAGCCCAGGAGCGCCGGGGCACCGCGTGCCCGTGCTCTCGATCGCGCCGCAGTCTCTCGCCTCCCTCGCCGCCGCGCTCCCCGCGCCGATCCCGGTCGCGCGCATGCTGCGACGCGTGCGGGCGTTCGCGAGGCGCACGCTCGGCTTTGCGCATGTGTTCGATACGACGTTTGCGCGGGAGATCGCGCTGCGCGAGCACGCGCGTGAGTTTTTTGAGCGGAAGGAGGGCGCGCCGGGCGCGCCGCTGCCCATGCTTGCAAGTGCGTGTCCTGGGTGGGTGTGCTATGCCGAGAAGACGCACGGCGAGATGCTGCCGTTCATCGCGGCGACGAAGAGCCCGCAGCAGGTGATGGGCACGCTCGTCAAGGAATGGCTGGCTGCGCACTACTGGGATAGGCGGTACGTTTTCTCGCACGCACGACCAGTTCGTGTGTGGCCTGTTTTGATGTACTGTTTTTTTTTTTTTTAGCCCGGATGAGATATATCATGTCGCGGTGATGCCGTGCTATGACAAGAAGCTCGAGGCGTCGCGTTCTGATTTTTACAATGATCACTACGCGACGCGCGATGTCGACTGCGTGATCACGACAGGCGAGCTCTTACTGCTCGCCCAGGAGCACGGCGTCGACCTTTCTCTCCCGGTCCCAGGCGAGGACGATGCTCCCATACCCATATCCTCAACCACGCCCACCCTCCCAGACCTCCTCACGCCCCCAGGTTCCTCCTCTGGCTCCTACCTCCACTCGCTCATCCTCGCCGTCGCACGCGCCTCGCAGCGGCCCCTCACGCTAGAGTCAAAGGCCGTCCGCGGCAACGCCGACTACGTCGAACACACGCTCCGCGACGCGTCCTCCGGCGACACCGTCTTCCGCGGAGCGACGTGCTACGGCTTCCGCAATCTGCAGAACGTCGTCCGGCGCGTGGGGCGCGCGGCAGGCGTCCAGGTTGGGCGGGGCGCTGCGGGCCGCCTCGCGGGCGGTCTGCGGAGCAGCGCTACCAGAGGTGCAGGCCGCAGCCGCGTATGACTATGTAGAGGTGATGGCGTGTCCGGGGGGATGTGTCGGCGGCGGCGGGCAGCTACGCGCGCCCGAGAGACACTCAAAGACGAGCGCGGACGCGGACGGCAGTGGACTCGGGAACAGCTGCCGAAGCGCCGCTGTGGAACACGCGCGCTTGGACACGTGAAGTCGACCGTGCCTATTGGGGCGGCCCGGCGCGGCCAGGGCCAGGGTCGGGTGACCTGAGCAACAAAGGCAACAACAAAGCCTCTTGTTCTCCGACGTTGGAGCTGAGCTCGGGAACGGAATCGGACGATCGCGTTGAGGCGCTCGTCGCGCGCGTGTTTCTAGATCTAAGCGCACCTACGGGTCCGCAGCAAGAGCAGGAGGTTGGCACGGGAGCAGGATCGGGACCGGGACCAGAGAGCAGGGCACTGGATGAGGCACGGCGACGTGGATTGTTTCGGACAGAGTACCGCGCTGTGGAGAGCGAGGTGGTCGGACTTGGAGTCAAGTGGTGATGCAATAGCCAGAAACGGGAATCGATGATGGATTGCTGTATCGATGGGCCTTCGATACCGATCCGCGCTGTGGAGTGTCAATGTCCGGATGGAGCAATCACCGGTTGGAGTAACGGAACGACGGAATGGCTCCTTGATCTCGACTCGGGCGCCGGGGGCTGCTGTAGGGTTTCAGAAACCTGCTCAGGATCATTCATACTAAGCGACTTCAAAAGGCCCGTGTATTTGTGACCTGCTACTAAGAGGATCTAAGTACGTGGGCTGTGCTACATTGGATATTTGCTTTCAATGACGTAGTGGTGAAATACACTAAGATGATGATTGGTTGGAGCCCCACACAGGGCGGCGTGCGTATTTGCAAACGGGTCGTGACGGTGGCAATCGAACATGCGGGTTGAGGCGATGGGATGATGATGGGGATGGAGAAGGGATCGAACGAGTGCTAGCGCCTGCGCTGCTGCTGGCCAGCTCCGCGGTACCAATAATGGCAATCTGAACAATACTCGGGCGTGCTCGCGGTGACGGTCTCTTTTGCGTCCGGGCCGAAGAACTGTGGGGAGGTGGGGCAACAAAAGAATGGAAAGATGGGATCAGTGCGGGGTTGACGGAGCGGAAAATGGAAGCGAGCGTACTTTCTCGCAATAACACGGCTGGCAGGCGCTTGCAGGCTGCGGGTGGGCGATTGACCACACACAATAACGGTTACCGCAATCGATCTTGCGTAACTTCTTGGTCTGGGATGGAGAGAGGAAATGGAGATCAGTCATCATGAGCGTCTGATGACGGGACGGCCCGAAGAAGAAAGAAAGAAAAGAAAAGAAAACACGCGCGACCCGAGCCTGTTTGAGATTCGGACGGAAAGGGAACTTACGATAACGTAGTGCTGTGACGTGCGTGTTAGGTACAGAATTTAGACGCAGAACATCGGAACGGCTACTCACACCACATCCGTACTTTGTACCTTCGCTGTGGGATTCGGAACGCGTAACGTGAGCGAACGAAGGTGGTTGGGGGTGTGGAAAGGGGGGAACCTACGTTTCGAGATTACACATAGCGATGGTGAGGGTGAAGCGTTGAACAAGTCAATGGGTCTCGGGAGAGGAAGGATTGGTTAGAGGGAAGTTAGTTGTATGGATCTGGGGGATTAGCTGGATCGTAGACGGAGGGGATTATAAAGGGAATATATAAGGAGTAAGGAGAGATGGTAGAGAATGTGGACAAGTCTATGAGCTGACCGAGTGGCGACCAGCCAAGCCTCGATCATTTTATTTTAATTTAATTTATGTGACATACACTCCCTGTCACAGATTGATTATTCGTCACACCCCGCCAGCTTTGGCCAACTCAACCCAACGATGATGACCTCCACCTCCACTTTCACCCCCACCACCCGTTCGAGAACCCTTCTCTTCATATCCTATCGCGACTCTAGTGCCCGTACACCACGCGCCTCTCGCAGTAGTCGTCAGTATGAAGACTCAGATCATCCCTTCGACGAGAACGAAGGTCTCATCAACCACCAGGGCGGCACGTCCCACATATCTCTAGAAGTGGAACTTCCCCCAAAATGGTTTGTTAGATCCGGAACTCGTGTCTCCGAAGAATTCCCATTTTTCTTCTCGCTTGTCTAGGGTCGACTATGTTGAACAGGTAGAGGAAATACTCGCCGCCACCCAGGCCAAAGGTGCGCGTTTGTTTCGACGTCCCCAAGATGTCTGCGTCAGTTGATCCCTGCGTTCGCTCCATGGCTAAAACCTTGTTCATTCTTGGTCACAGTTGCTGCTTTGGACAAACTTCACGCAAAACATGTTCTTCCGGGTTTTGCGGACCGATCGTTAGAGGAACGCGAAATTGAGGTCGCGACTAGCGACATCACCAAAGTAATGTCCTTCCTTATCTTCATCATCATCTCCGCTCACCCATACCGCTCCAAGGACTTTCGCCAATGCCAAGTCCTGATCCAACGCATCGGCGTCGTCGCTGCCGCTCCCGATCACTCCTTCCCCCCCGGCCGCTCTGACATCGCTCAACATAATGCCCTTGCTGCTAAGAATACCCAACGCGGCCTTGCTGCTAAAGTGCAAGAACTCAGCGCTGCCTTCCGCAAAAAGCAACGTGTCTATATGGAAAGTGAGCTTCTTTCTACTCTACTATCCTAACTATTTTTTCCACTCTTCTCTATCTCTATCTCTATACCCCATACCCCGTATCCCGCGGGTCATGGCTCCCCTCTCTGGAATTCACGGCGTCTAACTGCTTCCGTCTTTCTCCTTTCTTCAGAGTTGCAAGGTCATGCGATAAAGAATCAAGATCTCCTCGTCGCCTCGGGGGTGACTTCTCTGAAGGGCTCAGACGCCTTGACCTGCCGTTGACGAAGATATCGAAGCCGCTGTACGGGTTTCACCCCATTTTTTCTGGTACTCGATCTCATGTGCTCACTCTTCGCTCTTGCCACGTCCAGTCGCACAGTCAGCTGGTTGACCAGCAGCTCCTGGAGCCTAATCTTCGTGCGCGTGACAGAGAGCTCACTGAAATCGCAAAGTCAATCGCCACTCTAGCCGAACTTTTCAAGGACCTGTCGTCACTTGTCATAGACCAGGGCACCCTTCTTGACAGCGTCGAATATAACATTGAACAGACAGCTGTCCACATGAGCAGGGCAGTCAAAGAGCTTGAAATCGCTACCCGGTTAGTCCCTTCACGTGTTCCCCTCCAATAGCGATTAAAGTCTGATCGGTTTGCCAATTCTAAATCTAAATGTTTTCTCTCCCCTCGTTCCCACGCGAGACAGGTACCAGAAGAACACTGGCAGGCGGAAGTGCATATTCCTTCTTTTGCTAATCATCTTTGGCCTCATCGTCGTCCTCATCTTCAAACCTCGGCGCCATTCCCCGGCGGTCACCCCGATCACGCCTATAACCACTCAGGCTCCACAGGGTCCTTCCTCTGCACAACCTTGATCAATATAGTTATCAGCCGCATTGTGATGGTGATAGCGATAGTGCTCACAGGGCCAGTCACTTCAGGCACCGTTCAATGAACGCGCGGTGTGCTGACCCCGCGTAGCCCCTACGCTCAGATATGTTACCCGCCCTTTTGTGTTACGTGTAATCCCCCGTGGGGCCAGGGTGCAGGATGGCTCCTGGCCGTATATGCCGCACGTCACACCCCATGATGGGCCCCTCGTGGCCCTCCTTTGTCCTTTAGAATCAGAACATGTTCGCTGGAAAAAAACAAAACATAAAAAAACATTGCTTTATTGGACTACCGAAATTTTTCTGTTGTATTTCCCCTCATGGCGGTGGCTTACGGCCGTGCGATCCGGGCGGAGTCGCCTTGTGGCCCCCCTGGTTTTGACACGGGCGGGGCGGAGGTATATCCTCGTTTTCCAGAAGGCAACGGACACGTGTAGGCGTTTGTCGAGTCACGATGGATAGCCGAAGGAGAAAAACCAGCGAAAGTACCGATGCCGCTCACCCCGTGGCCACTGATAGATGACCGTAGCCCCGTTTGAGGGGCCTGATTATAGTCTAGTCTTTTTATTATTATTGTACCCATCGTGTTTTTCAAAAGTAGGCCCGGATCGTTCATTCATTCATGTTCGGTGACTGATGGCACGATGCCTGCTTGCACCCGCGCGCCGGCGGGCCGCATGTTTCATAGCAGGATGTCAACCGTACGTACTTCAATTACCAGTCAGGCAATGATGCGAGAGAAGAAGACCTGGGGGGGGGCTCCGCCGCGCACTCAACCATCCCCATCCCTCACGCCACGCCACGCCATCCCCTCCCGGGGCTGGCGATGCGGAAGAATGGCGTGATCGGGAGATTGAGGGGACTGTGTCTCATACTCAGCTGGTGTCATGTGTGCTGCTGGCTGGCTGGCCATTCGAGATTCTTCCGAACCCGCCGTTTGGATTTTGAATTGGATGCAAGGCTGGCTCCGAGCTTGCCGAATAGTCGCTACATACGTGGCTTCTCACTACACTCCTCATGCCAAAAAGTGCGCGTGTGACCACACTAACCCCTCCCTTCCTCGACCCCTATACAGCACACGCAATATACCTATCATTCAAGTCGCGAGTGCAGCCGAGAAACTTCTATTGCTCTCCTTCCGGCTTAAGCGAGCTTCTCCCGGCCCGCAGGATCTCGTCTGTGGAGAGCAGGTTGATGGCAATCACAGAGCTACACGCAAGTTGGTGGAGTAAGAGTGGGGTTAGTTCGCTTATCCCGAACTTTGTTGAGAAAATCTGAGCGCGCACGCACCTCGAGTGCAGCATTTGTCGCTTGACGCGGTAGTTATCCCAGACGCCCTCCACGGTCGGGATCGAACGGCTCCCCGGACTGGAGATCGAGTCCGACGACGTTCCCCTCCGCATGCTCGTCCTGCAGCGCGACGAGCGCGTCCTGCACGTCGAACCCGCCGTTCGCGGCGAGCGTCTTGGGGATCACGAGCAGCGCGTCCGCGAACGCCTGTACTCCCATCTTGGCCCGGCCCTTGGCGGCCTTCTTCGTGCGCTCGACGAGGTGCGCCGCGCACGCGACCTCGAACGCGCCCGCGCCGGGGACGAGTGCAGCGTCTTCGAGCCCGTTCTTGACGGCGCGCAGACCGTCGCGCAGCGCGTCCTGGATCTGCTGCGTCGTGTGCGCGTTGGGGCCCTTGATGAGCAGTGTCACGCTCTTGGGGTCCCTCACTTCGTCCACGAACGTGTATTTCTCTTCGCCGAGTGTGTGTTCGTACACCAGTCCGGCCCATCCGAGGACGTCTGGCGTGAGTTCTTCGACCGAGTTTTGTGCGAGACCACCACAGATCAGCTGGAGCCTGACGATGGGGGTCACGCGCATGTGCATGTACAGAAGGGTAATGGTGACGTGTTGGGTGACTGAAACTCCGGAAGGCAGGTGACGCACCGCTCCATGTTTCGCCGCTTGGCTCGGCGCAGGGCGAGAATGCCGTTCTTTGCAAGAATGTCGAGGGAAAGAGGGTCGATACCTTTTTGGTTGATCACGACAAAGTTCTTCCGCTTCTCCTTTGAGTCTATCGCCTGATCGCATACGAGATTCTTGAGCTCAACAATCTTCTTTACCTTCTCGTCGGTGAACTTGCGCTCTGACTCGACGAGTTTTTCCCGTTGTTCTGATGATGAATAGAAGAAGCCTGAATTCACCTCACTGGCCGAGTCACCTTGTCAGCGGATACAGAGGGTGCGAACATGGGCGTGCCACTCACGTCTTCTCATACTCCAGGCTGACGTTGAGGGTCAAAATGAATGCATTCTCGACGCGTTTAGGCATGTCTGGGTGCCGTGCACCATGGTCGAGCACAAGTCCGCGTACCAGTTGTGTCTCGGATGCGGTACGGTGCTGCATCTTCATAATTTCGACCATGTGAAGATCGATCGGCTCCCTCCACTGGTCCACGGCATCTATGAAAGGCCCAGTCAGTCGTTTCCACCCCGAAAGCCGCAAGGCCGCGTCATGTACCTTTCGGGGGAGCGGGCGGTCTGATAGTCGTCACTGCATCGACGACCGATTCGGCGAGCTGTTGCGCCAGGGCGCCACTGAGCTTCGTAGCAAGGGACGTCTTGGCCAAACTGATCAGAGTATGGCGGTCTAGACTCGAAGACTGTTTGAACGTGTCCAAGAACTGGGGTACACTGTTGGTCGGCTGAGATCGGTGGAAACATCTACGTAGAACGCACCGCGAGGGCCTCTTTTTTGGCAATGTCAAACCCTGCCGCGATGACTGATGGGTGCACGCCCTCAGAGATGAAGCGATCTGCCTGCTTTAGCGTTTCTCCAACGAGTAAGACCACAGATGTGGTCCCATCTCCAACTTGGTCGTCCTGCGCGACCGCCGTTCGCGCGATCATGGCCGCAGTCGGGTTTTGGATTTGCATCTCTGAGAGGAGGACTTTGCCGTCCTTCGTCATTTTGATTTGTCCAGCTCCGTCCACGAGCATCTTCAGTGTACCTCGTGGACCTGACACGGCGTCAACTGTGACCGTCTGACTGTGATCGAAGAGGCATTCCACACACCCAGATTTCCCCTCACGACATTTGCTAAACCCAATGCGCCAGTCGTATTGACCTTAAAGGCCCGACATCGTGCTCAGATGACCATCCATTAGTGATATGCGGTTCATACCTGAAGCGCAGCAGCTCTCCGCACACTCTCGGCTTTCGGGTTGATGAGTTCGATGCTCGACATGATGGATACAAAGGAAAGATGTCAAGTAGTACGATGAGACCGACTCAGCCTTTACTAGCGGACCAAATCTTGCGGTAAGTGTCACACTGATGGCGTAGTCACAAGACGCGTGACGCGTGACTCACGCGTCATTCAATTGCGCCCACTAATTTGGCTAACGACGACAAACGACTACCTTTCCTTCTGGGCGTGGCACCCACCCTCCTCTCCTTAGGAATATGAGATTTAGGTACCTCGCCCGCGTCGTCACCCGAACTGGAACTCTCTTCGTCGTCCTCGTCATTATCACCCTCGGGGAACGGCCCTTTCACCTTACGGCTCGGTGTATTGTTGAAAGCTCTCTTTGCCGCTCGCATTTTAGGAAAGAGGATATCCTGGCTTGCAAGCGCTGACAAGCTTCTGAGTATACCGGGCGTCGACCTAGTCGGCGTCTTTCTTGGCAGCGCGGACGCGACGTTTTCGGCTTCGCTTTCTGATGCAGAAGGTGACGGCGCGGTCTGAGTTCTGGGAGCTTGGCTACTCCCCGGAAAAAAGAGGGGCTCGCCCCTGCCCCCTTTCCCCTGTGAGGCAACTTTCACGCCTCGCCGAATGGGCATGGGTGTATCCTCTCCAAGGTCTGCTGACCGTGATGCATCATCCCCAACTGGCAATAAGTGCCCCACAGGGCTGGGGCTGCTTGTCCGGAGCTCATCGATGGGAGATGAACCATCCGCCTGTGTCTCGGAGGGGGGAGCTAGGGTTGTCCACTCCACCTGAGAATTGGACGCTTGTGCGGACCCATGATCTTGGACAAGTGTCCCATCGGGATTCGTGGAACGTTGAGTAGCCTGACGCGCGAATTTGCGCCCTTTACCGTCCTGCTTTCGCGTTGATATCTCTCGATTTGTTTCTTCTACCATTCCGGCGTTATGTGTCCGTTCAAGGTTCTCTTTCGCGGCAGATTTTTTGAGAGACAAGGATGCCTTACGGTCTGGTCGTCTCGCTAAGACAGGAGTGGCTTCTGAGGTGGCTAGAGAGGTGCGACGATTTGCCAGTCTGCCGGACCGGCGTGATGGCGGTTCCAATTGGGGCGAAGGGTTCAAGGTCGCGCGGGACGCAGGTCTGCGGAGATGGCGTGGAACCGGGTCGGTGCTCAGGCGAGGTGCTGGTAGAACAGAAGGTTCATTAGGCTCGGGTTCGATTGGATCGCTTTCCTCATCGCCATCAATTGATTCGTCCGCGGGCTCTTCGTCTTCAATTTCGTCTTGGGTTTGAACCTTCTCGGCAGTATGGACCAGGGCCTTGGTCACGAAGGGAGAGGAAGCGGGAACGAGTACTCTACCTGATAGCTGCTCGGTGGACGCCGGTGTAAGAGGTTTCGCGGGATCTGTATTGATAACGGTAGCATCTGACTCCGGGGAAGTAGTTCTAGGGGTGTTTGTCCCGGGTTGAGTATCCGGGGCATGACCCTTGCCTGAGGGAGTCTTTACTGAATCCGAGATATCCTGACCTTTGAGAGGCCGCTCCGTAGACGTGTCAATGCCCGGATGTTCTGATGCTCCTCGTTCGGCGTTGGCATCGGCGGAAGCAACTTCCACTTCACCGGTGGCGGAATGCTTAGACAACAGTTCGTCAATTTCCTTACAAGAACCTTCCAGAGAGTATAGAATACTCACGGGTAAGTAGTGTGGCACCTCATTAGGTGTATCCATGAAAACGTGCGACGAAGCACTTCCATCATCAGAGGTGGGCTCTGGTTCTGGTTCCATCGAAGACAGACGGCTCTTCGAGAACGGTTTCTGTTTTCTAGGCGGTTGCCGTGATAAATCCTCTTCCTCGTCGAGTAAAAGATCCTCGGGACTTGATTCGCTTCCCGTCTCGCTGCTCGATGGGATCTCGTCCAAAACACTGCAGCGTGGGCCACCTTTCTCGGGGCCACGGATCAGCGCAATCAATTGGTCCTGGAGAAGATTCATCGGTATAGACGGATCAGCGATGGAAGTCCCTGGTTTAGCTGATGGAACAGCCGCTTCTTCGTCTTCATCCTCGCTAGAACTTTCGTCGCTGCTACCTTCACCACGAGCTTCAATAGGCACACCTGAAATTGCAAGGCCTTCGGGGATAGTTGGGTTCGTACCGATACGTGATCCCTCCCCGGATGTGGAACGTCCAGGAAATGGAACCCGAGAAGGACTTGCATTAGAAAAAAAACGCGAAGGAACTGACTGAGCATTCCCGGTCAATGCACGCAACGTGACGGTGGTCTCCTCAGAAGCTACAGGCCTAGTGTCCACATTTACTTCCGTTTGGGCAATATGTGCCGAGGTTGAGCTGGCTCCATCAATGGCCGAGCGGTCTTCCAGCGTAGTGTACGGGGGGTTTGCGACGTACAGGGACTGAATCAGAGATGATGTGATGGTCGGAAGTGGGGTGCAGACCGGCTGTCGCTAGGGTAGTATCTTGTTCGACCATCTCCTGCGACGCTGATGGCCGCCTTAGTTTTGACGGTCGTTGATTCTCCTCCAGGCTAAGGCTTGCCTTCAACCTGCTGCGTTTCCGTACTCCCATAAGAGGGGGATCAGCCGATAAAACGTCCGACCCTGATGGGACTGCGAGTTCAATCTCAGTAACAGGATCCGAGGAGGTCCTTGGGTCGGCCTGCATTCTTCTGTTAAGAAGGGCAGTAATAGTCCTATCAATATCATCCTTAGAACTAGCCGTCGACACTTCGAGCCGGACTTTCTTCTTCGGTACCTTCCTCTTCAGAGGTTTAGTAGAATCTATACCTTAATCAGCTACCCTTCAGATGGCGCGAACAATTGCCTGAGACTGACCGATCATCCCATTTTCGGCCGTGTCCACCAGGTCCCGACTTGGACTTCTTCGCGCCGCCTTCTACTCGACGCATAGTAAGAAATCAGAGTGGCGTGATGTTCATAATGGCTTACTGGCTTTTGGAGGCCGAGGTTCCGTCTTCGCTTGTTTGGGCATATCGGTGTTGACGACTTCGTGTAGTGATGCGTCTGTGATCACCTGGCACTGCTTCCTGGGGCTGTCCGTGTTGTCCATCTACAGTAGACGATGAGAAATGTGACGGAAATGGCCGCCATTACCATACCAGTGGGGACTGCATCTGTCTCTTGAGAAGGGTCATAAGATACGAACTCTCACAACCAAGCGACAATAGTCACCTACCAGCCGCGGGTTCTAGTGCAACGTTCTTTGCTTTCTTTCGCACACGTTTCACCTGGGTTTCAGGTGCAGGGTTGATATCCCCACGGCCTGACTTTCCCTGGTCAGGTATTCCCTTGGGGGGATCGTCTTTCTTCTTCCCTCTTTTACGCGACGTTTCAGGGGGCACAACCGCTTCGCCATCGTCTTGATGTGTAGCCCTGACGACGTTTGACTTGGGCTTCCCTGAATTTGTTGTTGGAACTTGGGTGGAAGATTTAGTTCGCTCAATTGTCTTAGACGACTGTGGCGCCATGGAAGTAGAAGCCAGCGCGGGGTTGGGAGACGAGGGTCCGACGTCATTCCCAGACAACGGCGGTGGTTGGGCAGGGGGAGTGGTCTCGGAAGTCACGGGATCACAGTTGAACGCAACTTTTCGCCTCTTTCGTGGGCGACGAGTACCCGTATCATGTATACTGGGTGACTGTACTGCGGGACTTCCGGTGATAGATGCGGACGCACTAAACTCTGCTCCTCCTTGCAGATAAGTCTCCTGGGGGAGCTCATTTGGTCGCCGCCTCTTTTCTCCCAGGGCATTCACGCTCTATACACGCACGACCTTTAGGGGAATCAGGAGAAAGGGCGATAAATGCGGGCACATACAGCAGAGCTCCCGACGGTGGGATAGTCACTGCAACGGTTGCATGTAACGAAGAGATTGTGAGAGCCCTGAATGCTTCAAAGTCGTCGTCTTGCGGTGATTGAGATTGGGACCTGTGTTAGGTGAGGTGGACGAACACACCATCTTCCAAGTCTATTTTCTTGCCGTCGCGTAATTGAGCTAGTTCTATGGGGACGTCATGACCGAGTCCAAGCTTTTTGCGTACGACAACTTTGGCTGCGTCCAGAGAACGTTCTTTGATCGTAGGTCAACACAAAGCAAAGTAGCTTAGAGTATGCTGGGCGTACCTTTGAAGAGGCGGTCGAAAGTTCTTCCCTCAGTCTGGTAAGTGATCCTTGGGTACTCGGGCGGAAGAGACATCGAACGAGCGTCTGGAGGCGACGGTCGGTCGGTGTAGGGCCGGTACCCACGGCATTCACCGAACGTCGAACGTCGTCACTCGCTCGTTTGTGTTGAGTATTATCACTTCCTCCCTCAATGGCAGGTCCTACTGGTACGACTTTCAATGCTATACCGGCATTTCACGTCCTGAGGCTAGACATTTGACAAGGTTCTGGGTTTCATCCCCACTTGCCTGGCTTCAAGCATAAATTCCTTGCCAAAGCTCTCGGAGCTTCCATGTGGTTTTTCATATTTTATCGTGCCAGGTCCGTTTAGCCTTTGCTTTTCTGTATACCCCTAGATTGACCTCCCTTACAGAGAGGATGGTCCAAAGCTTTTGGTACGTCACTGTTTCTCTACTGGTACAGGTATTGACAAACAAATCAATCAGGGTCTGAGGCATCCATGGGAAGGGCATGGGCATGGGCACCACGAAGAGGGAGCACCACATCACTGATCTCAATTGTACTCCTGTCGTTGTCTCGTGGGCATCGACAAATGCGAATATCACTTTATAGAACCCGTGATATAGTCCAAACTCAATTATGATGGAGGACCGCAGTGTCGTCTCGCGGGCTCTTTTGACGTGGACTCCCTAGGCGGAGGTTCAGCCGTGATCGAGCTCAGGCAGGCGGTAGATGGATACGACGGGTCGTGCTGAATAAGATTTTGTCAGGCGAGACGCAACTGGCGGCGAGGTGGGAACGCAGCTCACAGAATAGTGGGCAATTGGGTTCCCTCTTAAGAACTAATGCTTGGCGGCACAAACTTCAAATGCCAGCAAACTGAAGGTTCCTCTAGCACGCCATCACGATACTATTCTTGATTCCTGGGCCCACTGCGTCGACACTCGGAAAAAACAAACAAACGGGTACCTGTGATGGTGTGTCATGCCCATGGTCCTGTGATCATGTATCGGTAGCAACTCACCACGGTGCAAATATTTCTCCATCAAATTCGTTGTTTCTACACGATAGGCGCGCAGGTGCTGTATCTTATAAAAACGCGTTCGCTCCAACAGTTTCTCTAGCTCCTTTGCTCATCTTGACGCTCTCTGGTACTGGATAGTGCGTGTACTTTGCATGCCAAAGGCTAATTCACTAACTTATGGTCCTAGCCTCCTTTGTTTATTCCTTCTTTTCATCTGCAAGCTCACTCACTTTCCACGACCAATACTTTCAGCCTAATTTACGCTACGTTTTGCGAACGAAGAAATGTTCTCACTCAAGACACTCACTCAAGCCTTCCTCGTCGCTTCCATCGCCACCTCCTCGCTCGCGGCCGTTGTTCCAGACCGTCATGCGAGACACGAAGCACGCGTCCTGCCCGCAGCTCTGAGTAAGGACACCGTGGATTTCATCAAGGAAACCGCAAGTCAGGAGGCCGTCAAAGCCGGTCTCGAGGCGGCCGTAAACAAGATCGAGGACCATTTCAACAACGACACGTACGTTTTCTTACTTGCCAGGCGTCACCTTTAACAAATGACCCTCTCTGCATAGTCCTGTGGCGGTCGATGCGCAGAATGTCAGCGCGCGCGCCATCCGCGGCCTCACTCCAGAAATTAAAGATCTGATCAAGACATCCGCAGTTGGTGGTCTCGTCGGGGGCGCCACTACCGCGACGATCAACGGTCTCACCAATCTTTTCGATAATAAACAGACGCGTGGCATAAGCAGGCTAGCCGACGAGGATCTTCATTTGTTGGGTATTCTTTCACGCCGTCTGCTCGAAGAGCTCGATTAAGTGTGAAGAGGGCTCTTTTTTCGGACGAGCACCTACGTTATATACGAGTTGGGATTAAATTGGAATGCTTCGTTCACTTTCACCGTACTCTGTAGGGACTGGACATCGTGTGTTTTAATGTGAATGCATTTGAAGGAGTTCCAAATTGTCTTGAACAATACGTGTTACATCCATCGAGTGCTACAGGATATATACACCGTGTTCGAATAGCAAGCAGTCTATAGGGTGCCCGACCGCGCAAAAAAGGACTTTTGTTGCGCACACGTCACATTCGAGCAGCCAGGGCACCGCAGGCCCATTTGCACCGACGTTGGCGGCGCGCCAGCGTCTTTCTCTTTCAAATGCTGCGCGACGATGTCCGCGAGCGCACGTATGAAGACCGGCGAGCCGTTCAGCGACTCTGCGCGATGCACCTCCATGCCGAGCTGATTGATCCCTTCCGTCAGCGCGCCTTCGCGGAGCAGAGCCGGAAGAAAAGCGCACCTCGTGCGCCTCCTTCCCATACTCGAGGTCGAGTTCGTACAGGGTTTCTATATGATCGCTGGTGAACGCGATAGGGACGAGCACCACACGCTTCTTGCCAAGTCGCGCGAGGCCCTTGAGCGCGTCTCTTGTCTGCGGGCCCATCCACGCACTCGGCCCGACCTGCGATTGCCACACGAGGCGGTAGGGATTCGTGTGTCCCAGGCGGTTCATAACGGCCGAAACCGTCGCGGAGACCTCGAGCACGTAAGGGTCCCCGCGGTTGACGACGGACATGGGGAGTGAATGTGCCGAGAAGAGCACCACTGCGTCGCCGCGCTGCTCTTCTGGGAACTTTCCGAGCGCAGACTCGATGTTCTGTGCGACGGCCTGGTGGGGGCGGTCAGTGGAGGGTGGAGGAGAACAGGACCAGATGTGGTCACTCACCTCGACGAAACCGGGGTGTGTGCCCCATCGGTCGATGACGCTCCAGTCGATGCCGGAGAATAGCCCGGCGCGACTTTTTCGGTAGATGTCGTTGAGACTGCTCCCCGTCGTGCTGCAGCTATACTGGGGGTATTGCGAAAAGGCTATCGCGCGCTTCACGCCGTCCTCCTTCATGCGCCTTGCGGTCTCCTCGGAGAGAGGCCGTGCGTAGCGGAACGCGACGTAGCTCTTGTGAGGCGCCGTGGCTGGATGGAGCTCGTCGAGCAATGCTGCCATGCCCTCCCCCTGAAGTTCGGACCAGCGCAGAATAGGGGAACCGCCCCCGATGTCTTTGTACTGCTGCTCGATTTGTGGTGTCCGTCTTTTGGCAATCCATGGTGCTATGAGAGACTGGAACGGAAGAGGGATAAGGTCCCCGTCCAGGAAGAGGTTTCTGAGGAAGTCGTGGGTTTCGGAGACCTGTGGGGTTGTGATGCGACGGCGGGGAAGCGTGCGTGTCCGAGAATAGACGTACGGTAGCTGGTCCGCCCATATTGAGCATCACAATGGCTAGGTTCACGCCCAGCCCGTATGAGAAAGTTGGCGCAAACTGAGAAGGGGAAGGAACCTAACAGACCTGTTGGGCTGAAGAATGTAAGCACGGCTACTCGCAAAGCGTATGGGCTGTCAACCTCTTTCCCGTGGATGACCTGTGAAGGGTTGCATAAGAGCGAGCGAGTGCGCGCGCAAGCGACGTGGACTGTCTAGCCATAGTAGCCATGATGGGCGTGGGCAGAACACGGAGGGGTGAGGAATAGCGAACGGGTGAATTTAGGTCAAGCGAAACGAATAGACGAAACGAATCATGCAAATGTCATTGGTTGGAGGTCATGAGATCGCGTGAGAACTATCCCAGTAACTGAAGATACAAAAGACAGTTGTAATGCTACTCGTTCAGCCTCTCGCCGTCGAACTTTACAACATATTCCCAGCTAGAAAACTCTCTGATGGTTTGAAGATGCCTATGTCCTGATTGAATGAATTCTTTGTAAACCTTTCCGCTGAGCTCGTCAAGTTCGTCGAAAATTCTTCTTTGGGTGACACTGGCGTCATTGCCACCGTCCTTCACTAATCTACTCAGAGTCATCTGAAGATCACTGGCATAATCTCGGGATGTCTCAGAGATACGTTGCCAGTCCTGAATGAGCCCCCTGAAGGCCTTGTCCGTCCATTCCCGTTTTATGAGGCCTTCCTTAAGGGTTCCTTGTCGGCATAATTGCGGCTGGGAAGGATATGCCCTAGGCGGTGGATCATCGAGTTTTTGTTGGGTATCTTTGCAAGCGCTTTAAAAGTGTGGACGAGTGACCAGACCAAGACCCATAGAAACGACTCGAGATCGTCAACCACTGTGTGCAGAGTTGGTCTGTCTAAGTACCATTCATCAAGGAGGCGGATGGACATGAAGGGTAGCGTACCCTGTCGGACACGGCGTGGATAAGGACGTGGTCCAAAGAGCGTGCAATATATTGCAACATACCGATCGTTCCAACGATGGGGTAATTGCATCCTTGTGCCACTCAATTGCGTGATCAGCCATCAATCAGAAAGCCTCGGCATGACTTTACGTCTTGGACAGGCAGGTCGAGCCTGAAAACATATCCAAGTAAGAGAAGAACGTTCGTGAAGAAAATCTAGTACCTACAAGTTCATGGAGAGGCCAGGGAACCGGTCGATTGGCTCTTATAGGCAGAGGATATTTCCGCTGCTAACGTCCCTGTGAAGGACACCCCCAAGAAACAAATTGTAGTGACCTAAGATGAGGAACAGCGTGAGATCGAATAAAGAGTCAAGGTGGAATCCTACTCACCAATCATCGAATGAAAGATTGTTTCCAAGAGCACAGCTGGTGTCGGTATCCCTGTGTCGGTATCCCGGCTGCGTTGTCTGAGTTATCTAGGAGTGGTAGACCTTCAAGCCCCACTGCGGTGCTAATGTAGTTGTTTTATCTCAAGGGACCTGACCGGACTGCCATCGACGACATTCCAGAATTGCGCATTCAAGTCAAGAGGTGATGTGCTGTTGGAACCGAATGATTCCTCCGCGGTACAAACATGGTGTCCAATGATGTCGACGATTCCGAATTGGCCATAGAAACGAGAGAGTAAGGTGCCTTCCGGTGGGTGATCCTTGGTCTGATATGACATTTTATACACCATCTTCTCAGGTAATTGAGGCACCTCGTCAACGAGCGTCAGCTCCCGGGATGGCCACTTCGGAATACCTTGGGTATCTGTGGTTTGTACTGGATGCACGACATGTGAGTCGAGAGAAGCCAAAAAGGTAATCCCGCACATTTTGGACTGTACACAGCTGTAGCACGCCCGCGAATGCTGTCGCGATTCTGGATCGTACGCACAATATCATAGTAATGGCCGTTAAGGTGAAGCATTTCATTGACATGTGTCAAATCCAGACCAAATCTTGCTTCGTCTCGAATGGATAGGACTCCAACCATATGCTCGACGACGCTTCGGAATCCATCCTCATCCTTGAGCGTTAGTACTGTAGCTCAGAGGCAGATACGCCAGAGCGGTGGAAACAGAGAAAGCGCAACGTCAGCGCTCTGTGGTCAATGGCAATGGTGATGGAAATTGGAAAATGACAGTCTTGAGGTGGTTGCGAGCGTATGTCGCTAATTACTTGACGGTCTTAGCTGAGAGATCCTTGACTTTGATAATTACGGCAACAGTCTTGGGACCATCTGGTAAGCATGGGTGAAGAAGCCCCAAAATGTCAGGCTTCAAAGGCTCCTCCGAGCCCAATATGTCGCCCATTTGGACATCATGAACTTCGAATTGAAGATCATTGAGGTAGCGTGCGTGAGTGAGGTGAGTATTGGCAACGTCGACGACGAGATTAAGGAGGTGTGTGAGGGGCTCGTATGACTTTCTCTCGTCCTTAAAATCACCGAATGGGAGCCGCGGGACCCCCTCAGTCGATTCCGAGCCATCGAACGAAGTCTCACAGGTGAGCCTGCGAAGGTGATTAGACACCATCTGAACATCGTTCGGGTTTGCCTGCAGGGGACCACCCTGAGTGGTTAAATCGACGGTGAATGTAGCGGACTTGAGTTCCCCAAAAATCATTTCCTTCATTGCATCCTGCTTGGTGACCAGGGAGCCAGAACCGGTGGGCGTGGCGCTACTAACTCGATGGGTAGATATGTGACTTTGGGAAATTACCGCGGGAGGACCTGTGGTGGTCATGATAAACGAATAGTATCATTCAGTCCGAAGAGGTCTCAGTCCAACTTGAACTAGAGGGACGCGGTCCAATCTCGATTTAGCACGGAAAGTGTTCAGAAAGTGTTCAGAGTGTTCAGCTCGCTTAGGCCCTGCCCATGTTTTACAGATGCAGGGGTGCGCGAGCAAGGAGCGGATGCCACACGGGGCTCAGGGGCTCAGGCAAACACAGTCGGCGTAGGGGGAAATCCAATTCGCCGTAAGTACTCTCTACGAGATGAACTACTGTCCCCTGCCCATACCCAAAAAATCAGTTACGGACCAGTAAGACTAATAGCCCCAAATCCTATCTTCATGCCTTGTCTGACGTACGCCCACCATCACCGGCACCAATCACTGCTCTATGCGCGCGTATCGACTCGCGCCGCTTAATATATTGGAACAGCGTCAGCGTGCACCACGAGACGATTACCCACGCGATCTGGACTCCAAAGTTAAGCCCCACTGTACAAAGTCGATATTGTTAGAAGACTGCCGCACTGTCGAGTACGACAAGACGCACTCTGGTCACGTGTACCGAATAAGAGGGTCCGGACGGTTTGCTGAACGTTGTAGAACGGCATGGCGTATCCGTAGTGGTAGATGCCGGGAAGTAACTGTGGCGGGAACGTGCACACCGAGACGTTCACTGTGACAATCGACATAGGCGTTAGCCAACGCAGACCTGATGGGAGACGTCGCAGGAAGACGCACCGATAATCCAGAGAAGGAGGAAGAAGGAGATGAAGCGTGGCGTCAATAACGTTATCATTGATTCCAACGCACCTCCGACTGCGCACATTGCCAGCCAGGTCATCATCCAGTAGATTACAAAGCCCGAACTTCCATGACTGATGAAATTGCAGTTAGTGCTGGAAGAGCGAAGAAGTACATCGAGGAGCGTACTATCGGTTAAAGGGTACTTGGAAGGCGAGGCTTAGTAGGCAGAAGAAGCACTGCCCGTGAAATTAGTGGGTGGGATGTTGAGGGGTATAAGACAGACATACCGAGACAAAGAAGTACATGATGATGGGGTTAACAATGCGGATGATGATAAGCCACTTGAATGTGAGACGATCTTCGAGATGTGTCACATCGGTACGTGCACCGTAATGCATCGCGGTCACAACAAACTGTACGCTCCGAGTGAGCTTACCAAGTCTCAGACGACGGTTACACAGAAACGCACCGAAAGGATGAGCATGTAGATCAGTCCTACAAATTCGACCGCGGCGGCCACAGGTACATCAAACGGTCGTGTATTAATTGTGGTGTACGCGATGGGTTGTGAAACAAGCCCCGGTGCATTGACAAGGAGGGCTGTCAGATTAGACGTCCTCTCAGGGATGCTTGGAATGTACTGTGTATTGAAGGATTCCGTTGCACCGCCGAGTACCGTCTCAATCTGCGGGACGAGGGTCACTCTAGGTAATAAGGCAAACCCAATAAGAGGCTCACATTTGGGTGGATGACGGCGCGGCTGGAACGAACGTGAGAGCAAGTCGAACAAGATAGACATAACAACGTACTATGCATTTTCGTTGCGAGCTTCTATGACATATACAGTGACTGCACGATTTGAGGTATAAGTACCGTCTGCAGCAACGACTGCGGCGTTCAACGTTTCCGTCGCGTTGGAATTGACTGCCAGTGGGGTAGCAGGCAGTGCCGTTAGATAAACGAAGCACGATATCGAAGAAACGACATACTAGCAATGATAGCCCAGGCCCTATTCTGCACAACTGCCTCCTCGAGGTCCTGCGCTCCATTCGGAAATGAGTTCGCAGGAATCGCGCTCCACGTAATCGTGGTCGGGCTTCCACTACTTGCGAGCACCGTGCGTGACACGAACTGACCCACGTCACTTCCATCGAAGTCCTGTCAACGCAGCGGCACCGCAGATTAGGCGAGATCAGAAGAAGACAGGACGCCAAGACTTACCACAACCCAGCCATTGAGATTATGGACATGCGTGGGGGAGTGCCAAAGCGACCCCCAGTATATGGACAACACGGCAAGGGCGAACAGGATGAGCATGACGCCTCCCGAGCTGAGGATGATGATGTACACTTTTCGCGCGGCAGCGGTCGCGGGCTCGTGTGAGAAGTAGCTCTCTGTGAACCATGGCAAAGGCGGCATGGCTGCTGTCTTCTGCGACGGTGACGGGTCTCCCCTATCATGCAGAGACAATTTGGACGGAGACGGAGACTGAGAGAGCGACACACGGCCGGTCTCCATTCAGGGCGGCGATAAGCAAAGCTAGAGTCGGCGTGGACTGTTATATAGGGGATGCGAAGAGGTGGACGTTTAGTCAATTCCTTCCTTGGCATATCCGGGCTTTATATCAAAGACCTCTGGAGCCTCTCTGAGTTCTTAAGAATCTCGAAAAGGAGAACCCCAAGGCGCAAATGATGCACATTGCCAATGCAGGGGGTGTTAGTCATGATCGCGGCATTAATTGATTTGCGTACTAGGATTTCTCAGGGAGTCCGTCGATCACCGAGGCGGCGGCGCGGGAACCAGAAAATTTGTGACTAAAATCACTCTAAAATCGGTACAGTATTGTGCTCGGCGACTCGGGCGAGATTCACAATAATTGCGCCCACAGTATTTTCCAAAGAAGCACTGTATATATTGGGCTGTTCCTCTTGCTTCATAAGACGGTGCCGAGCGAAGGACCAAGTCGATGTCTAGCGAGACTAGACAAAAAGGGTAGCCACTACCGACGACAAAAGGGCAAGCAAAAGAAAAGGGTCGACAAAGCAAACACTTGACATCTTTGATCAAACGCTGGGGGAATGATGTCACGGTAGAACTCTCAGCCAGAGCTGTACCTTCACGCGTAATGGACAACCGAACCGCCGGCACTACTTTGAGCAGCCGCAGGGTCGTCGCTTGGAAGACCATATCATCACGTCACGATGGTACAAGTATATTTGTTCATGAAATCAAAAAAAAAAAAAAAAAGAGTTGTAGTAGAACAAGCAACGCGGTACTGTAAGTAGGTCATGCACGATTACGCGGGTCCTCTCCGCCTGCTTCTTCGGAACCACCGCCTACGCGACGGACGCGCGTCCTGGTTCGTACCTGCCGACGTCTCTTCGGGCTCGCTTCCGCGTACAGGTCGCTGACACACCGGACAGCGGCCTGATACATCCAGGAGCCACGGGTCCACGCATGTTTTCTGTTTCCGGCGGCGATGGTAAATAAGTAAGCGCTCCCAAGTAAAAACGAGGTGGTGGTTTGACTGACGTGAAAGACGTGTCCACATTTTAACAACCGCAAAGGCTGTGCGCCTTGACCTGCATCCTGCAGCCGCAAGTTGTCGCCATGCGTGGTCGTCTGCTCAGTGACGTCGCCGCCCATTTCCTCCACTTCATCATCATCTTCGTCCTGTCCATCGATCGCCTCGTTTTGCGCTGCCGCCGCTTCTGCCTCGTTTTGCGCCTGCGCTTCCGAATCCGTCTTGTCCTCTACTGTCTTCGGGACACCCACGCCCCCGACGCGCTTCGGTTCTTGAAAGTCGAGCAGGCAAATCGCGCACGACGCTCGATGACCGTCTAGCTGCACGAACGGGTACTCGCCCCTCTCCCAGTTGTCCTCCCACGTGAGCGGTCGCTTGGGTCCGCCCTTCCCCGCGCCGTTCTTCGTTGTACCGCCGGGCGACGTGCCCCTTCGTCGGAAGAAACCGAAGCGGCGAGGAGGCGGATCCGGAGATTTGGGCGGGTAGGTGTGCAGGTTCGTTGGGAACGAGACTGGCTTTGGGGGCTGGTCCGGTGGCGGAGGGATGTAGAGCACCAGAGGGAGTTTGTCGACGACAGAGCGTGGGACTTGGCCAATGTCAGGTGTGAAGTGGTGGGGATTTTGCGATGGATGTCGGCCGAGGCAGAGCAGGAGGATGCTCCAGAACAGCTACAGTGTATCAGCCAAACCGGGAGGAAGCAACGTAGGGGATTGGTGCGCACGAATAGAATGGGCCCGACAACAAAGACGAGGATCGCGACGAGGACTACCTCGAGGATCATGAGGTACATCACGCTGAGCACTCCAAAAGTCAACCACCAAAGATGTGGTGATGATGGTCGGCAGGTATTTGTCGAACTGTACACGAATATTTGGGAAAGCACGAACCAGACGAGCGTGAACGTAGAGCCCAGGAGCGATAACCTATCGGTACGTCATCGGATCGGCGCAATGTGCGATGCGCACGCTTAGAGGGGGAATAAAAACCAAGCGGTGTGCAACACGGACCTGGCATAGATCCTCGGATATGGCGTCGGGGTAGGTTGCGACGGACCCCCGGACGGATTATCCGCGTTTCTTTGCACGGCGGGCCCGTGTCTCCTTCCACCTGGAGGCGGGACATTCGGATAGGTGCGTGTCTGGGCCTCCCCATCGCCATTCGCATGGCCAGTGCTGTACATGGTGTGTAAGGGTGAAAGAAGCGCTGAAAGGGTCGGACCGGGTGTGTCTACCTTTCATCCTGGAGGCGCTTCGTGCGCTCGCGGGACCACCTCCATATGCTGAGCCAGACGTCGAGGGAGAGACGGACGACCCAGAGGGCGTTCCAGATGCCTAGCGGCTTGCCACACGCGTCCCACTCGTTCAGATTAGGTATAGTGGGACTCTTGCTGTGCGTCGAGATGGTCAGGAGCGTGATGATCGCGACGATCTGTCGTCGGAAATGAGACAATATGTTGCATAAAAGGGCATAAGAGTGAGTGGATATAACTTACCTGGGAGAAGTCGACCGTCAGTGCCCAGATAACGGACACGAGCTCTTTACGCGCTCTGTTATTGCGGCCGTAGCCGAAAAACACGAGAATACGGCCCGCGATGGATAGTCTCGGTTGGCGTTGGTTTCCGGGGGTACTAGGAGGCAGAACTGCCATAGGGGGGTTCGGCCCCGCAATGACGGGATCAGGGAGGACGTGCCGGTGACCGTGAGGCTCCTGGGGACGGTAGGCCGCTGCGCGGGGGGGCAACGGTGTAGGATGGAGGGTAGTATTCTCTGACATGGAAGCTCGGTTCAAGGCTTCGAGCAAGGATTCGAGGGTAGCAGACCGCTCCTGTACCCCTGGTATGGGAAGGATCGGGATCGTTCCTGGTTGGGGATGCTCGGGCGTATCTGCTACTTCTGTAAGTGGATGGTTATGTGTGGGCTCGATTCTTGAGGACTGTGGCGAAGATAGGACTGAACTCGCTGGCATGATGAGAGGGATATTCGTTGACCCTAGGACAACAGAGCAGAAAGAGCGCTGTTGAATCAATATCTGGTGTGAGAAGACGCCTGAACTGGCAATAGGAGGGTGGAAATGACCTGAACGGGTTTAAGGCGGTGCGCTCAAACGACCAACGATTAGAACGGGGTTCACTTCGTCGAGTGGGCTCGGCTGTAGGTAGATGTGGTGTCGACGTGTGGAGTGGGGGCCACGGCCTCGAACTGTACACGCGTTTGGGCACCCGGGCTGTGCGTCCACCACCTACAAGGGCAAAGAGACCATAGACGCAGATCATTCAATCAACACTCAATATAATAGAGCCGCCTCCCCCTGCTTACTTAAACCACCTTATTCTCGACCGCCATGTCCTCAGCACCATATCAAGCTCTCCCTAGCGACGACTTCGATGAGGAGCGACCCACAAACAGCCGCAGGCACATCGCAGAACATATCCAACTCGCACAGGATCCCCGCTTCAATCCACCTATTCCTTCCTGGTGGAAGCGTGCGCTGCTCATCTTATTCATCATCGTGATGTTCTGGCTGTCCTTCTCGTTGCGCGCCTCTATGCATAGGGGAGCCCGTTCAGACGTCGTGCACTGCTCACAGGTATGCACAGCGCTTCTTTGCATGCCGGTAATATGGGATGCTGACTACATCGCCGCAAAGATACTCGAAGGAGCACAAGTTTCGCCCTGCGGCTAGCCCGGTCATCATAGAGACACTCAAGGACGGTAGAACACGGATAAGGGGTGCAGCACCGACCGCCCGAACTCAGTAGACTACCTGCATTACGATCATTTCGACGGTCCTAGTACCACGTTGACCCGGGCGCTTCATGTTGCTATACTTTCTTTTTGGGTATTTTTCATTCCTATCGGACTAATACCACACTTCTTTCAATGGACTGCTTCTATCATCCTCGCCCCGTTCTTCCATTTATCTCAGTTCTACTATTGCCCTATTTACAGAGATAACGGAAGCAGTGTCGGTGTCGGAGGATGCTTCCGACTAGTGCGGGTATAACTGGACAACATGTTACCTTCCCCATCCGTATCGTATCGGTTACTTGCAAGTCCACAGGAATCCCTTCAAGACATGAACCAGTCCGAACTGTCCGCGATCCAAAGCCTTCCCAAAAAGTCATCGAGAAAGTAGGCTCGACAGACTGGGGCGCTTGTTCCCCTTTGCACTGGGTGTACTCGACACGCGATGCGATGACATTGCGTCTTCTGTCTTGTGTACCGCTTCTGCGTATCTGGATGTTAATCCCAAAATCAGTAAGGGATCGAGTCGTCCAGAAAAGGTACACGCACAAGAGTTTATAGCGCACGAGCTCGCCTTCGAGCTCTTCGTTCTGCAATCGCGCTCGGACGAGCTCATTCTATCCGCACTTGAGCGTTATCATAACAGTTGCAGTCGTAATACGCACCAATGCACCAACGTGTTCCTGATTCAACGCTGCCAAGTTTGCTTCCAACGAATTGCTACGTCACAGCGATAAGTCAGCACCAAAATCAGCCGAGGCGCCGAAGAGAATATTGGGGACGTACACTTGGGCAGATAACTGACGGTTGTGATTACGCAGTGCGTCCATCTCTGCCGCGTGTGCTTCCCGTGCGCGTATCATCTCGCTGTACTCATGGGTGTATGAGTCGAGCATGAATGGCGTGATCCGCAGAGACATCGCATCGTTCACAAAGTCGTCGACGCGGTATGTAGCTTTCTCACCCTCTGGCACTGGAAGCTGCTCCCGTGTTTGTCAAGTTTGAACTTAGAAAACGAAAGTTGTGACTGACCTTGTACGTGTCGACAATGCCTATGTTGAGGAATGACACTAGCTCGTCGAACTTCAATGATAGCAGCCTCGCCTCGTTCTTCTGAAGGAGGGAGATAGCAAACCCAAATATCGCCTCGATTCCGCTCGCAAGACAATTGTCGAATATTCGAAAGACAATGTCCAAAGGAAACCTATTGTGTATGTTAGAACAGGACAGTTCGCAATCAAACAGTTTTGGTGTTTGACCGGTACGAAAACAGTGTAAGGAACCACTGTGAACAATACATGCTTGACTTCACGCCTTGCCGGAGGAAGTGGACATGTAAGACTGGGAGTATTTCCTCTACTAGTCGGTCGAACTGGTAGGTAAGCGTTCCGTCAGTAAGACCGGAATGGCGCGAGACATGATAAGCCTCTCACTTGAAACTAAACACCGCCCCAAACCTATGAATACCCTGCGTTCTGATAGACAAGTCGACAACTCACTAGGCGCAATTGAAGCTTAGGCATCTCGGGTAAGAAATGCCCCCGTAAGTCATAGGAGTGCATTAGTCTAACGAGCAGGCAAAACGCTTCCTCGTCTGGCATCTAGGGCAGGTGAGCAAATGACGACCCCACGAGTACACCGATCCACATACATTAAGCAACAAGACCGCGACCACGAACGGCAGGCCTTGGCAATATCCCACTTGTGGATCATATCTTCCTAATCAGGTGAAGTAATTGAACAACGCAATATGGAGTAACGCACATCGAGTATGCCTTCAGAACGTTGAATAGATTTTCTTGCCCTATTCCTTGCCCATCCGTGAAAAATTCATGCTGTGGGAAGGTGCTGGTTCAATCAGTGCAGATCCTACGCAGCTGATGACCAGGTCGCTCACCGGCCAAGGTCACGCATGATGGCTTTTTCGTGAGGGCTCGTCTCCTTCAACATCTTCAAGTACGTCGCCTCCATTTCAGGGTCCTTCGACGCCGACCTGCCTGGCGATCAGGAAATAATACCAGAAAAGGCGAATGTCAATTACATGAGTTGCCACACCATCCCGCGAAGGTTGCTCGGTATACCCTTTTCGATCGCCCGCGCGAGCTTCTCCGCATTCTCCGAAGCGAAGCTCTGGTAATCTACGGGCCAGGATGAGGAGAAGGACTACAGTAAGTCGAAGTGCGTGCACCTGACACGACGGAGCCCCAGAACGCTATACACGGCTTAAATAAAAGCCATTCCACGAATAAGACAGAAAAGCACTCACCCCAATCAACGCTAGCCAGTTCCCCTTCCAAGTCTTTGCTATCTCGTTGTGCTCGTTCAAACACCTCCTGCAATTTGTGTTGTCCGTCCAGACTCCTTCGCGATGGCGCGGCGTCGTTTCCGAGCCTTTGCAGCAGAAGTGAAGCGCGCACGGAGGTACCGGAGATCTCGGAAGGCGCAAGTGGAGGTTCCTCTTCCTCCCACAGCTTTGGCGCCTTCTCGTGGACGGGAGATTTGATCGCAACCGTGCTGCCGCGAGCCGTTGCGGCATCGAGAGACACGGTGGAGAAGCGCTCGTCGTCGAGTCGGACCTCGCCAAAGTCTGATTCTGCGACCGAGTCCCGCACAAAAGACTGGGTCCCGGCAGCGGTTGTGGTCGTCGGCGAAAGAAGTTCGTCGAGTGGAGAAGCGTGGTGTTCCTCCGAGTCGGAACGAATATCGACAGGCGGTTGGAGTGGGATCCCGGATTGTGAAGGCGCTACGTTGGTTGGCTCCTCGCTTCCTGGTAGTGCTTTAGACAACTCTCTAGTCCCCTCGGGTGCCAGCTCATCCTTGTCTTTATGAAGAAGTTGTTCGGGGGATGCATTAGGATCGATTTTCAAGGCCTTTTGGGAATTCGACGATGTTAGCGAATCTGCACCACCATGCTCGTGCAAAGCTGCGTCTGAATCTGGTAGTGCGGGTGGAGATGACGGCAAGGCCAGTGGTGCTGCGGACGCTTGACTATCAAGCTGCTTTGCACGGTTGCCCGTATCCTCTTGCGAGATCATGGTAACGAATAGAACAGTGGCAGCACACAAAGATTTAAATTGATGACATTGATCCGGTCATGTGCTCTGATCACACAATCACATTGGTATACATTAAGCAAAAAATATCATCCCAACCACTATCAACCCATGAAACCAACTTGATCCTCACGATGGACTGCACAATTCTCAGCGCAACGTGAGCAAGAATTAGAGTAGTACTCACACGGGGGGTACAGGGGTGACTGGGCCAGGAAGGGTCGAAAGTTTCGGGAAGGGTGTAGCGGAGCACTAACACCGGTGGTCAGTACCGAGATCAACACAGACAGGAGAGGATGAATTACCGCCTGCTCCACATCTGCGTTGGAAAAGCCGGGGGGGAAAACGCTCTGTGAGTGTTCGACGGGTAGACTCTTTGGTTGCGGAATAACTTCTGAGCAATCAATCATCTTGCTAGTGTCTTGACCGAGCACAGCAAGCTTGGCCATGGCTTGACCGAAGGCATCCGCCATCCGAGCCTGGTTGTTGATGAACGATTGCCAGGTGCAAGAAGTCCGCGAATCTGATTGTTACGGGTGGTGACTGTAAGCACAAGTCACACCACCAGATTTCGAAGAAATACTCACCCCGCGCAATAAGGGAGTCAGACATAATGCGCATTTCCCCTTCAATCGGCGAATCTGTTTGACCACTTTGTAACTCCGTTCCATGGAAACCCCGTGGGCGCAGTAATTCCTCCACAAAGAACTGGGTGTCAAAAAGTTCTGGGGTCGTGTCGAAGGGTGCGCCGACCATACTTGGGTTTAAGACCTTGGAAGAGGCAATTGAATGCCTGCATTGTCTCTAGTCAGCCACTACCGCTATGGGATAGCGAATACACTAACGAAGCCAAAAGTGCGACAACTTCGTCGGTGTTGAAGCCAGCGTCGGCAAAACGTGCAAAGATGACGTCAGTAGAGTCGGTTGGCGCAGGAACCAGCTTATCCGGTGCTGGCGCTGTTGCATTGGGTCGACCAAGTAAAAACTTGAGCCGGGGAGCGCCAGGACAGTTGGAAACCCCAACCGCACCAGCGAGCTGGATGCTGCGGGCCTGTCAGTTCCTAAAGATATTGAAGAAGCTTCCAGAACGCACAAATCACCAGGGGAGACAACACCATTACCGCCGCATTCTGAGAGGCATTGTTCTTGCATCTTTACTATATCGTCGAGACCGCCGTTAGCCGAGAATTGGAGTTCGGTGTCCGAAAAAGACATAATGGAACCATCAGCGCCGCCGCCGCTATTTCTGAGTTAAGTCGAATATTCAAGGAGATCAGCGGAGTAGCATACCCTGAGGGTCCTTGAGAAAGAGAGAACCCAATAGCATCGTGGAAAGTGAGGCGAAGAGATTCGTGAACCTCGTCGTCACACTCGCCGCCGTCGAAAAGATTCTGTTGGATATGGTCCACGATCGGGTATAACGCACAACAGGCGGGGTGAGTCGCCGAGTGGACACCGTCAGGGCAAGGAACAGCCCGCCGGGTCAGGGCAGCTAGATGTGCCGAATAAGACGCAACTCTGGGGGGTAGATTTGGACATGCGTACCACTAGTAGCGCAAACTAGAGCAGAGATGACGACGAGGCTACCGAGAGGCATTGTGAGGTCCAAATGCTGACGGGTTGACGCTGACGGATTGTTCGGGTGAAGAACGAGAACGTTCTGATCTTACTGGACGTAGAAGAGGCCTTTTTATACGGGAGCCAGCATAGTATCCACAAACAATGCCAGCCTCAGTGCCAGCCTCCGGAATGCAAGCCTCCAGGGGTCGGCACAGGAGCCTAGATCCGTTTCAGGATTAGGAACGACTTCGCGCTCCAAAAATATGGTCCACTCGAATGCTGCTTCAGGCGTCCATGCTGACACAGTAGTGCAACTGGTGGGTACAGCTTGAATGACCCAGGCATACTCTATACCTACCGATGGGACGGAGTAATCGGACCCGAAAGCTCCACTGAAAAGCGTCCGGACCAAGGATATTATGCTGACAAACCATCAATGGGATGGAGAGATAGATCTTGCTATGCTAGGGTGCGATCCTGGAGCACGCAACAAGTAAAAAGGGGCACTGGCACTCGTGCGTTAGTGAGGTCACCCGATGGCGAAATTGTTGTACCATACTGGTCAGGTTGCATTGCCTACAATACCTGTTTCCAGACCGGAGGCTGGCACGGGCCAATCATATGCATACACTGGCAGCATTGTGTCCCCAGTACCGTGTATTCGAGAGTATGATAGCGCGGTGCGACGGTGGCCGGTCTCCGAAGTTCGAATCTCCGAAACGCCTTCTCGTTTTGTCCATACATAGAAGCGCTCACTTTACGGACAGTCCGTGAAGAGTTCCGCATTCCTTTACTTCTTGACTTTCAAGTTCTCGCTTTAACTCAGTGTATTACAGTACTGTTCTCGGACCCCATAATCCGCGACAAAGTGAAGCCGGGCTTCCTGGGTTTCCCCACTTACCGTAACGAAAAATGATCCATATGCCTGGGATCAACCGCGTGAGACCGGGTTACCTGCATTCCTGGATAGTTGTGCCGGCTCGGAAGGGGCTCATCTACGCTCATGATTCGGTCACCGCTGTCTCACTCCGCTCTACTGTACACCTCCTTTCGAAAATCGCCCCGAAACACCGCTCCACTGGACACCACTAGCAGAGTGTAGACCCGATACATCTTAGGCTGCTCGCCCGAAAAGCCGACACAGACCTCCTGTACTTCTACTATGTACCCTGATGTTTGTAGCAAATACTCGGAAAGAAGAATGACCGAGTCTGTTGCTGTAATAGGGGTCCTTGGACCCACCGGACTCTGGTCTGACCCCAAAATCTGCCCTTTCCTGTTCGACTGTTATGTATTCCATCAGTACAATCTGTTCACCTCTCTCTCTCACAATCTATCCCTCGGCCCAGGCTATGGCCCCCACAAACTCCTGTCAGGAGGTCCATCATACGCTGGGCGGTTCTCCGTTTGCACATCCTATTCCGTCGCCACCTTTCCGAACTACGAGGCCCTTACACCGCTACTCGTTCCGCCGCGTGTCCTTTGCCCATCAGCGCCGCTTTCGCTCCCGCCAAAATACAGGCGGTCCACTCGTCGTCACATCTGCGTCCGCGGTCAATGGCCCGCCACCGCCGTACACCCCTACCATCGACTTGCACCCCTCCATCATCCCTCCCACTGCCACTAGCGCTACGGCCGCCGACCTGCATCAGCCAGCATCACCACAAACACAGATATCTCGCCATCATATGTCCGCCACCGCTGTAGCACTCATCATTGTTTGCACCCTCGTGGGGCTGGTGTTGTGCATAGTGATCGGTCGCTTCGCCTACCGGAAGCGCCTACCATCGCTCCGATGGCCGTGGCGGACGAGACGCGAAGAAGACAGCTTGGGTTTTGTTTTCGTCGAGTACGACGACTCGACATGGGGCACACCAGCTAAGGGCACATGGAGGGAGATACCGGCGTTCGAGGCTGGCCCACAGGAACGCGAGGGCGGGGAGGCGCACGCAAGGACCCTCGCTTCTTCACCATTGGCCCCAAAGGCAGAGGCACACCCTGTTACAAGCATCCCTCAGCCTGATCCTGAAGCACCGCCCGAAAACAAGACTAACGAGCGGGATCTTGACGACTCCGCTCCTCAAACAGGAGATATTAGTCCGCATATTACGACCAGGTTTGGCGCCCCGTTCAATTCGGTCATCGGGAACACGCTTGGCTTGGCTATGGGCGACGGGCTAGGACTGGGCACGCTCGCGTCGTCTGAACTTGCCGCAGTGCTGGCGCTCCGCGCGGGTATGGAAACTTTGGATGGGCTGGCACGTCCAGGTATGAGGGAGCATGAGCCTCCGGACGCAAGCGGAGCAGAAGAAACGGAAGTCTCTTCGCTCTCCTCGGGCCTGGTGACGTGCGTATCATCATCTACGGAAGAAAACAGCGGATCTGAGGACGATTACGAGCTTCATAGAGTGGAGGACTCGTAGTATGGATTTCAAACGCGGCATCATTGTGTCACTCGGAGCGATAACTGACACAGACGGTGAAGGAGACGAAAAACCGCTTCCCCGCGTGGCGATTTCTGGGAGCTCCTCGGAAATGTTCCCGTCGTCGAACCGTGTTTCGGGAGTGAGCGAAGGGACCATAGACCTCGGAGACTTTCCTCGACCACCTGTGATTCGTCTCTGATCACAACTACCTACATGCACTGCGAGTACAGTGCAAAGCCTTGTCTATGTTACTGTCATTTACGACGTCCCATCTCATTAAACTTCGGGGATTACACTCAATAAACAGACTCCAATATTTTTTGACATAAGACGCCTGTTGCCAGGTGCATGTTTCGTCTTCTTATACGTGCTTTCCCTGCTCGTCTGTCATATTTCTGCCCTAACGATCGAAACCGATTATTGGGTCGTGGTACCTTCATGGTCCGTTTTCAATAAATAAAATTAACCGCATCCCACCACCACCACCTTATTTCATCTTATAACGTAAGCATAATACATTCGATTGATCCCAGTCCCTTGGATCATGTTCTCGTGCATTGCCCGCCTCGCCTAATCCTCCATTCGATCAGGCAAAATGACCTTTTACCACCCCGTACTTCCATTTGCGTTACATGGAAAGACCTTAGTCGTCGTCAGTATCGCGCCTTTGTCGCTCGCTCAAGAATGGGCTCAGGTACTTACACCGCACTCACAAGGGTAGCCTGTCGTCTCCATCGCAAATATCGCACAGCTCGCCGTGGACTTGCTGATCGCCTCTCTATCTCTTCGGAAAATTGGTATATTCGACCCTCGTGACCTTGTACCCGTCATTGGCGGGCGGGAAGACGGAGAAGAGGGTATCACTACGCCTCTAGAATGTGTGTGTGTTTTTGCCTATGCTTATCATCTGACTCGAACACCTCCGCAGTGTTCGGACGGGAAGGGTGCGAAATCGTGCTCATTCAACAGCGGTCGCCTGTGTTGGTGGTGCGTTCGTGCAGCTGTTGGACCTCGCTTTTTCTGACCGAGTTCTCTCAGCCGAGAAAGCAAGCGTTTATCGACTCGCTCTTCCAATTTGTCCAGGAACAGCGACTCTCCGCGGTCCTCATTCTCTCTGGCGTAGACATGTCCGACAGAACAGATGCGCAGATGATGTGGGTGACCTTTGTTTCCTGATCTCATCGTTTCTCATGCGCCGGCCCAGCACTCCCACCTACTACATCCGCCCACCAAATTCGTCGTCCTGGGAGAGCTCCCCACTTTCCCCCATATCTCAACTGCCCATCCCAGAATACACGTCGCCCGTTTCCCAACACCCTGGTGCTCCGCCGCAAACCGAAGGACCGATCCCTTTCATCCCCGGTGGTGGCCTGACACGTCGCATCCTCTCTAATCTCCCAGCGGCTTGGAACATCCCAACGGCGGCCCTCCTCCAATTTGTGCTCGAAGGTGACAACAGGTCCGATGCGTCGCTGATGGCCTCCGTGACGGCCAAGGTACTTTCTTTAGAAGTTCCAGCGTGGAGGGAACCATCCAGCTGGCAACAAGGACTCTTTGGAACCCCTCACGACCAAACGTTGTACGGCTAGTTGATGGCAATTCCTTCAAGGTGAATGACGGAAGCCGGAAGGGGGTTTGAAGTCTGAATTCATGTAATATCGTTATACGAGCCTTGACACACTCCAAACAATGACGGTGCCATTTTGTTTGAGCCCATGATAGCTTTTTTTCGGCTGCGATCACCCTTGCGGGTATACAGATACAATACTCTAACGTTCATGAACTGCTAAATCACCCAAGTCCCCCATTCCGCCTTCACAACTTCAAGCTTCACGTCTTGTGAATCGGAGGCTTCACTGTTTTCCTGCCAAGCCAAGACCATTCCGCCGGCCTCTTTTTTTTGCTGCCTGTCTCAGGGGAACATATGCATAAGGGTCGGGCCCTCCTTTCTTTTTGAGATCTCCACCGGCCTTCTGTGGGTGTCAGAGGGACAACGATGAAGTTTTTTTCCGAGAAAATAGGACAATTTCATCCGTACCTTTGCCCTGAACTCATGCCCGATCTTAACCTCACTCCGTTTCTTTTCCGGTTTCCCGGACTCTACCTCACCCATCTCGACATCCTCATCTTGAGCCGCATTCTCTCGCCGCCGCTTCTTCGTGTCTTTATTAAATTTGATACGTCCACCTGGCCCGCGCGTGAAGCCGTCTGTGGATGTTAGAGCCTCACGGTACGCGGCGCCAGCGACGTCCTCTTCAGCTGCGCCGTCATTGGAGTCGGAGCCGGACTCGTCAAAGATCATCTTGCCGGACTCGTCCGTCTTGAAGTTACTAGTATCTCGTCGATGTTTGGATCGCCGGCTACCTTTAGCATCTACAGGATAAAATATGATAGTCTCGTAGATAGCAGACTGCGAAGGATGTTACACACTCGTGATGCGAGACGCCGCTCCGGAAAGTAGATCCATGGGCGAGTCGTTGTCGAGTCGTAAACGGGCCGCAAAGTCTCCACCCTTGTGTTTTCCGGCTGGCGTGGTAACCTCCTCGTCGTCCTCGTCGTTGTCGCCCAGTTCACTGTCGCTAGAGTACAAAACGTCTTCAAACGCATCGCCCGTAGTGGGCCTCCTTGCTTGTTCCTGTTGGCGTGGTTTAATGACGTAAGCCCACTTGACAAAAGAAATAAGACACTAACCTCGTCGCTGACGTCGCCGCCTGCAACTGCCTTTTTCCTTTTTGCGCGATCTTTGCGCTTTTTGATATTCACGAGCACCTTTGCTGCTTCTCCGTTGGCGCATGAATGTACAGCTTGAAACCCAAATCGCCGGATCATGCGCTCAAAGATGTGCCGGACCTTCGCTTTGAAATGGTTCTTGTGGTCATGTGCCCATCCGAGGAGAGCGGGTACGAGCTGAGGTAGCTGCAGGCGTATCACGTCTTCTGAGAGCGTATGAACTGCCAACTTGATAAAACCCAGGGTCGACTTGACTATCTCTCGGTTGGCGGAAGAAAGGAAGACGAGGAGTGTGGACAAAATCTCGTCAAGCATGCTTGCAGGGATGTCGCCTGCCATAAGTAAAGGCGATTAGAAAGACTGAAGGTGTTCTGCGTTGATCGCGTTACCTTTGAATTCGAAAACAAGTCTTGAGATAGCCGTAACGGTCGCACTGATCATGTGCGGGGTAGCTCCTGCTAGGCCGGCCGCGATCATAGTGATGTATTCTCCTATGCTTGCCTTGGCTTACTTGCCCCTTTAGCACGAGATAGTGAGTGATTGCAGGAGGTCTATACCTTCACTCGTATTGTCCTCGTCCATACCGTCAACTAAGACACGTTTCACGACGCCTCCCTCGGCCATTTTCTTGCCCATAGCAACGATCAGCTCAAACGCAGCACTGCGAGCCTTCTCCGAGGGCTCTTTTGTACCAAGAACAGCCTCCGGGATCAGCGATGGGATAACATGTAAAGCGGAAGGAGGGATCGAGGGTAGCAGGTTCGCATATAGTTGAAAACGATCCTACAATGTAGATTAGCACCAGCTTGTTATATGTCAGACAAATCCAAGGGCTAACCTTTTTCGCTGCAGGAGCCAGACCGTCTGATAACTCATCCAACTGTTCAATCACAGGTTCCACATCTGGTGACACTTTGCCAACCTCGATCAACTTCGCAAGAATTTTGTAACCACGTTTTTGTACGCCGTTGTCTTGATTAGTAAGTACCTCCTTGGAAAGGATCACGTCAAACAGCCCGGACGCGTCTTCGTCCGAGAGATAGGGCAAGACGAGAACGAGGATATCCTGTGTCATCGCGACGACACTACCAGAGTTAGTTGGGTCATGGTCAGGTTTTATCAAGTTCTGCTTAAAGAGGCCAAAGACTTTGTGGTACGCTTGAGCAATGGCCTGTCGACGCGATGAGTCAACGTGGATGGCAATAAGAGGGGTGACAGTACAGGATCCCCTGCAATGCTTAACCAGGCAGCAATCACTTCCCCGACCATTCCCCGATCCTCTCGGTTGACGCTCCCAAAAACATTAAATAGCACGGCAAGCCAGCTTTCCGCCTGGTTTCGCAGAAAATCAACGTTCTTCAGCGCCTGTTTTTGAGATATACCGTCTGCGCGGACGCCGGGAGGAAGTTTATCCAAGAGGACCGGGTCTTGCGACGCAAATGCCACGTTAGAGTTCACCAGGACTTTCAATGCTCTCAAAACAAAGGGCCGCAGTTCCACTTGCGTATACAATATTTGTGACAGCATCTGTGAGAACGCAGCAGTCAAAGCCTGCGGAATTGATCGGATCATGAGCAAAAGACAAGCCAGAGGTGGAGTTTTTGCCTACTTCCGGCGTATCCACCTTTGACCAACAGTAACCGGGGAGTCCCGCCCAGACCTGGCCGATGAGAACAGCCCACACCTTCGCCTCGGACGGGCGATCCTCAGATCTGGCTTTCTGCTCAAGGTCAAACATGCGCTCCGAAAGGGGGACAAAGAAAGACACGAAATGCCCAAGTGGGGAAGGATGTGGTTGCACCAACAGCGGTAAGAGGAATGCACGGGGCTCGCGACCTGCTTGCCTAGTGTCACACAACAGGTGTGTTAGTAGTCAATAGATCTATACCGACGTTGCAGGTGGACTAACCGATCCACGGGTTCCAGATTGAGAGGCAACGCATTCAGCAAGACTGCGGGCCCCATCGTGGTAATGGCCTGGCTGAGCACCCTATCAGCTGCTTCCTTGTGCTCGAAGTTTTTCTCTGTTCTGATACTTCCAACCCTCTGCACCAATGGAAGCAATAAGGTTTCCGCGGCGGTCGGCCCCGCTGGCTCGACGCGGTAGCGGAGACCCGAGATGAGCACCAATATCGCGTCAAGGAGTTCCGACATGAAACGCGCGAATGCGAGCGACTCAAACGCCTTCTCTGCCTGCGAAACGATCTTCCCAAGAGCAGTCTTAGGCTCAGATCGGCCGTGTTCTCGTATGGAAGGCGCTATGAATTCAGGTGTGAAGCATTGCACTAGAAGTGCAAGTGATTGACAAGAAGCCTTTCTAATAGTCGCATCGGGTGATTCCAAGAATACCCAGACAGCCTTCCACACTTTCCCCAGCTCGCTAGTCGACGCATGTGGGTTAGCGTCTTTATAAGCAAGTAGTGTGTTTCCAAGGAGCCCCAGCCAAGCGGGAGCAATGGCAGCATCCGCTTTGGGTGGAGGAGAGGAAAGGATGGCATTCAGGATCGACGGTATCTCGGATTCAATATCAAATCCACCGTCCTTATCATGTGCAGAAAGAAGGTCGGACAAGGTCGAGTATGCAGATTGAGAAAGAAAAGGATTTCCTAGGCGAGGTAGTGACAAGAGAAGGGTAACGATCGCTGAGAGAGACTAGAAAGAAAGGTTACTAGGTAGAAAGGGCATAGACAGCCACTTACGGACGGCGGTAATCTCAGGATTATTGGACGCAAGAACATAAGGAGATGCAGCGCGACCTCTGCAGCCTCCATGTCGGGAGCAATGCGCTTCGATCTCGAGAAGGCATTTGCTGAGACGTCGGCCAATGTAGACTTGACCCACTCCGCGACTCTGTCACTGTAAGGATGCCGCAACAACGGGGGAGGGGGGGAAGACAAGACATCTTTAATGGTCTCCGCTGCACGCTTGCGTACTTTGGGTCGAACATCAAGACAGAGCTGGAGGATGGAAGCAAATGACTGCCGGACACCTTGAGCATCTAGCTGGGACCGGTCAAGGGCCTTAAGCAGTGAGCCGTAAAGTCCTATTTGGGACCGCAGAGGAGGTGCATGGTTCATCAGAGATGGGAAAAGAGGTGACGTAAGCGATAAAATAGTATTGAGGTTGCCACGGATGACGGGTTGCGGAACAAACGGTGCGACCAAAGCAAGAAGGTAGAGCTCTGCAGGGAGAATATCGCCTTCACCAAAGGACAATCGAGAGGAACCCTCGTTTTGTAAAGTACCATCTAAGGTGGTGAGAAGAGCCGCGAAGTACGCAGTTGGAGATCTTTCGGTTTTCTGCTCATCGAAAGTAGCCTCGAGTGCATGTAACAAGGTCGCGGGTGTCTTCTGATGCTCAAGGGAAGAGGTTGTATGCGGTCGAATCTTTGACAGGGCTGCATCTAAATCATCAGACATTGTGGTTTTGGGTTAGAGATTTGTGATTACATAACATCAACCTCGCCTACTTAGGCAGGCAGCCTTTCGTCGTATGAACGCACGAACGTTCATGCAATGATGGCCGCGACAAAATAAGCGACACAGCAACTTTGTGCTGCCAGCGAATGTCCGTAATAATCAGGGTCACTTCCGGGTGCTAGGCCCCTCTATCTTCTCCGCCAACACATTACTATAACTCACTCCACTGACTATACTCTTCTGTTACATGCCTCCTGGGGCCCCTGTTCCGTGGTCATACTTTCTTATAAGGTGCTTTGTTTCTGTCTCAGTAAATTGGTTTCTTATGTCTCTGCTTCTAGAACATTATTCAGGATCGTGCTCAAGATCTTTTATGGCACCATCGTCGTGGAGGGTGTGGAAAACATTCCCCCAACTGGTCACCCTTGGTGAACACCCCTCCGCCCTCAGGTGCATCCCCCTTCTAACACAACCTATCCCAGCATCGTCTGTGCCAACCACACCAACTCGTTAACCGATGCCTTGTATGGCACATTATCCTTCTCTATCCCCACACGCTAAACTCGGACACCCTTCTTTAGAATTCTTGTTACTGCAATCCCGTCATGGGTATGTACATTGTGACCTATGTGATCCTCTCCTATTGAAACAGTGTCCCGGAAGAGACGTAATATGCTACATCTCACAGCTAAATCAACCCAGTTTGGCAAGAAAACGTTGACGAGCTGGCTCATCGAAGCAGCTGGGACTGTACCCATCCAGAGGCGCAAAGACTTTGTCGAGGGCACGGCCAATAATGACGCAGCCATGGAAAAGATGACAGAAGTAAGAACTTTCGTACTCTAATATGAGCCTTCTCACGGATAGTCCCTGTAGACGCTAGAGATCGGTGACGCCGTATGTCTATTCCCAGAGGGGGGGAGTAGGTATCATCCCACTATCGCTCCTCTCAAGACGGGAGGTATGTGAATTGGTCGGTCCCCGGTCGGTGTATCTTACAGCAGTATAGTGGCACGCATTGTATCCACCATACTGTCTCGCAACCGCAACAACGTCGACTTTGAGATTTCTATCCTCACATGTTCTATCACCTACATGTAAGTGGGGATAATGAAAACAGGCACAATCAACTTACAAGTATCAACTTTGAGGCACCGACAACATTTCCGTTCGGACGTATTGGTCTCGTTCCACCCTCCACTTACTTTCCGACCTAAGGTGCGCTGATCACCTCAGGCGCTCATTCATTGTTGTGACATCGTTTAGGACAACCCAGAGCTATTAGAACCCATGAATTATGACAGCATCCGGTTCGTTACGGCTCAGATGCACCAACAAATCGCCACTGGAACATTCGACGCTCCTTCTTGGGGTCACATTCGGGCTGCGAAGATGGCGACTCCCATATATGCACCCTTGGGCACTGCTATGAGCCTTGGGGACTATGTTCGAGTTACGAGAACGTTCCTAGAGGTGTTCAAAGCAGGCCGCCTTTCATCCCCCCATACTTCCAGTGCTGGTTCAGCTAGCCCTGAAGTCGGTGTTGAGTGGAAGGACGAAAATGTTGTTAAACTCAAGGAGGACCTCGAAGTGAGTTCGTATGTCACCATCAATCAGATGTTTTTAGATGACCACCCCCGTCAGGTGTATCAATCAGAACTACATAAAGTGCGAATCAGAGACGACCGCGTTCGCCGACCGCTATCGCGCCCAGTGATTATGTATCGCATGGTGCTGCGCTTTATCTGGGTCTCTTTTCTACTATCCATCTCGTTGGGCGGGCTCGCTCTCTGGCTTCCTGTGGCCGCAACGACCTTTTACGCCGTGCACAACTTCAAGAAGAGCGGCCCCGTTTGGGACACATGGGACGAGATCGCACAATACAAGCTAATCTATGGACTCGTTTCGGGCCTGTGTGTTTACGCCATTGCAGTATTCCTCACTTTCCCCATCTTTCCCGTGACGGTGGTGGCGGTACCCGGGCTGATGTGGATGTCGCTTCGATGGTTTGAAGACGCGGTATCTGCGGCCCGCGCGTTTGTTGCTCTCTGGCGACTCCTGCGCGTTAACCCTGCGACCCTAGCACGACTTCGTTCCACGCGTGCGGACCTGCACCGTCGTTTGATGCCCCTTGCAGTGCGTGGACTTGGCCTCCCAGCCAACCCCGAAGAGTACTTTGTGTACGGGGGTAAGGACAAGGGCCGAGTGATTGGTTGGTGGGCAAGCAGGGCCGAATACTTTTCCGTGCGGCGGCGCCGAAAGAGAGATTGGAACGAGACGCTGCGATTGTATGAACAATTTGACTATCCACCAGAGGACTCATAAGGGTAACAAACGTATATACGAATACTACCCTTGGGAATAACATTACACGAGTTTCTTCACCTGCCCAGACCGCAGAGGTCCAAACACTTCGTCACGCATACATTTACTCACGGTCGGTCAGCGATACGCGAATAAGCGCGGTTGCCAGCAGCCCACTTGTGACCCTTATCGGCCGCCTTGCCGGTCCAGATAACCCCAAACACGACGAGGAAGCTAAAGAGCCACGATAACAGGCTGACAAACCACGCTGGACCTGGACAGATTTGAGATGGGGCAAGACAAGAGGACAGACATGCCAAACCATACCGAGTTGCGTGTAAGTGAAATCAGGGAGGCCAGAAGTTCGGAACAGATCGGTCACGATGATGAATGCGATCATAGAAAAAAGTGCTGGGGGGGAAAGATGGGGCTCACAGCTAAGCGAGCGATCATGATAAAAAATCTCGACGGAAGCAGTGACACACCATTGAGAGTTACGAGCCCGGCGACAGCCTTCCAAACCCTTCTTCTCCTCGAGTGGGTGCTCACACCAACGAGAAGGGCTAGCAGGGCAAGGACACCATAGCCAACCCCTAGTTGGGCCGAGTAGCCCGCGCTAGTCCACTCTGCGCAAAACAGGCGGTTCTCCTCGTCACAGTGGTCGCTCACGCTCTTGGGGAAGTCGCGACATTCGAAGTCCGTGTAAACATTATGCCAATCACCAGATGCGTCGGGGATCCTCATGACTCGGCGCTCGCAACGCTGCAAGAGGCCATAACGAACTACGGTCCTGTTGTAGATCAATTCTCGCCCATTATCTATGAGCCTAATGCGACCCTTTTAGTAGGTGGAGCACAAATTAAGGGAAATTTTACCAATCGCTGCGAGTGATGGCGAGGATGTTCTGCGAGAAAGTAGTCATTTCATCGAGCAAGGAACTCAGGGTGTATCTGAACTTACAAGAGTCAAGCTGATCACGACGAGAAAAAAGGTGACGACGTAGGAGGTTTTCCTCATCGTGGCCAACGGGGACGACGTTCGATGGTCGCACTGAATCCATTCCGTTTGCCACGTGCAACAGATCGATGACGTCAGCAAACGATAACCTTATTATGGGGTTCTTTCCAAACACGTTACTTACACGGGCATTTCGATCGTAACTGATCTACCGGCAGTGAGCACTGCTTGATCGAGTCGACCACGAATTCAAGTTATTGCTTTCGTTAGACTTTGCCTGTATAACCCCCGAATTTTAGAGCCACCCGCCAGCAAAGGCCGTGTGTAGTGGCAGCAATGTTGAGACCAACCATTGTGGTGTGGTAAAATAGGAATATATGACATATGACAACCTCCTCATTGTTTCATATCGGCAACAATAGATATGTCCCGACCCGAAGAACTCTGTCATTTCGATGTGGCGCTCGAAAGCAACTTCACAACATCATCCTGCCTTGCGCATGAGACCAGGCCGTGCCACGCCCGACATTGAGGTACCCCCCCCCCAACTCCAGGAACATCTCGAACCACATGTTGGTATCATCTTCACTCGCGGCGAATCGATAAGAACGGGCCAATACCAAGATAGGGAGGGACAGTCAAGACCGTACCCAATATAGTTCCTGGGCACGAACTGTCGTCACACTGAGACCATCATGGATCATGATTAAAAGGAGGTCGTCAACGGGTGACTGGAAGGAAGGCCCACGATCGGGGTGCCAAGGTAAAACATACATCGTAGAAAATGCCAGCATCGATGGCGGCAACCAATCTCAGCTCTGCGGCGAATTGAATGCATTGCTAGTGCGTTGTGACCAAACTAGTGTAGAAACCAACACACGTATCCAATTAGGCACAATTGGTAAAAGAAAACATCACGACAGGGGCCGGTGCATTGACCCGCGATCGTTATACGATGGGCGTATGTCAGACTAGCAGGACATTCATATAAGGACGAATGGTACCATGTTTGGGAGAAAACTCACAGCGCGCGTACGAGAACCCGAACAACGAGCACAACATGCCTACGGCATCAGCACCCTATGTCAAGGCTTCGCGAGCGTCAACCATGGAGCGGAGAAGGCACAACGGGTTCGACTCGCACTGATGAGCGAATCGTGAACAAATACATCGATACCTGCATGTGAGATATGAATGCAGCAATCGGTGCGAAGGACAGTCTGCGGCGGGCAAACCTACCCCTGTCCTGAAACAGATTCATCATTCACAAGGACCTACCTATTTCGTATACTACTGGCGACTTTCTCAGTGGATCAAACACGCTGCAAATTTCCGTTACTCACTCACCTGTTGAAGTATTGCACCACGCCTTCGACACACTCAGCGCAGCGGGTGCCAGTGAGACGGGCTTCCATGACTGCAATCATACTCAACAATCACTAGGTGAGCTACCATGCCCTTTTGACTTACGACATCGGCGTCGTTCCTGACAGCGTTAAGGAGCCGGATAGTCTCAAGCGAGTTACGACAATAGACCTAACAAACATAGATCCGAGTGACGTCGGCTTTCCGACTCGGAAGACCGAGGTGTCTCCCGTCCGAGATCCGATTCAGCTCGAAATCACCATCTAGAAGGGACAGAACGGGCACCCCCGAACAGCCCGCTCGTCAATGTGGCAAAGGAAAGCCATCGAATATCACTGATGTCCAAACGTAGGCGAGGGTCTCGGAGAACCAGGCCCGCAGTTACCAGAAGATCACGACGTGTCCTCGATTCCCTCTACGACCAGCCCCTAGTCTCCCTGGCGTCCGCTTTGCGTACACTTAACGCCTCATCTCCGAAAGCGTTACGGGGGACTTCCGTTTCAATACTGGTGAACGCGCGCCACCTGGGGACCTGATTGAAACGCATGTTCACAAGGTCCGTTCGTGAGTTGCCCACCCGGACGCGCTCAGATTAGCGACGTTGTCAGAGCGACGGCATAAATTGACCTATGATGCTCTGAGACGACCTTGGCAGCTCGCAAGAGCGGAGGTTGCTCCAGCTGCGGAGGGAGGGAGGTCTGGCATATGCGAAAGTCAGAGCATCTCTTTTGGGTCCATGAGATGCGATGACGAAACAGGTCAGAAAGACGACGTGCACACCTTGAGCAACGTAGTGACGATAAAACTCATGTGCGCGATTGTCCTCGTGGCCATCTGATACAGTGCACTGGGACCTCACCAGCGTCGTCTATATAGCTCGAGAACTAGAATCCCTGGGAGGTCTATCTAGCGTGAGGGGACGCCCCACTGCGGCCCCAGCACTAGAATTGTCTCCGGTACTATCCCTCGAACCGCCTTGGGATACCAAAGCCGTAAGGAGTAGCACTGGAACAACACAGAATCCTGAAAAACCCAGCACGGTGAAGGCCAGGTACGAGAAAATCAGTCGTTCTGTGGTCCTCGAAAAAGATGCCAGCACCTCGAACTCCACAACTCCACAAAGAAGACAATAAGGAAAATAGGGACTTCCGTGCTAGTCCCTAGGCCTCCACCATATGACAGCTTAGGCCTGTGTGGCGTCAATTCGAAGGAGAGTAAGCGACGTGTTCAAGTTTCGTAGTAATTTCTCGAGTAATTTGAACTTGAAGCCAAAAAGCGAGCCACGCTAAGATCGCACCGAGATCCGCTCCCATTTGAGCGCTGACACGCACGACACCAGTGACTATTATACAATCCATGAATCGTACAGACAGCACAACTCCTAGTCCAGCACCATATCGGATAGGCAATAGGCAAGAATTCCACAGTACATGCCGCTACACCGAAAGCTATGTCACATCATGATGAATCTATCATACTGCTGTGACGGGCTTCAATTCGGAAGGAACGTCCTTTAGTCGTATCACCATGACCGTAATGTTGTCGTTTGTGTATCGGTGCGTTGCTTCTTGGACCAGGGCCGCTGCCGCTTCCTGGGGATCCGAGATAGCCCGTACGACTTCGCAAGCGGCTTGGTCATCCAAAACGTCCCATATCTGTGCACAAGGGACACGAATAACAATCAGATACAACACCGTTCCTTGAAATTAGTCGTAATTTCTTACCCCATCACAGGCCAATATTAACATCTCATCGTCCTCAGTCAACTCCGTCTCGGTAGTGTACGGCGCACCAACGACAAATTCTTTCATTGAGGAGTCGCCTAAGCTCCGCGTAACGGCCAACACGCCGTTGACACGTCCGCTCATTACGAAGCCCCCGGAATCCATAATCCGCTTGGCCTCTTGCTTGTCCGTGCCTTTGTGATCATAAGTCAGTCTCAAAGCACGTCCACCCCGGCACAAAACGCCACGAGCGTCTCCGGCGTTTGCGACATAAAGCACTCGACGTAAGGGAGTTTCAGCAGGGGGTTGCTGTGAAGACGTGGAAACACTACTGGGAGGAACCTTTTCGAGCGAACTGGTACTAGGAGATAATGAGCGCGGTGTAGATAACGGTGACCGACTGGCATGGCTAAACCGCCCAAGAGCTTTCTTCAGTCGGCTTGGCGATGACCTTTTACTTTGTTCCTCGGCAGCGTCTCCGCTCGCACTTCGCGAGTCATCGGATTCGGCATCATGGACGTCCTTTACAAGAGTGGGGGTTGACAGGGAATCAGGCGGAGTCTTGAGGAAGGATTGGCGCCCGTCTGCACCTTCGATACGAAGAAAGGCGGTGACAGCAGTGCAACCGGAATGTATCTTGCCCTGAGAGTCCTCGGAAATTTTTGATAAGCTTTTGTCTACTTTGTGGAACGTCTGGTTGTATACATCGGGTATGGTAGTTTCAGGATTTGCTTGGAGAGTCAGGAGCATGTACTAAAACGAGACATGAACGATGTAGCAGAGTACGATAGGTGTGGGACTCGCCTCATGAAAATTCTGGCCGCACCAGTCAGCAGCCTCCCTTCCAGCATGTCCGTCAAAAACGGCGAAGAAACCTTGTCCGTGCACCCCAGCATAATCAAACACGTAAGAGTGCGCGTCTTCCATCGTCCGCCTGGGACCTTTCTCATCCAACACGCCGAACCGAAAAGTCGGTTGGCTCAATGACCAAAAATTTGGCGTCTCCCTAGCGCGTAAGGCCGCGTAAAGAGAATGCAACAATAGGAAGCTTACAGTAGCGACGTAAGGCAACTTGACACCAGCTGAGTCTTCCCCATGGGGAGAAACAGTATTGTCTTCAGTAGGTTTCGAAGACATCGGCTTGGTGTAACTGGACTTGTATTGCCGACTTGAAGACGAGACTGATTCGAATTAGCCCACGTTTTGAATATTGAGAGACGTGGAGGATGATTGGAACGATGGCCCGAGCAGAGCGCGAGTCAAGTGAGAGAGAGCCCTTTGTTGATTCCCCCTTCGTCTGTCCTCCATGATCCCACTTCCACGTGACAGTTCCCAGACACAACAACCCAGTTCCGTACAGTCCGTACAATCCCATGATCGTCGAATCACGACATCCTCGACACGACTCCTATCATCTCCGTCTCCCCTTACCCGCCTCTGCCGCTCTTGATGGTCATCATCCTGAAACGATTTCTTTAGAATACACAGCCCTATCTTGTTGCCGGATCCATCACGCGTGTTGTATGTGCGTGCTTCTTTCAAGTTCGCCCTCTTCTGAAACTGTACGAACCCGCGGCGCGTGTACCTGAACACCGTCGAGTTCGATTGAGCATTGGTTTCCACGGCTTGCCAAGCGCCGTGTTCCTGCGCGGTGTAGCCGCGCACAGCAGCCTTGTGAGCCGTTCAACTTCGGTAAACCTAGTTTGATTTCATTGTTCTTATGACGAGTCGCCTGCCGCCGGCTTATGGCTTTCGCTTAATGATCTATCTCGGGCCGTCCCAGCATGCGTCTCGAAGTTCTTCGAGTTCTCCTCGGTGCTGTTATTGTAGAGGGTGAAACCGTGACCGGCGTAGGTGTACACGCTGACAAAATATTTGGATTGCATCATCCTCCGATTACACCGCCGGAGAAGCGTATGGTTCCTAATATGCAGCCTCACCAAACACTGACGACTCTGCTACGGAAGATCTCAACTGTTCAGATGAAAGGTCCCCGCTTTACACTCATTCTAGAAACGGGCGAGACTGGGCGTAACATTTTTGATCAGGGCTTCTTTGCACCCCAACAAATGATTCGAACCGACCATGGTCTGATCGCGGAACCGACTGTTTGTTATTTGAAAGTGTCTAACGCTTATTGCCGAGGATACGGTGTCCCTGTCAATGCTCTCCCCCTTCACGTGTCTGCGCCTTTGCTCTTGAGATGACACCAAGGATAGTTCGTGTCCCTCCGCGTTCCCGGAAGAAGAAAGTAAAAAAAAAAAAAAATTTACTCAGAGGCCATGCGTCATCGCGGCACGTTGTAATTGTCCCGCGAGTCTGGGCAGCGACGGCAATATGGCGCAAGGACAGTCTTCAAGCACACGAAGCATTACGTTTTGCAATGCGTCTAGGGTTTGAATGCAATCGGAGGTGGAAATTGCATGGGCTGATGGCGTGAGGTTTCAACATGTGCTTCCATGGCAGGTAAACACTGGCGTGGAAACTGAATGCCCCCGGATTCCCAACCACTACTACACTAGTGTAGTCCTTCCCCGGCATGTGACAACCATGCTGAAATCAGAGCGCAATTTCTCTGGGGCACGTGCTGTGATCGTCTGGGCACACGCTCTTTTAGATGCCCCGACAACTGAGGACACGACGCTATGCCAATCAACGGAACATGAACCAGAGTGGAAGTAAACCTCGGATGTCCACGGCTTAGGAACTTTGTATCCTTTCTTGAGAGCACGCAGTGCCTTGAAGTTCCATTTCTTAGGCAATCCACCGATGTGGTCTCCTTAGAATGACACGGGGGAAGCACACAAGAATGTAAAACCCACGGGACACGTTTTAGTTCCATACAATACAAACCAGGTCACGTACCCTCCTGGAGCGCTGGCCGGCCGGCGCGATCGTAGTGCGCGGTCTTCCCCCCCTTCCAATCCGATGTACGGCAACTCGATAGACCACCCGGAATCAGTTGTGTTTTACCACGAGCGGCGCGAATAACTGACCCACAATGTGGCAGTCTCATGCTTTGTATCGCATGTGTCAAGTGACCGCCTCCTGCTGGTCCGTCGACAATTCATCCTTTCCTTATGCGTATTTTGTGTATCAGCTAGAAGGCGCCCAGTGCTCATATACTGAAACCTTGAAGGTCGTGAACCACGCTGCACACATCTGAATGTATACGTATTCAGAGTTATACGGAGCAGGGTGATCTTCCGAAAACCGCATTTGGCAGTAGAGTCACGTTAGGGATGACCCAAGTTTTTTGATGCGCGCTCACCGGGAATCGACCCGCCTGTCCTGGAATCGACCACCTCGAGGAGCACACCTGGTAAGCAACTTAAAATGATAGGATGGGGATGAACGGCAGCCCTATATTTTAAAAAATTTATACAATAGTGCTGAAAGTACAAAAATACGAATGCAATATGGTATGATACTGTTGTAAAAAGTCTGATATCACAGCAAATTATGAGATTAACAGTCAAGATGTGCACAACGACGAAAACACTGATGAATTACTGAAATTAGTGGTATCGATTGGGTTGGGTATCAGAGGATGAAGCTCCTGTGGGAAACCTGTCTTGCGTGTGGGAGAACTGAGTGACGGACCGTAAGTTCAGTGGGATGCAGGGTCGCTATGAAAAAAGAGACTTTACGTAGGAATCCATGGGCTCTAATTGCGACGGGGTTTGAGACATCCAATGATGAGACAGGGGCTGTTGCATATTTTCATAATATCTGTAGCCGGAACCGTTCGTCTGAGTTCCACGAGGTATTCCAAGAGACGCAGGCGACGAATACTGCTGCGGTGCGGGGGTATAGAGCTGGTTCACGGGAGGTAGCGTGAGGTATGGATTTGACAGTTCAGGCATCACGGAGAGCGAGGAAGGATGTGAAGACGGGGCATGGAACTGGGAGCCTGAGGTGACGGGAAGGAGACTGTCCGACGTGAGTAACGTTGTGAGTGAACGAACTACACGCCACGCACCTGGATCGGTGCCCAGGGTCCATCAAAGAAGCCATTGAATGAGAGTGGTGAGGCTGTCCATGAATGTCACTGGCGTACGTCAGTCACAAGGCCTGCAAGTCGTAACATGGCCTACCTGTGTCTCCGCAGTGTCAAGGGAGGCAAATCAAGTTCTGGCAACTCGCGTTTCGGAGGTGTGTGGTTTCTCGTCGGTGGGGTAGAGCCCTCAGAAATGCCAGAAGAACTGGCCGTCGACGGCCGGACATCGCCAGGGTCCATGTGAATCGTGTCCATTCTTTTCGGGGGAGCCCTCTTTCGTGGCTCGACCCCGACGGGCCAAGTGCACTGTACGACGAGTTCTCAGAGGAAAGTGAGGGCGTCAGGGGCATTGAAACCTACGTCTCGTTGCCCATGAGCGCAGCGGTGGCACTTGGGTTTATTCTCGTCGCACTAAAAAGTGGTTTCAGCACAAACAGTCGACGAAGGAGGGCACCTGAGAACAAACCTTGATTTTCTTTTGACGGCACGTCATGCAGCCCGTCTTGCTGCGAGTGTATTTCGGTCGTCTACGCTGCGTCGTATCCGTCGACCTTGGAAGGGGCGCCGCGAGATCAAGAGCATTGGTGTTTGTCGACGACTGTGGGGACGAGTAGTAGGGGGGAAGATAGTGACCTGAGGAGGAGCTGGGGGATGAAAAGTGTCAACCAGGCTCAAACTTGGAGCCGAATGGAGGGACTCGCTAAGATAGGTTGTCGGCCATACTATTTCGGATGGTTCTGGAAGTTGGGATCGACGGGCGAGGGAGACGTGGAAGTTATTCTTTGAGACTTATAAGCCCCAGGGATGGGAGCCCTGTTCGAGCGGTCGAACCAAACGACTGCCGGATCGCCGCGTATCGGGAAGGGATCGCCGAGCGTAAGATCTCAGGGTTGTTGCTATTTCGTGAACTTTCTTCCACGGAACCAACTACGCAAATAAAGGTGTGCGCCTGCCCGCACTCCCAAACAGTGGCCGTGCCACGCGTAGGCTGTGTGTCTTACAACGTGTAAAAGAAGGTGGATGGACGCAACTTGAGGGGAATTTATTTCTGCCCATGTTAGCCTTTCATTTGTTCGTCACTGGGCTTATGCTAACGGGCTCAGGGCCCTTGGGGTCAAAGAATGAAAGTCGCGCTGATGTGAAATAAGGCGGCATCTTTACTTGGGCATCTCCTGCCTTATTCAGTCAAGGGAACCCGGGCTTCTCGTTCGAAAGCGGACCAGTGACAAGGTTTACAACCTTTGCTGCCCTCTGCCTCACTTCTTTGATGGGTTTGGAAGCACGCTCTTGAGAATATTTGATTCGAGCTACCCTACTTTTCAGCTCTGTTCTACGTTCGCCGCTAGCTCGGTATGTAAGTAACTCCGCCACAGATCACGACACCTGATCGAGGTCTGATCCATTGACACTTGTTTTTTTCTTTTTTTCGTAGGTGCTAAGGTCCTTGTTTCCATGAATGTCTTCGTCCGCCCGCGATATTGATCCTTTAATGACGACCCATAGCACAAGGGCTAACGATGTTACCTTGCCGACGCCGCACAGCTCAATTCTGAGGGTTGTACGTCGAACGCACGACTTTCCCCCGCAAGCGCCGCGCAGCTACTCCTCGACCTGCCTACCAAGTCCAGGGTGTTTCTAAAATAGATTTTCAATGCGTCTCCATCGCAGATGACCATGCATGTTCCGCGGATTCATTTTATGGGCCAGTATACAACATGGTGTCAAGCACCGCCGGGGTCGCGCCCGAGGGAAAGATAGATCAGATGAATTGCGTCCGTGATCGCACGAGAAAAATGCTTTTTTTGTTTAGTCAATCTAGATCGCGTGTCGCATTGTGTAATAGTGTACGTTCCCATCCTCGTGGCCCGTAGAATTATTGGAATTTGTATGCACTTTTCTTGAAACGCCAGGCTTTCGGCTTCGTAGGAGGTATTAGGGCTTTGCGCTGAACGAAGAATCACCAGTGGAGAGGTGCTCGCAACTAAAAAGTCAAAAATAAAAATAAAAATCGAATAACCTCAGCTCGACAGTCTCCGAGTTGGTAGCGGAGCCGTAAAGACCAAAAGCCTCCCAACGAGGAATGGAGACAAGGCCCTGAACATCAGTGTGAGCCAGGTGGAAAGCGTGAAGATCGAGCGAACTGAGATGATACTCGTGGCTCATTTTCGGATTCCGCAAGGTCGAGGGAGACCGGCCTAGCCATGATTCGATAGAGCAGGCACGTAGTGTATTCTTAAGGTCTTTTTTTTTTTTGTACTACGGTGCCATCGTCAGCGTCAGGCAGAGATCCGGTAGATCTGATGGAACTCGGTGAATAATCTCACCAGCTCATCATCATGTCGGGGAAGAGTCGGACATGGAAACTACTTGAAACTTTGTTGGGACCAAGGTTGGGACCCAGATGTAAGGCCGTTACACAGGTTCAATGGCCCACACCGTTCCAGGACATAGCCCGGACACCAACCGTATGGGGGAAGTGCCGCTCAGTCGCAACCGAAGACACCGTCGCGAGGGATCACACTGGGTGTCGCTCTCCGGGTTTTGACAATATCCTTGGTCATATCACAGAGTAATGCACAAGGTAATGCATAATTGAGGTAAGGGACTGCTCCGTATGTCGGGGACATGCTGCCCGAGGTTGGATGCGAACAGTGTAATTTTGAGAAAATGAGACGGCCAGTGCTGGCATGAGCGAATCACTGGGACGAATGAGAGCGAGACCGTGGCTGCGACATGTAGAGACTGTTTCAGTGAAAGAGAGCGTTGCGTAATTGTAGGTGTCACTAATGGGTAATCGGAAGAGGGGCCAGTGGAGCGGGTTATACGCTCTTGGGTCATGGGTCGCGGCGTATGGTCAAATGTTTGACGAGCTAGGCGGGAAAGACTTTGAGGATGCGTTTTAGGACGCGTCTTGATGATCAAAATTTGCACACTTTGGTAGTATGCTTGGTAGTATGCCAAAATATTGAGGAGCACGAGACTGTCCATTTTCCCAGAGACCTCGAGGATGGGCTCAGACACTGACCTTCCACATGCTCATACCTGTTGGCCTTCGTTTTCTTTTTTCAAAAGTCGGCAGTCCGCGTTCTGCGTCACCAAGACCATTGTTCCCTCTCATTTGATAGGGAATATACTTGAGGTGCAGTATTCCGGGTCAAGATCCTTGAGTCACAACTGAATCATCACAGCAACATCAAGGAGCGCGGCGGAGACCGAGACCCGAAGACTTGGCCAGAAAAGGCTGAAAAGCCGCTGCCGAGGCCTTCACTCGCGCTGAACGAACCAGAAATCATTTCATCCAAGATTTCATCGTCTTCTTTGTTCGACCGTTTCTCTTCCTGGACTCTCGGGGTTTCAGAATTTTCAGAATTTAAGAACCGCTCACAGTGTGACCACTGTCCGTGGAACGTGCGGGTACTGCTTGTACATAAACAGTACATAAATTCTTTCGTTGTCTTCCTTGAGAAATACGTCAGAGGCACGCCCACTGGGGGTGCTTATCATAACCGACCGAAAAAGGCAAGTGTAGAAGTTCGTAAGGTGGGTCGAGCGCTCAGCGTTAGTGACTCACTCTCACATGAATCGCGCCTCCAAGACCGACGCAGTAGCGCAGCCAGTCGTGGGGCGCAAATCGGTTTGAAAATTCTTGTCTTCACAAGTTTGACTGCGTTCGAATTTCCCCGTTATCGCGCGGAGGCTCGGTCTTGCCACGCGTTCCAGACTCTTGGCTTGCGCGTTTGACTGACTGTCTAGAAGCCCCCCCCGTACTCCAAAGTTTGAAAATCAAATGGACACATCAAACAACCTCTCTATCAGCTCCGCCGCATTGTATCGAAGCCCACTCACGAGAATGCTACGAAATGCGATCAAGAGTTCCAGAACGGGCAACGTCGGCAGTACTGCCAGTTGCACAGATAGCGGACGTTTTCCCTTTTGGTAGGCGGGCTCTCTTGTAGAAAGACACGCACAGTGTACACGTTGACGAACACCCTCCGGTCTCCGAATAAGGTCGTTTTCTTACGTGAAGAGCGTGTACATTTTTTTTACGCCCGTCTGTGTGAAAAAGTGAGCATATTTCAAATGAGGTTTGTTTAACGCTGCTTGGTGGCCTCGTCCCTACCAGACATTGTGAGAACTCGATCGGTTCACATTTCAGCTTCTGGTGTGATCACGTCCGGACCAAACCCTCAAAACAGGGAAGCCCAGATTCATCGAGGGAAGGAGGAAATCACGTTCACGCGTGGCGAAAATACAATGCAAACGAGGTTTTGATCTTTCTACATACGCTTGAACAAGGGTTCCTATCAAACAAAATGTGTAACATTGAAGAGACGTGGTGAGTGCGAGGACAAAAAGGTGTCGAGTGCGTTTAAACGGGCTCCTGAAAGCGACGCAAGCGGGAGATAGCAAGGGAGATCATGGATGAAAAACAATGTCCGTGATTGCGCGTGTTCAAAAGATTTGGGGCAATCGAGGCAATTATTGGGCAGCGGTGTAACCGCTCGAACGGCGTTCAGTAGGAGGAACATCGGGTATTACGGCCTCCCTCCGACTCGAACCGGGACGAGAAGTGCTGGTAGGGAGTCATCGAGGTGCGATCAGTACGCAAGAAGAAGGGTGTAACAAAGCTAGGCCTTACGAGTCCTTGGATTTCCGGTTGGGCTTGGGCCAACCCCAGACTTCACGGATCCACCGTTCCATGGGCACCTCCTGCTTCATAATCCTAACGATCCATTCATGGGACAGCATTTCCTTTGGCGTTGGACGCAAGGCCGGGTCGACTCGCAAGCTATGAAAGATGATGTCAGGATAAAGGCATGAGGGAGGGGGCTGGCGAATAGACGTACGTCTCTTTGATGAAGTCCTTCATGGCATCGCTCCAGCGTACTTCTGCTTCGTCTTCTAGCTGCGGTGGCTAGACGTAAAACGGGTAAATCATAGAGCACGATGTAGAAATGAATTACGCACCTCGCTTTGTGTAATATAGATCATGAGTTCGATGGGAGGCATATCACTAGAGAAGGGAAAACGGTTCTGCACAAGCTCAAGGAGCGACAGGCCTGTCGACCAGACATCCGCGCGGATGGAATATTCGAGACCTGAAAGACGTTCTGGCTGCAAGGCAGGCGCATGTCAGATGCAGATATTACGTGACAAACTGAACAGTGCTTACAGCCATGTAGAGACTGGTGCCAGTGAACGTGCCCGCTACAGACCCGATCAATTCTCCTGAAACGCCGAAGTCGCAAAGTTTGACGACACCCTCTCGGGACAGAAGGACATTGGAAGGTTTGATATCGCGATGAATGAGCTTTTTCAAATGAAGGTAAGTTAGACCCTGTAATATCTGAAGGAGAAGATGAGGATGGCGAATGTCATTAAAGCAACGACAACACGTACCCCTTCTGCAAGCCTCCCTGCGACTTTCTCACCAACTCTGGCACCACGTTCCTTGATACGCTTGCCTACGGCTTCCAAACTCTTCCCAGGGCATATTTCCATCACCACCTTGACTTCGCTGGATGATGGGGACATATAGGCGCCATAGAAACGAATGATGTTGGGATGTTTGATTGTGGTGATAATTCCGAGCTCGCGCACCAGCTGCTTCATCGGGGCCTCACGAGTGGTAATCGTCTTGCGTGCCATGAGTTTTCCTGTGCGCCTGTCCCTGACCTCGTGTACGGCACCACCGGCACCTTCTCCGAGACGTGAAACCTCATCGAAGACATCGTCTGACCATTCGGTTTGTGGCTGATCATCGATTTGCTCCTCTCCGGGGTATGTGGGCGGAGGGGGCGTGGAGCGGGTCTGGGCCTCGATATCTGTTATCGTACGACGGACATCCTCCATCGAGAGAGGTCTAGATGTGTTCGTGGAGGGACGGATAGTAGCATCATCGATGCCACTATCGTTGGCTGGAGGCGATACGGAAGGTGTCTGTGGACCCCCATAGTAATCACCGCCAAAGAGGCCCACGGCTGCTGGTTCGACAGCCGGACGGGAACTAGAGCCACTGATGGCAAGCTTAAGGCTGGGTTTACCTTTACCTGGAGTAGGAGAGGGGGATGGTATTTGAAGAGCGAGCTTCGGTGTAGATGTACGAGATACGGGAGGACTCGGAGGGGTTAGAAAGGTGGAATTGGACACTTTGCGTATGTTCAAAGGCTGGGTCGGTTGTGCAGCTGAATAGGGGGCGGGGGAGGCGGACCTCTGGAAGGTGCGAGGTCCGTGAGGGCGAGCCGGAGCAGGATGGAGCGGTTGACCGCTAGAACCAGTGGAGGAGAGTAACATGGAAGACATTGAGGAAGTGGTGTGTGGAGACGACGGCGGGTGGTTAGGGACGAGACTGCCGGCGTCCGCGCGAAAGAAACGGGGGGCGCAACAGATGTGAAGAGTGGCTCTCAGAAGAGACAAGGATTCACGTCCATACCGCCAAGCGCAACGACCTACAAAGACTCGACGAGGCCCTTGACAACCGATTATCAAAGATGGCTTGCTATTCTTTTCTCGCTCTCTTGTATTAGGGTACTGTGGCCGAGTGGTTATGGCGTCACGTTTAGGTTTCTATAATGAACCAATCCGTGATGGGAAACCTCGCGAGTTCGAATCTCGTCAGTGCCATCCTTTTTCCTGTGGTTTGGGGACACACCCTTCAGCCACAAATTTCTCCGACTAATGTGCTATATAGCAATCTGAATTTTCGAGTACAACCCCAACATATCATGCCATCGGGTAGCCATCTCTCGACATCCCCCACTACACCCGAGAAACAGCGGAAGCAACCTGAGTCGCTTCGCCTAGAATCGACCGGTGTCGATCCAGATCAAATCGTTGGCAAAGTCCTCACTCGCATCCGCCGGTCTCCTACACATCCGGCCGTCACTCTCCATTTCGCCGATAATACCATCTATCAAGTCCGCGTTGATGGCTACGACCCCGTCCATCGCGGAATCCCGAAGGAACTTGAGATGAACTCGGTGCTCGTGCCACTCTTCAAGCCCCCAGGCGGTCAGATTAGCGTCCACCTCACTGTCATACACGCGCGCTTGGTCAAGTTGAAGGACACCGCCCATGAATGGTCCGAGACGATAGACAGTAGATGGAACGTCGAACATCTCGCCCTAGCCTTGAAATTTGCGGAAGTACCCGGATGGCATTGTGTGTGGGCAACCATGGCAGAATATGATGGCGATTTTGGTCCATGTACATTTCGAAGCTTTGGGGACGTTTACCTCGCGGAACTGGACCCATCGCCTCGTGTGCGCAAATCTCCGCCGCCAAAGCAAGGACGAACTCCCCGCGGGAGTGGTCTGAGACGCCGAATTTAGCGGAATGGTGTCCCGCCAACTCATTCAAGTAAAATTTTCATGTCTCAAAAAAAGGGTTTCTCCACACGCATTGGTCTGCTATATTGCGCCGTCGTGCCTTTCTTGCTTCTACATCATGGGTTTCACGGTCATCCAGAATTCATCGTGTTGTCGTCAAGTCGCAATATCACTGTATTTGTACTGCTCTTTAGCGCAATTGAGAAAGTTTGCCCATTTTGATGGTTTCCTCCTTTCTCCTTTCCAAGTCCATCTGCCCTTGTGGCCAGTTGCCACAAATTCATCTCGGTGGACGGCCTATCGCGATAACAAGCAGGGAGAAAGTGGATGTGGATATCCTTACAAATTATCTCCATCCGGATAACGGGAGGCCCTGGATTGAACCCCTTGACAACAGAGTTAGACCAGGACAGAAGTGCACGAGTCTGAGATACTGTAGAGTATCAATCACTTGCGAAGGCGACAAGAAAAACGCATGGAAGCCTCGAGTACCTGTCAGATACTGTCTCCTGGACAAGTGTTCAACCTTGTTAGTGTTGCACACCTGAAGGTCACCCTCGACGGAGCGCGCTACAGGTAGGCACCATGATTCCTTCTGAGGGACAAGTAGGGACATTGTGCCGTAATGTATGGGAGATAGCGTCTACCATGACCTCACATACTGCATCACCTCGATGAGCTCAGCTTCCTCTAACCCAATTCGGACAGGTCGTAAAAGAACGATCCCGAAGAAGGCTTTTTCTTTTTTTTATGTCCAGTGCGCGCTTTGCATCTAGCTGTATCGAGGAAGGCATTGAACAGCCCAGGTCCCAGCAAGCAAAATTGTTCGTTCCTTGCAGGGCCGAGTTGGATCACCAAGATAAAGCAAACCGACAGGAAAGCGAGGCCTTCAGTTCGATTGCATGGAGAGAGCGATCCCTGTGCTTCTTCGCAACTGGGGTGCTGGGGTGTGGTCTGCAGGTAGGGGCTGGCTAGAGGGCTGTGACCTTACTCCACGGCCCTCGGTCATAATGGCCTTTTGTCTTTAATGGAGATATTCAGACGAGAAGCGCTGGGTAACATGAGAACGCGCAAACGACAGATCGATCTGTTCTGGCGGCCTGAGGCCACCAACAGTAGAGCTGACGCCCATGAACCTTGTGATGCTGGCCTACCAAAATTGGTCAACAAAGAGATCATGAAGTATGAAGGCTAGCTGATGGGCGCAGCGTCACGTTGGTGCGGATATTGAATCCTGAGCGGCACCGTGGGTACTGGAAATAAATGTCCATCGGGGATCAAGGCCGATAATATGACGAGGAACATCGCTGATGTCCAACACACCTGCTTACTGTAACTCGCCCTGGATAACGGGGGGAAGTAAGTAAACTGTCTAGGGTATACAAATTCAACTGCACCCGAACGGCCCAAACAATTTGATTCCGAATGTGCCTCCAAGGGTGCCCCGAGGAAATGGGGCTGTGTACGGATATACAGTTCGTGAACGGCTAAATGCTCGGGGCTCACCGGCCCATCAACAATGTCTGCGCCAACCAGTTGACAAGATGCAACGAAGAACGAGAGACCCAAACTGAGTCCCCGCCTTCACTCCGACTTGAAAATCAATTTCCACGAACTCACCCGAACGACCAAGTGGCGGGTCCACGGCATTCACTGCGTACTCCCAATAAGGATGCTAAGCTTCGAAGTCGTGGCGCTTCGGCTTATAACCACAATACGTACTCCAATGGACGGCGCAAAGGCAACGGATTGAGAATATGTGACTTAGAGCCGTTTGGGCCCATGTGGAGCTTCCAAGCCAGGCCGACAGCGCGGAACAGAACAGCACAGCCTACCCAAGTTATTTTTCCCATACGATACGGAAAATATTCCAGAAAACCCTATAAAAGCGATCACAATCACTAGACTGAATGGGGGTTTACCCAAACCTACAGTAAGCAATGATGATCCAACACGCATTGAGCTGGATATAGGAACCCTGAAGGGCGAATCAAATTGTCAATATAGGCGCGGAGGGACTGGCTAGACATGCTTGGAGGGGAATAGTGCAGTATGCCTCCCCAATCAGGTTAGGGGACTCCATGCTCACCAACACTGTATTCTGTCCATCAGAACGTGAACTAGTGCGGCCCTTAAAAGTACCCGTCCACTTCCCATTCTGTTTAGTGAACGTGCGCGCGTGGGGAGGTCGTCTGGCGCCGGCTCGTGGCCCAATGTGGCTGGGAGCTGGTGGCGTTGGTGGTCAACCGCATTGTGTCACCACCATCCCATGACCTCCACGAAAAAGTCATTGTCTTCCAAGGTTACTTTTGCGTCTCTGACTCCAAATAACCTGGGAACCGTCCGAAAGTTGAACACTGTTCTTTTTCCAATCAAATATAGTGAGCAATTCTATAGTGAGATACTATTGCCCGAAGTCGAAGACTTCTGCAAGCTCAGTGCGTCCGCTATCACCTCATTCGCTCCGTTGGCGTACTAACTGCATTCGTAGTCTATTACAATGATATCCCCGTCGGAACAATATGCTGCAGACTCGAATCAAAGGACAATGCTAACAACCTGTACCTACTGACCATGGGAATTCTCGCCGTACGTGTGCCTTGAACCAATCCTGTCCCATAGCTCCAATAGTGAAACCTTCACACCTCTCTCCAGCCCTATCGGTCTCTTGGCATAGGGTCGTATAGCATAGATGTCATCTTACAAGCAGCTGCCACCCATTCTAAACCCAACATTGACTGCATATATCTCCATGTTCAAGTGTCAAACGATGGCGCAAAGCACTTCTACGAGCGGCATGGATTCAAGGAGAAGGGCATTGAAGAAGCCTATTACAAGAAAATCAAGCCAAGCGGTGCCTGGATATTAGAACGCCAGATTGAGGGATCGAACGATGGATAGGGTCATGCGTTAACGACGTCAACAGCAGATAGACAGTCATGTAGTAAGAGTAAGTCAATCACTAAATCTATTACCGTATATTCCGCATCACTAAGCAGAGCGGCCATTTACAGCTATATAGCTACAAAATATACACCTGGGTGTTGAATACCCGCGATCGAGGAGCACATTATAATCAGACACCAATACCCATCCCCTGATGATACGATAGGACGAGATAGACAGGATAAACGAATAACGAATCTGTCGCAATTCGTTAGTCGAGGTGCGGTGCACGTGGACATGGAATCGCTCACATTTATGATAGAAACCGGCGGCGTCGCGTCCTCAGGACTGTTCCTCAAAGCCACATCTTTTCACGAGCTGTGAATGTAGGTGGGTACACCGTGACAGTAAAAACCGAAGATGAACAGACCTGGTGTCTCTTCAATGCATCCTTCCTCGTGAAGGTCTTGCCGCATCCCCCATTGCACAGGAATGGCTTTTCGCCGGAATGTGTCTCACGATGCCGTTTGAGGTCATGCTGACGGTTGAACGAGAGTGCACACATGTCACAGGCAAATGGGCGCTGGGGAGAAGCAGGATACTGCACGTCTTGGACCACCAGCTGAGGATGTGTCGACGAGTCATGCGCGCCATATGGATTCGACACCGAGGCAGATGTGTAAACTGGTTGCGGAAGAGATAACGACCGGTTGTGGGAATATCCTGGTCGCGGATCTGACGATGTCACACCGTTCTGTGATGGGTAGGGCAGAGATGATGGGGATACATTGTGAGGGGATTGGCCATCTGTCACCTGGGAATGGTAAGGTGCGTGCCTAGCCGTTGAGTGGTAATTGTGCTGAGAGGTCATCCCCGATGCTTGGGCACTCGTGGCACCATACGGATATGAGGAAGAATAGGGTGACGCCGCCATTGTAGGAGACACCGGCGGTGATCCTTGTGTCGTGGCGTAGTAGTTCCCATTGGATGAGGGGTAAGCCATGCGCTGGCTTGACCTACTCCACTGTGTGAGAGGATAGGTCGTGCTAGGCTGCTCCGAAGCAGTGTGGCGTGCGTTGTTGAGGTTCATGACGTGGGACTTGGATGATAGTGAGGTGAGACGTGCTAAGTTAAGCCCATCTTTCCGCTCCCCTTCATAAGGCTTTCGGCGAGGCGCCAAACAAGTTCAGGAACGGTGCCAAACCAGACGGGATGAATCGCCGGGGAGCGGCCTTGTCGAGCTGCGGACTCGCCATATCCCAGTCTGATGTCCAAAAGATGTCACGATGAGCAAGACGAATTGAGTTAGCCCCTGCACGCAGGGACATTTGCCGGTGACACGGCCGACCTTCCGTCCCCGGACTGTTCTGCCAGAGACAGGTGTTCGTGCCGTTGTTGTAATTCATAATCTCTATCGGTTATGGTGGCGTGGCGTTTGGTCCCGAGCAGTCGGCTGTTCCTAGGCAGACCAGACACATCACTGGTCCTCAATTCCTTGGTCCTTGGTCCTCAAACCTCGTAAATGGGTACTACTCAGGGGGGCCTGGGATAATGATTGAATTTGACGTCTATTGAAAAGGCCTGCCTCAGCGAGATGCGTTTAGCTTCTTTGGTCACAATCATTATATGCACTCGGGCTGATTATGTGCACTCGGGCTGCGCCGACACCTGCTCATCTCTTGTGATGTCGGCTCTTGGTTTCCCCCCCAGACAAATTAGGGCCCAGGGACATCAGGGACGCGTGGTCATTTACAGCCGAATGGGTCCAGCCCTCCGTCACTCATCGTGCAATGGTGACGGCAGTGGGTTGGTATTCTCGTTTCCTCACTCTGTTTTCTATTAATTATAGTGCGTGCTTGAGGGAGGCGAGATCCTGGCGAATATAACCCATCAGAGCGCATCAGACCCCCACTACAGGCGATGATGTCGTCAAGCTGTATACACGTCCCCCACTGCGTGGTTCCAAGTTTCCTGATAATGACGATTCGTTGCGCCACTCCATCTCGGCATGTTCTTCGCACACGGTGCCAAACCATCAGGCCTTAGGTACTGTACATCACCAGGTGTAAGCACACGGCGTGAGCCGATCCACTGGGACAGGGCTTTCGGAAGTATACTGATCGCATCTATCGGCTCGCTTTGCAGAGTTTCCGAGCGCCTCGAAGGGAGCTTTTGCTAAGTCGTCCGCGCCCCGTTTGATCTAGAGCAATCTTCCAGGTATCATAGTTACAGGGCGCTGAATCTGTGCCCGTCAATAATAAGGCCAATAAACGGGAAAGAACATAACATCATTTGATTCCGGCATCATACAGTAAGTCAGGTTGGCCCAACGGTTGGCCAGTCACGCGAGGAGAACCCCCTATATTTGTGTTGGGTTCAAATGGTAGGTTGCCTCGCGAACACAGTTCGAGGCAGGTCACGCTGGGTGTGGCATCAAATAAATTGATTTGGCGCCGTTATTGCACCACTAAGCGTGACGGTTCTAGCCGCTCATCACTTCGTAGTTCCAACTTAATTTCCCAGGTGAGAAATGCTTCGAGAGATAAGCAGAATCAGCATCGGGGCATTGTGGCAAAGTCGTGTGTCCCGGCCGCGAGAATAGGTTAATTGCAGCCAGACCGATGAGCGGCCTGTCTTGATTCTATGACTGGTCGCGGTGACAGATGGTCCTGTCAAACGCGCCAACAAACGGATCTGCTTTTGACGCTGTTGATTAAGGAACAGGCAGGAACTGTTTTCCTTCCTGAAGGAACAGCAAATTTTGAGGGAGGCCTCAAGGCCTTTTGGAGATGGGCGTTCGTATGCCCCGGAAATGTTCGGAAATGTTGGATCAATAGATCAGTAAATGAGCACGAGAGCGTGATGGGACCGAGCAACTTCGCGATCGCTCAACAACCTGTTGGCTGAATAACACTGCGCCGAACTGAATAAGGGAATTGCGCCGCGGAGAACGAAGTGCCGTACTGTAACTTAACTGAACGCGGACCCCTCCGACGAACAACCAAGCAACAAGCGAAGCAAGCTGCTTCGAATCACTTGAACCTACTTAGTGGAGGTGACATAACATCGTCATAATTATTATCTCAGCTATGTCCAAACGTTTACTACCCCCCGCTCGTGATAGCCCAACCAAGAGGGCTCGTTCTCAACCCCGGCGGCGTCGGCCATCCGACCAAACCAGTATCGATTCTTTCTTCAAATCACCCAGCTCGGTTGTGAATACTGCATCGGCGGAACCACTTTTCCCGGCATCCCCCAGTCAGCCCCGACCTTCACAGGCGCCGATCTTGAATGGCAAGGCGACGGCTCCAGCGATCATCGATGTCGATCTAAGTTCTGACCCAGAAGATGTCCAAGAGATTCCCGCCGTCATCGAGTGTTCGACCTCAGGTCCAGCCAAACCTGTCGCTGTGGACAACTCGCCTCCTCAGTACCCCACCCTTTCCGTAGAACCTACTAGTTTCGTCTTTGATACTTGTGTTTGGCCGACCACCACTCGAGCCCCTTATTCGTTTTTGGCCCACGCACTATGCACTCTGTCTGGAACACGCTCGCGAATTGTGATCTTGAATACCCTCACCAACGCACTTCGTACCATTGTAAGATATGATCCGCCGTCATTGCTACCGTCTCTTTACCTCCTGTCCAACTCTTTTGTTCCGCAATATGTGCAACTCGAGCTCGGTCTAGGGCCATCTGTCATTTCCAAGGCTATTCAACATGTCTCTGGTATTACCCCCATGGCCCTGAAGCGGCTCTATAACCAAACCGGTGACCCTGGGGATGTCGCCTTTCTGGCCAAGTGCAGTATCCGCACCTTAGTCCCTCACGCGCCACTCACAATTCAAGGCATTTACGACGCACTCCTGGATATCGCCCACGTGAAGGGGAAGGGGGCAGTAAGTCGGAAGCAGGGCATGGTGGAAAAGCTTCTCGTTGCGGCGAAAGGAGAAGAAATCAGGTACCTCGTCCGCACTTTTTCACAGCACATCCGCGTTGGTGCTACACGGACATCTGTTTTGACCGCTCTTGCCCGAGCCCTCGTTTTAACACCGACGGCAACAGCAGCTAATTCTGAATCGGACTCTTCGTATACCGCCCACACCGAGCTCATTGCGCAGGTCCGTCGGGCTATCGAGACATCTTCGAAGAAAGGCGAGGATAAATTCAAAGCACACCTTCTGGAAAAGTTTACCACTGCAGAAGCTTTGTTGAAGAAAGTTTTCGTACAGCATCCTAACTACAACGACATAATCGCCGCAATTCTCGAAACGGGTCTTGATGGCCTTGCAGAGAGGGTCCCTCTTACGGTCGGTATGTATGCACCAAATGATACTCGGACAAGGTCCCATGTGATGGCGATACTTCCAGGAATTCCTCTGCAGCCCGCTCTGGGTTCCCCTATGCGGTCCTTAGACGATGTATACGAACGTATCGGTAGCCAACCGTTTACGGCAGAATTCAAATACGATGGTCAGCGGGTCCAAATACATGCCGTGAAGGTAGGGGACGGAAAACATTCCGTCAACCTATTTTCCAGGCATTTGGAGGATATGACCGAAAAGGTCGATTGTATACCCCTAACTTTCTCGCGCCAGCTGATACATTGTGGCAGTATCCTGATGTGGTGTACTTGGTTCATCATTTCTTCGCCACATCCCAGGAAATGTCTTCATTCATTGTCGATGCCGAAATTGTTGCGATTGACATTAGCGGCGACTCCCTCAAATCCTTTCAAGAACTCTCTAATAGGCACCGGAAGGACGTAAGGCTCCATGAGATCAAGGTTTCTGTCTGCGTTTACGCCTTTGATTTGATGTATCTAAATGGACAGGTAAGCGCTACGCAATCCATTAGTACGGTATTCACATCAAAAACAATTTGGTTATACATGGCAGTCACTTCTCAAAAAGCCCTTTCGTAGCAGGAGAGAGCTACTCCGCACTTATTTTTCGGCTGTACGGCCGGACCAAACCGGCGCTGCCAGATTCGATCATGTGGAAAGTTGCGAGAGTGAAGAAGGAAGGGGGGCAATCGAGGAATTTTGGTCCCGAGCGGTGGACAGTCGCTGCGAAGGTCTGATGATCAAAGTGAGAGAACTTGTTTCAATCCCCCTTCTCTCGTCCGACTTGTTAGCAATATTTTACAGCTTCTAGACCATGGTGAGGTTCTGGAAGCCACTAGACCTAAGACGGACACATCTCGGAAACAATCATTACCTGCAACATACGAACCGGGTAAGATTACACCGGTACTTTTTCTGAAACATCGTGTAATCTTTTTTTATTTCACTCCTTATTCCCTCACCAGATAGGAGAACATCAGCTTGGTTGAAGCTAAAAAGGACTACGTTGCCGGCCTGGGGGACACCCTTGATGTCGTACCTATCGGGGCCTGGCACGGCAATGGACGAAAGGCGCAGTGGTGGAGCCCTGTCCTTCTCGCTATCCGTGATACTAGCTCAGACATGTTCGTTGCGGTGTGTAAATGCATGTCGGGTGAGCCCGCAGCTTCCCGTACTCGAACAAGAAGTTGACGGCAGGTTTAGGTTTCTCGGATAGCTTCTACAGAGTATGAGTGACCTTCTCTCGCTAACGTGGTTGGTTCACGAATGAGCGTATCTGCGTACATTGCAGTCGATGAAGGATCGATATTCGGAAGACTCCGAAAACTGCTCGAAGCTTCCCCTATGGGGAGACGTAGAAGCTGGAGGCACGTCGGGAAGGACTTCTGTCATGTGGCTCGAGGATAACGCTTTTGTTGTTAGGTTACTCACCCAGCGTTTACTTCAGGCCCCACGAAGTCTGGGAGATACGGGGTGCTGAGTGAGTCACGCACCGCTTCTCTTTGACTGGATCGGCCTTCTGGACCGTCTCGAACAGTGTCACCCTCAGCCCTGTCTCAGTTGCCGCCAAGGGGCTTGTTTCAGAGAACAGGGGACTCAGTCTCCGATTTCCGCGTTTCGTCAGAATACGTGAAGATAAGTCCGTGGAAGATGCAAGCTCTACGGAGTTCTTGGCTGGCATGTACCGGGAGCAGCAGGGAAGGGGCATGGTCCAGGGAAGCACCGACGGTGGACAACTTGTTGATCCAGCGCTCACTGATGCCGAGCTGGACGATGACTGCGAGGAAGTAGAGCTTGATTGAAGTACTGAAGAACAGTACCTGACCCATCACCTATTTGACTGACTTCCAGAAAGCTCCCCGTTATCGATCGGATGGTAACTAGCATCAAACTTTCCAAATTTGCCAGAGTATAGTTCTGGACTCTTACCGACTTTTGTCTCAGACTCTCAGTCGCCAGCAGCGTTATTATCTCGTTTTAAATACACCGCTTGCGAACGGGAAAGAACGTATTTGATTAATGTATCCTTTGAATACTTGTGTGGGTGCGTAGTGAGGAACAGGTGTTGTATGACTGTCCGCCGGTGACGTGACAGGTTTGCGGGGTACATACAGATGGCTCGATAACGACGGACTTTCTTCGAGCCCCGTCAGCTCGCACCCGTCCACCCCCCTCTCCCTCACTGCATCCGCCGTGGTCTGTATAACACGGATAGAGCTGCGAACTTCCCTATAAGGCGTCGTGAAAAACTGGGGCATTGCGGGATCGGTGTAACAGAGCGGGAACCAGGTTTTAGTTTTATTGGGGAAATATGTGAGATCTCAAGTGTATGAGTGTAATGGAAGATATGACGGATGCAAGAAGTCAGGGGAAAGAAGTGCTAGTGACTGGGGGCGCATGCAGTCATCAGTAAGGTCTCGAGATCCCACTGTGTATGTGGCCCATCAGTGTCAAGTGTCGGCGTTCGTCGGTAACTGCTGCGCCGCAATGGCCAATAAGTCCCGACGAATACGACAGGAGTCGGGGATAAGGGGGCGCACTTTTGCATGGACAATCGGACATCCACGGGTCCTGAGGCCCGAGCGCTGAGGTGCTGATGCCCGACTCGGAGACATGGCACTCGGTATTGGTGCTCGTCATACAAAATATTTGGGCCCAGAGATACTATTTGAATGACGATGGTATTGGACCAGCTCCCAACGAAGACACCCTGATTTGCGGGGAGGTGGATGCGTTGCGAGTGCGCCGAGATTGGACTTGGACTTGCCAGGTGAACACGTGCACGTTGTGCATCCTGGCCTTCCCGAACGACCAAGAGCGTACATGAGGTGTAAGACGAGAACGAAAAAGAGATGCAGAAAGAGAGAAGTAGGGGGGCGCCGGGGAGGGGGAAGTCCTGCAGAGAAACCGCAACCATACCATAGCGCCAAGCTTTGGGGTGGTCGTGGACTCGCAGCACTCTGCCTGCCATTCGGTGCAGAGGTGCCATACATCCTCTCTGAGAGTATATTCCCGCTTGTGAAAACCCCGATGACACGTTTATGAGACTAGGCCCGCTCGCGTTCAGTTTGCAAGTGTTAGCAGACACGCGCCACACGCAAGCCCAGCTGCGCTCCCAAGGTCAATCAAGAAGCGGTAGTGGCCCCTGAGACTAAGCACACGCACTGGTGTCCCTGCACTGGAGCCAACTCTACAACGAGGTTACCTCAACCTCAACATACTGCCATGAGATCCGGCTATGTTTCAAATGCCAAGAAGAGGACACAATGTATAGCGGAAATGAGCTAATGTGGCTCGGCGGTGTTCGTACTGAGCCCTCGCTTAACAGAACAGCCGCTTGTCCCTGATCGATCATTGTGCAATTGACAACTGACACACAGTAAGTCAGAGGCACCCAGTGGTCTTGGTTTGGCAAATTGCGCATCGGCAATGATGGCATGGCACTCTCAACTCGTCCATCCGTCGATGGCCGTGCATCTGGACCAAAAGACGGGCCCTTGAACGAGCCCGCGAGTGAGAACAGCTCCACGATCGCTCGCTCGGTGTCTTCCTCAAAAAAAATCCATTCCCGAGAGAGTCAGCCTCACCACTTCCGCACTGGCGTCTCGATGACGCCCATATTGGGAAAAGCATGGCGCGAGGGTCGTATGACGGGGTGATCTCACTGGGGCAATAGTCTCTCATGGCCACCAGGATTGATGGTCCCTTACGGAAGAACTCCCGCATCGCTTGGGGTCAGACAGTCAGACCAACGAGGGGATCGTCCGATGACTGGTGATTTCGTCATACACTAACAGCACGGTAACAACGCGTAACCACCGTTGCATGCTGCTGCTGAGGATGTGTGTAAGCGAGGCTTTAATATGACCCCGACCCGAAGCATCACTTCGAAGCCGCACAACACGGTGTGCTCGCGATCGGGCTGCGGTACGCGCAGCCGCCCCGGAATCTAAACTGATGCCGACGGATATCCCATCCGAAATTGGGTGCAGGTAAAGGGAAATACCGTCGGTTGATCTCATGGACGAGTGGGGATATGTCAACTACCATTAGACAACACTTCGGCACGCATCAGAATAACGTCTATAGACACCACGATACGCACCTCCGCAAGGAACAAGCGACATCGACTAAGCGCCGTCCGCGATGAGGTCCTGCTGCCAGGTGGTGATCATCCCGAGTAAGATCCTTTGCAAGGCGTCTGTATCATTTGACCCCCCAAATGCCTCTTCAACAGCCTCCGTCACCCGCCCGTTTTGCAACATCTCCAACCAGTCCTGGCTCTTGTCCTCGACAGGAGCCTGATGTTGCATAATACCGTAGGTGACGAGGAGATCGTATTTGATCGTCTTTGAGAGCGCGTCCGTGTCGGCCTTCATAGTGAGGAGGTGCAAAAGCTCTGATGCAGGAGGGAGGGTATGTCGGCTCAGATTTGACTTCGAATCGGACCTCACGGACGCAACTGAGCCCTGCTTTGCTATGCCGTTGAGGGGACGAGGCTGCGCCCGAGGTCTACCCCTGCCTCTTGAGTTTCCAGCGCGCGAGCGAGTAAGATACCTTTGACACATGGTCACCTTGAACTTGCAGAGCGTCGATGTAGATGACATCGCCGACAGTAGGTCGTGCATTTCCTCCACGCCAGAGGGCAGGCGTGGAATAAGTAAGTTCATGAAGAGTGGAAGGTCGAAAAAGTTGGTCGAAGTAAGATTGACGAGCTGAATACGACAAATTAGTTTGCGTCTACGGAAAAGGGTCCAGTGGCACAGACGAGACTGAGCAAACGGCTTCCCATGGCACGGCGTGATTCGTCCTGTTGCCTGAAACAATGGAAAACAATCTCGAGTGGGTCGTTTGCGTCCCATTTAGACCCCGTATCGCTCCTGGTGGGTGGTATTTGTGCCAACAGAAGTGGTGAGTATCGAACTTGATGTGGAGAGCTCAGTAATCACTCTGCGGCCAGGAGTACCTAGTTGTACTACCTTTCCGGGAGGCCTCTGTCGACAATTCGTCCTTCTCGAAAAGAAACAAGAGCCAATCGAGCACCGGCCAAGCATTTTCGCCGACCACCAAAGAAGATTCCTCTTCATCCATGTGGGCATACTTGACCGGAGCTTCTCCACGCCGCCGCTTTCGAGGACTTCCGGGAAAAGAGCTAGTGCTTTCAGAGAGCGATTTGATGAACCCGGACTTGAGGATGTTCCAACAGTTTTTGCAGTCTCTGAAGCGGACTGCCTCCAGGGCAACAAAGGAATCCGCATCTGATGGCAATTCGGGGTCGGCGAGAGAAGGAGCGGTGTTGCCATCAGTTGGCTCAGGATACGCGGGCAGGGCACGAAGCAAAGATGCGGGCGAATTCACGTCCGCGAGGACACGAAGTGTGCGCTTTGCGAGCTCTGAAGCAGCTGGCGAGGGTAAGAGGGTGGAATACGCATGGCGCGACGAAATTTTCGAGGGAGATTCTTGTGAGGCTTTGTGGTTGGGCGCAAGCGTCCGACTGGACGGAGGTGGATAGAGGGCGATGTAGAGCAATTGTCGGACGTGTGACCTGCGTGAGGCATCAAGAGAGGTAAGTTGGTAGCGAACAAGGGATGGGTGTAACGCACTTGGACGGGTAGTCGGTCGGTGAGCAGAGCTGTTCGAGCATTGCAATGCCTGACTCGTACTGACCCTCTTCGAACGCACTGTCGATGAGCGCAGCTTGTCTCGTCGTCAGCTCCTTCTCTTTTTCCATGTCGGAAGGTGGGGTCATCATCGGTGACTCCATTGTTATTACATGCAACAGTAGAATGCGCTACGCTGTGCCGATGATGTAAAGACTCGTCGACGCGTCTCGAGCCACAAAGCCGCTGAGCCCAGCAATACCGCATGCATCACATCGCTCGTCGAACGTACCGACCTCTCCGGTTTCGCATCCGTCAATTCACCATGACTACCCCTCGCGGTTCTACTGATACTCCCGTCCAACGAGTTATTCATGACAAGGTAATGTACACCCCGAGTTTCTCCCTTGTGTCCAGCCCCTGATCCGCTCACTGAACGTCTCAGCTCACTACCCTACTTCAACCGTCAGTTCTAACGATCACAAACGATTCGTGGCAGCATAGACATCATGATGCTATGCGCGATCAAAGGGGCAATGGGGAAACTCGTAAGTTCCCGTGCTCCACCTTTTGCCCCTGTCCGACCTCATGTGACGACGCAGATTTTTCTGTACGAGTGGTCTCGGAGGAGTTCATAGGCAAGGTGAGATTTTGTGAATCATTGGGTGCATAGCCAATATCCGACATTCTCGGAAGACTATGATGCAGCGTCACCGTATGATCTACGCAGCACTATCGGAAGAACTCAAAAATGGCTTGCACGCCCTAACTTTGAACACAAAGACGGAGGCTGAGCTCCTCAAGGCGGAGGCGCATACACCTCAAGGCACTAGTTTGAATTGACGGGTGGTTGTTGGAGTTGACTGCATTGCTTGGGGCAGTACTTGATTTGTTTTGACGAGAACTACGTATGAAGCCGTTTCCCTGACCGAGTAATCCTCACGCCACGCCTAACCATCACGTGTGCCCATCCCCAAACGAGCCTTCCCCTTTCCCCTTCCCTTTCCTTCCTCCATTCCTTCCCATTCCCTTCCCGCGGACGGACAATGACAAATGCGAAATTGAACTCGCTGTCGGTGGCGGGATTAATGCATGCCGACCGGATGGCTTGCAGCTCCGGCTCGCCAATTACCATAACTGGGTCAGATCTTGATCAATAGCCGTGGGTGATCTCGTATCGCGTAGCTTCGTTCACCCACACCGCCTCCTTTTTCTTTTCGATCACACGGTCGGGCTTGTCGTCAACGATATCTGATGTGACAACTTTGTCGCAATTTCAGGCGGTTCTCTATCTCGGCCTGCCTTGGGGTAGCCTCACGTCTGCTGATCCACGGCCGATCATTTACTTCTTTCTGGTCGCGGAGAATGCAAATGTGGGATCCTAGATTTAGGTCATGGGCAAGTCGCGTGCTTCATGATTGGCGTCGCGCCCATCTCCCCTGGGGAAACTTCTTGCCCGTAAAAGCGTCGCTTAGTTTTTCAATAACCCTGAACAACTGTAAACACAGTTGTTTGCCTCGATGTGTAGAAGACGCCCCGTCGCATCTCCTCATAACTCGGCTGTGAGTAGCTTCCGATACTCTGTTCCGGTCCCCTTGATCACAACTCGTCGTTGTATTTCTCAGGCCATCTTGGTGACCGTGTCCAAGGAGCACTTACGTGCTACCCTAGAAACAATACGCCTATCCCTCAGGACCCTGCCTCTCAGTGCATTCCTCAGCAACTCCTACGCAGTACGTATGGCTGCCACATCTGGGCCTCCCTCCGCGTAAGTCACTTATATATCGGATGACCGACTGCATGACCCAGTGTCCATACTTTTCTCCTCTTCTCAACAGCAATACCGAACTACAGACCAACATTCATAGTATGCCTTCTCGCTCAACCTCCCACGACGAGACACGCCGCGGCGACGATCGCCCTACGCTCCCACCTATACGCGATCTATTTGGCCGTGAGCTCCTACCTTCGTCCGCACCTTTAATCCCCTTCCCTAACCGCCAAATTCAGGAGAGCTATCTCAGCCTTTACACCCCAACGCGCCTGGCATTCCCGTACACTATTCACCGTCTTCTCATTTCAATCAGCTTGCACTACCTGATGAACCGCCATACCGTGGAGAACAAAGCCGAGGCAACTACACTCCCAGCCATGTACACGCCCGGGCTAGCGGCCATACTCAACTATGGCCGTTGACAACACCACACCACTCATCCCAGCGCACTCATCACGCCGTGTACACCAGCCCTGCGCCAGCCCCACACTCATTTGCACCTCCCCAACACGAATCACATGACAACACCTCACGACCTGCTCCTGCTCCCTCCTCATCCAGCCGTTCTCGCTCGGGGTATGGGGACAACTATAACCCTGAACCCACTCGAGGCGAAGACGCTCGTTGGGGAATACACCCTCGCGAACACACCCACGGAATGGTACAGTACTCGTACCCGCCACCATCACCAGTGCCGCCACAGCAGAGCTATGCACCGAGCTCTTCATCCAGGGCGACATCTGGCGGGTATCAATTTGCACGACCAATGGCTACGCCGAACTCAAGTTCCAGCTCTGTCATACCATCGGGGCTGGTGACTCTCGAGCCGTCATCTGCCAGATATGCCTGCTCTTACTGTGGGAGGGGTTTCACTCGCCCCAGCAGCCTCAGGGTGCGTGCGCGCTTCCCGACCCTTAGCTCATCTATTGAAAGAAAAAAAATTAACTCTTCGATGTTCTAGATCCATGTTCACAGCCACACGGGCGAACGTCGTAAGTTTCAATTAAGTTTTACCATTTTGCCGTCATTGTCTCACTTACGCATGTCGTATAGCATTCAAATGCACCTTCGACGGTTGCAACCGCACGTTTAGCGTGCAGAGCAACATGCGCCGCCATGCGCGCACTCATTTGCAGTCGGGAAACGAGGCGCGAGAGAGCGAGGGCGAAGACGAGGGCGAAGAAGGCTCTCCCCAACCCCCGGCGACCCAACCGGACTCGGCGGCCCCTCCTCGTTGAATCTTGGGATGGGCCCCGCAGAGCCCGCGGACGACGCACCTCCCAGTACTGACCCGCCGTAAGCTCGCATACGTTCCTTCCGGAGCTAAGGTGGACTGGATTGGACTACGGCATAATGGCGTAATGTTCTCACTTTCTTCTTCCCGTTCTTCTCTTCTTTTCGCATCGCACAGCATCGTAGACCCTTATTTATTGGCATCCCACTTGTTACCTTTGCACTGTTATTTATTCGGCTAACTTATTCGTTTGCCCGCATACCATGTTTGTCGGGCATGCGCGGCTGCTTGTGTCTTGACTCGTTCGTTGTAAATTATTGACGCACCCACGTGCTTCGTATCTATAGCGTTTCACGCTCATGGCTTGTTGCATTTATTCGGCCCACGGACTTGGGATGGAGTACTAGACTTCTTTGTACGCAAGCGGGCAACATCGCCGGGGAAATTTATTGTTGTGGAAGCGTATCTGCCTTGTCTCAAATATGTATGGTTTCAGTTCTTTGCATCCGCAGACGTTACTGTATAAATGTACCCTTCCTTTTTTTTTCTCTTTACTGTATCCGAACCGTACGTGGTATACAAGGGATTATTGAGAACCACGGGTTCCAAAATGGCAGGCGCCTAATATTTTGACGTGCCCATGTCAAATACCGTCGTTTATGTGATCGCCTTTTTTTTTTTGAATCAGTTTATATATGTAACTAGGTGATCGTGGTCTTTCAATCCATTTTTGCGTTCCTCTTCTTTACTTTTTTTTGTTCCATCGTTTGGAAGAATCCTGGTTCGGATATCAATCAACAAAGTAAGAATGTACATGTACTTGCTGTTAACGCGGTTTAAGTCCGGAACAAAAAGAAAAATAAGTACGCGCCACCACTTGTAGCCACGACGACACAAGTCGGGCCACCGCGGTCAGTCCGGTCGGTCGCCTCATTGCCAGAGCGTCACGCAATACAGAAATACTCTCCCGAGAACGGCATCCCTCGTTGCGGAGCACCAATAATTGCACAGCGGACCGAACTGGAGCAGTACACCGCCGACCGACGCGTATATCTGGCATCCCGCCGTGCGGTAGCATTTTACGCAACGTAACGCGTTGGATCGATGATGGCTACTGTAAAGCGGCGCGGGACGGAACTTGGTCCCCAAGGAAGTCTACCGTGGCATGTCGAGTTCTTGTTACTGTAGTGGGCACGAAGAAAAGAAGCTGGACTGCTGGACAGAAGAGCGAGATATAATATGATATGGACCGGGTTTTTTTTTTTTTTTGGATATGATCCGCTCTCTTCTGACCGCCGCTCACTATACTGCACCAACTCGCTGTTTTTTTTTTTGAGTATCTCGTACTCGTAAAAAAAAAAATTTGTTTTTGGAGGAAGGCAAAAGAGTTGTGAATGTATGTATGTAACATTCTGTCACCGACGCCGCTCATCTGTCTGTGTTGGGTTCTCCGCTCTTTGAGTGGGGGGGGGGGGGGGCGGACATTCATCGATGGTTGCAGAGCGGCGATTCAAGCCAACTCCGAGTCCGAGGCCGGGGGTCAGGCCACGTCGGGGTCGAGTCAGAGGTCCGAGTCCGTCCGAGTTGCTGCTGTTGGCAGCAACTCGTCTCAGTCTCCTCATCCTTGCCGTAGCTGGGTATTCTCCGCGCCCCGCGGCTGATCAATTCGACATTTCGACATCATTAGCCGACGATCGGGGTGCCTGTTGGAGTTATTTGTCCTCCCGCGCTGGTTGTCGACTTAAACGGCCCACGCCAGATTACAGGTATGCATGTAAAAATGTCAGGAAGAGAAGATTTTTAAAAAAAAAAAGGGTCGAGTGGGTGTGAGATTGCCCGATACGCACACCTTGGCATGAAGAGTAGAACGGTTTATTGTTTGAGAACGTAAAAAAAGGGTATTCGTTCGCAAAAGTTCATCGGAACTAGTTATTAGCTACTGTACTACATACAAGTTTACCGTAAATGGGTGTCTGCGACGTAAGGTACAAGCGACGACACGAGCAAACGTAAGTAAATGTCGGTAAGGGTCGGACGGTGTCTTTTGGTGTTGTCGTTCTTGGGCAATTGAATACTATAAAACAGATGACCACACAACAGTCCCGATTGACAGGGAAAGAGAGATCGATGAATCGGACCAAACACCACAATCCGCAAAAGCAAAACAAGAGAGAATGGAAAGGCAGCAGGCAATATCTTGCGTTGGAAGATAAATAAAGTAACAATAGTGAGTGTGCCCACGATTTTGCCTTTTTTTTGTTTTGTATCACGCCTCGGCGGAGATCTCAGAGTCCCAACCAGCCTCCACGAGCCCAGGAGGTGTGGTGTGCTTGCGCGAGGAAAACTTGGATGTTGCCCCCGGCACGCCAAACTGTGCGCCCTTCAAGACCACCAACGGAGCGACGGTGACCGTCCTCTCCGACGGCGAGGGGGACGGTGTTGAAGAGGCAGGCTCTACGGCAGCTAGCTCGGCTTGAACGATAACGTTGCCTTTGGTGACCCCGCCGCCAGGTACGCTGGCTGGTCGGGCCGGTATCCCGGGGAAGAGCGCATTGGCAAGCGTGAACTTTGTTGGGTTCGGCGACTTGAGTACCACCACATCCTACACAACAGAGAGAGCCGAGGGGGAAGAGATATGATGAGACCGGGTGTCACAGAACGCGAAAATGTAGAGAGACAGAGGGACAGAAGGGAGAGGGGGGATAGAAGGAAACGGGAGGGGGTAAAGGAACGAGCAAGGCATCCCTGGAATGTCGAGGCGAGATGTCAAGAAAAGGCGGGACAAAGTCAACACACCTCTTCTTCAGATACGGAAGCCGAGTCGACTTCGTATGTGTCCCACTGGCGGAATTGCGCCGCAGTCCCGTTCATCTGCATCCACTCCGTCCGTGCAATGCTACCGCCAGCACCGCCACTGCGAGCACCAGTACCAGTACCAGTACTCGCATTGCCGACCCCAGCACTTGCCCTACTCCCTGTTCCTGTGTCCCGGCCAATTGCTGTCCTTGACCCTGGAAATGGTTGTTCGCTCTTGTAGGCCCGAAAAAACCGCATGCGATCCCGGTCTCTTTCCTGCTGCCCGGCACCGCTCTCCTGCGAAGCCCATCGCCGTGCGGCGAATGCAAACGGTGACGGCTTCCACAACGTCGGTAGAGGGTGCACCGTCACAGCGTCTGACAAGAGCGGCTCATTATCTTCTGATTCCGCCCCGGCGTCCTCGCCCTGTTCCGCTTCGGGCTCAGGTCCAGGTAAATTTTCTGGCGTCACGGGTAGATAGCCGTCATCCGATCCGCTACCATAACTCTCGTCACCAGCATCGTCGCCTTCCACCAGCAACGGCGGGGGCGATAGGTGTGATGTCGAGGCCGAAGGGTGGGTGTCCGAGTTCGGACGTGGCAACGAGCCAAGCGAGCGCAGGTGGTGCGTAGGTGGGGGCGGGGGTAGGGCTGGTGCCCACTTCTTGCGTGCGAAAGACATCGGATTGGGTGTGAAGTACTGCGTTGGCGCACCGCTGCTGAGAATACGCGGGCGCTTAGTGCTCGCTTCTGTCCCATCCACCCTGACAGTGTCATATTCGTAATCACGTTCGCGCTTGACCGCCGTTGCTGCGTCGTTCTCCCCAACCGGAGGGGCGCTGGCACTAGCAGCCGCCTCACGTTGTGCCTCGGCGCGACCTTCGGCACGTTGGGCACGCGTCCGACGCAGCACGGGTGGAGGCACGAAGCGCCGACGAAACTTGCCGTTTGTAGTTGCCTTCTTCCCAAACCGCCCATTGATTTCGCGTGGCTGGTCATCGACCGCACGGCTCTTGGCCGTGCGTGAGTCGGGCGATAACGATAAATCGGAGTGGGTGAAGTCCAATACAGGTGGTGCGGATGCTGTGGCGGTGGAAGGGGGCGCGGATGCGGATGAATCGGGTCGGGCGAGGGATGTAGGGACGGGATGTAGACGCGGCCTGCCACGCGGGCGTTTCTGCGAGTGCGCTGGTCCAATCTCGCGCGCTTTAGCGCTGGGGAGGTGTTTACGCCCAGAACGGCTCCACCCTTTGCGTATCAGCTCGCGGGTATGGCCCGCAGGATGTGAGGCCGAGCCAAAGGTCTTGCGCCGCTTGTGTGTAGGCGTGACAGACGGCGGACTCACTACGCGTTTTCGCTTTGTGGTAGGCGGCGGTGCAGAGGTAATTTGGGATGTAGTAGCCAGCTTCTTGCCAACGGCATGGAGGAGCTTGTGTGTGTTGGGTCGTGGGGCCGATTCCGCAGGGGTACTTTCGCGCGGTGTGGGTACACTGGCTACCTGCGTTGCTATACGGTGTGGCCAAGGTAACTCATAAATTGCGTAATGTCTTAAGCACCTTGGGAAGGAGCGAACCATCAACCCCCAGCGCTCCAGAGCCGACTAGCGAGAACGAGGCACACACCTCGGACACTCGCGTTTTTCCTTCTTCCCCTTCCCCGTGGCGTTATCGAAATCGCCATAGACGATCGTTCGGTCAAGCGCGATGATAGGCAACACGCTCAGACACGTCACGCATGTGGGAATGGCAGGGTCGGGCGCATTAGTCATGTCGGTCTCTATCTCCTCCTGAGCGAGAGCTTTGCCTTTACCTTTATCCCGCGCGACATCCTCCGTGAGCTTGGTTTTAGTTTTGGATGTGGACTTGGACGACGGAGCGCCTATGGAACCTCCGCGTAACGCGGAACGCCCGCGGAGAACACGCTCAGGCTGGACGGTAGCCACGCCTTTCCCCTTCCCGCGTGATGCGGAGCGGGTGGAATGCGCAGGGGCACTTGCACTCTCAGCGATCGATACCGTATCTTCTGATAGTGGGGGCGTAACCAGTTGCTGCTGAAGCGCGCGTACCTTCTTCTGTAGGCGCGTGGTGATAATCGGCTCGAATGCAGGCGTGACCGAGCGTGCGGCGGAGGGGGCTGGGGAGGCAGATGTACTTGGTTCGCCGGGCTTGATTGATGGCAGCCGGTGCAGTGTACTGGTTGATGCAGCTGATGCAGTGTCTGGGTCAGGAGTGGCAAGGCCTCCGATAGCAACCGGAGGGACGAGCGATGCTCGTGAAGGGGGCAGTGAAGTCAAGCCGGAGGACACAGCATCCGGCTCCGTTTCTGGCGCCTCAACCTCAAGCACAAGATCGATTGCGCGAGGCGTTTCGCCTTCCGGAGTGGCACTCTCCGTATCACCTGGATCGAGATCTTCGGTAGGTTCTGCATCCGACTCTTTGAGCACGGCGTAGACCCCTCGACGGGTACGCCGTTCGTTGACGTTCACCACGGGCTCTTCGTCACCGTCTCTATCGGGGAGCTCGACATCGGAGGACTCGTCGGAACGGCCGTCGTCGGAGAGTTGGAGGGGCGGGCCGTACCCGCCCACGCCGCGTCGCTCACACGTCTCGCAAAGACAATCACGGTTTCCGCGACCAACTGACAGGCATGAGAACGGGCGGGTCACGTTTGACGTGAGAGGAAAGGGGCGACTGTACGTACAGTAGCCGTCACCATAGTGTGCTGTCACTTCCTCGCCAACCGCAACGGGTTTGACCACTCGGAAAGTGATGTAGCGGCCCTCGCGAAAGAGCTCGCAGTTGTTGTCGCAGTCGTGCTATTAATATTTTGAATGGAAAGATAAGGGGATGGGGTGGGGGGAAGGGAGGGGAGGGGACCGCGTGAGTAAAGCATGTATACGATTTGGGGAAGTACGGGCAGGGAAGCGAGGACATGAGACCTTTGCACTCACATTGACGAATCGGGCCGGCCCCAAGAAAAGGTGATTTTTCTTGAGTTGCTTCGAGTGAATAACGCTGAAGTCTCGGCGGATGCCTCCATGTGAGTTGCGGCGATCGGTGCGCTTAAGTTCAAGTTCATCAGCCTCGGAGAGATCGGCCATGGAACCTTTGAGCTCGGAGAGGACGTTGCCTGGGGCAAGAGGGCGAGTGGCAAGAATGCAGAGCTCAGATTTGCCAGTACGATGAGAGTACCTCTGCGTGTGAGCGATCTCGATGGAACCCGTTGGGAGGTATAGCTCCATGTAGCGAGAAGCATGACTGTATTTGAGAAAAGGGGTTACCCGGTGGTGAGCAGCGAAGTGAGAATGGAATGACAAGGGAAGGACAAACGTGGCAAATGAGTTGACTTCTCGTTCGGTGAAGCCCTTGGTGAAATAACGAACAGAGGGGAGTCTGAGGCAAGATGAGCGGTGGGTGGGAAGAGGAGGATAAGAAGACGCACTCGAGAAGGCGGTCGACAGCGTGGTGGATAGCAGCGGAGGAGGAGCCCTTGACGGAAACAAGCTGTCAAAGAGAAAAACGACGCGTAAATTGGCGCGATGAAAGACAAGGGCGCCTTGAGAGGGTTTGGAGAGAACATACGCGCCGAATGATGGCCATGAGGTCGTCCGGGTTTGTCTTTGGAAGTCGACGAGAAGGGTCCATTTTGTGGACAAGGAGGGGGACGTTGTCCGTACCGAGTTTCTCGACGAGAAGGTGAGAGAGAAAGTCGTCGTCGCGTGCGAGGTCATGCATGTTCATCACTTTCGTGGAGCGCCATTTGGTCCTGACCGGTTTCTTGTGACGAGACGAAGTGGAGGAGATCGCCATCAAGGATGGCTTTGGGAGAGGGACAAGAGGGGATGGAAGGGGGACGAGCGACTAAATTTTTTTTTTCTACTGTGGACGGAACGCACTGCCGAAAAGCAAAGGAGAGGAAGCGAAGGAGACGAAAGGAGGTCTCGTCTCGCTAGTTGGGGCGAATGAAATAGACAACACGTGCTCCCTCTAATCAAACGTCTCGGTTACATCATCAATCACACAGCTCACAACTATCCTTGACATGGCATAATTCACTTTTCAGTACACATATACAGAACAGAATGATCATGCATGTTTCTGTTTCCCCGTACGCAGTTTCCTCAAGTAGAACTAATTCATCAAGCCGCTTTAGTTGTGAACAAGAAGAGAGAAAACAAACGCCACAAACGCACCTCAAGTTCCTTGCCCTCAAGGACATACCCATCCGCCCGCCCGACCTGACCCGGCCGGCTCGAAATTGAAGCGTAAAGGCGTCCAGCTCCAAACTGTGCTTCGAGCAATGTATCAATCTTGGCGTCTAAACACCGGCCAATCCGTTAGGAATCTCCGGCGACCAATCAAGTCAAAAAGACCGATATGCACCTTTCTTCCGCTCGGCCAGAGCCCTCTGGGCGTGGTTTGATAATTTTTTATCCTCGCCTTCTTTTTTTTCCTCCGCAGCTGCCGCCGCCTTGGTGCCTTTCTTCGACACAGGCTGGGCATACTGTGGGTAAATTAAGATCGATAAGCTCCACCCCCGTGAGAACGATGATAAATTCAGGAGCATATACATACATGAGCTTCGTACCACTGTCTGAAAGGCGTTGCGTCAATCTGGATAATGGCCCCCTTGACGAGCGTGTTGGTCCGGACTAGTTCGTTGTTAGATGCATTGTACACCTGTCGAATATGAGCATCATCAGCCTTGTTTGCCAGATATATACCAAGCAGAGATACGGGTACACACAACACCGATGATGCGCGTCTTGCGTGTGACGTGCTCTGATCCCCAGGCAAAGTTTCCCGTATCAAGGCGCAGTGCACGGTATTTGAGGTTACCACCTCGTACACGAACAGTGTGTATGCGCTTCACACCAAGCTTAGTATTGGCAGATTGACGACCGAGCTCGAATTTTCGTTTTTTGCGGTAGTGAGCACGCTGGGCACCGGTAGGGGAACGCTTGTGCCGCGAAGAACGGGAGATACCTGCACAGTAAGAAAGTGAGTATCCACAGCACAGCTACGGCGACAAAAAGTCTGACCTGAGTTGAGCCATTAGTTGCACGAACGGCAACACTCAGTCACTAAAAAAAGGCTGGGGGACGACACTCACCCATGGCAAGAAGTCGGGCTTGAGGGAATGCGTTGTTTGTTGTCGCCTTGAGCAATCAAGGTTTGGATGATCCTCAAGCCACACAAGGTTTGTCATATTTTAAATCGCCGCTTCGGTGATAACCGGACAGGTAATCGCGTTGGCCGTCGGAATCGGTGCTTGAGTATCGCAAAGAGTCTGCCGAATGCTTGATAGCTTGATTAGTGCCTTTGCTCATTCCCCCATCTCTACTGGCATCAAAAGTGGTCGGGTACGCAAAAGGAGACTTTCTGCGGACTTGATGTGGACTTGATGTGGACCCACTATCGCCACTAGGATCAGTGGATATCTCAGTGCCAACGTCTTGTTGAATGGTGATTAGTCACCGCCTGATTGGCCTACATGGACAAACTTCGCGCGAATAGAATCGCATGTAGCTGACGATACGGTAATCTACAGTCACTAAAGCGAACGAGAACGCGGTACCGCGTGTTCGATTGCCGCGTAAAGACGGTCTAGCGCCGTTACAGTGGCAATTGACGTGTAACTACTCTCTCTCTCGAATCAGTTGGTACGGTACATACAACGAGACCTGACTTGGATCAGACGATCGTCCTCTAGTGCACCATTTCTAAGACAAACGTGTGGATAGATGCACGCACGTTTGAGGGGGGAGATGTCCTCATTGGGTGGCGGAGGTGGAGGTAACAGTCGACGAGGGTTGAGCGGAGGGAAAGGAGGGGACGGTGGAGCCCAGGCTCAAATTTGGAACAAGCGTCGATCGATATGCTGCAGTATAAACGAAGAATCAGAAAGCAGTCAACCCGACCACGACGACCCCCTCAGGGTTTCTCCAACGACTCGTCTCGCCGACTTTGATCACCTCTCGATATATAAACGACATCATCGTCCACGTCCAATCCTTTCCCCCTCTTCTTCCACTCCCAACCTTCTCGACATCCTCCTCTCAGATCGCCCAATCTCTCTCAATCACCATCCCCTCCCTTCTCCAACACTTCAAAAACATCCGCCTTCACCCAGGCTACCACCGCAACGACAAATGGCTCACCTACGCCCAGACTCGTTCAATGCTCGCACTCGTGGCGCATCTCACATAGACTTCAGGACTGCCACTACCGGTGTCATTGGCAAAGCTATGCGTAATGAACTCTCCCAACTCGTCAGCACTGTCCAGGACCTCCAGACAAGGAAGGCGAGTCTGAAGTCTCCAGCTCGCCAATGTACCCTTATTGATTTCTCCCTGCCCCGGCGATCAGGCCTTTGATACTGAGATGCAGTCCTTTTTCTATCTCTTCACCCGTTATCTTTCAGAACGTGCTCAGGCTCAAGATCTGTCAGTCCACTGCTCACTTCATCGACTCTGCAAGCTGACTTCCTTCCAGGGTCTGGGATCGCATCAAATCTCCCGGCAATGATAAGGTCGTGCCTTACAGCTCCCTCACACAACCCAAGGACTCGTCCGCCCTTGGCAAGCTGGCCGTTCTCAAGGTCAATGGAGGTCTTGGTACTTCTATGGGTACGCGTTCATTCCTTCTCGCCGCAACCTTCATTCTGATCTCGCCGTGCCTCTGCAGGTATGACCGGCGCGAAGAGCGCGCTCGAGGTCAAAGACGATATGACCTTCCTCGATCTTACTGTGCGCCAGATCGAGCATCTCAACACAACCGAGCGCGTCGATGTGCCACTCATTTTGATGACTTCATTTAATACGCATGAGGATACTCTTCGCATCATCAAGAAGTACGCCAACCAACAGCTCCGAATCACCACCTTCAATCAGTCCCGCTACCCGCGCATCTTCAAGGAGACCTTACTTCCCTGCCCCAAGAATGCCGATGACGACAAGAAGAACTGGTACCCTCCCGGTCACGGTGACCTGTACAACGCGTTGCTCCATTCTGGCGTCCTTGATCAATTGATCGCTGAAGGCAAGGAGTATCTTTTCGTATCCAATTCCGACAACTTGGGTGCCGTGTACGTACTTCTCGTACACCTGCATTACCATCCTAAACAACCCTCTCAGCGTCGATCAGAGAATCTTGCAGCACATGATCGACAGTGAAGCCGAGTTCATCATGGAAGTCACCGACAAAACCAAGGCTGACATCAAGGTGACGACTTGGTCCTCTTTAATCTCTATCTTTACACGATTAAGATGTTACCCCTTAGGGTGGTACACTTGTCGATTACGAGGGCTCAATCCGCCTCCTCGAAGTGGCTCAGGTACCCTCAGAGCATGTTGAGGATTTCAAATCCGTTCGCAAGTTCAAGATTTTCAACACCAATAACATCTGGATCAACTTGCGCGCTCTTAAACGTGTGATGGAGACAGAGAGCATGGATCTGGAGATCATCATCAATCCCAAGCAAACAGACGACGGCCAAGCAGTCATCCAGCTCGAGACGGCGGCCGGAGCGGCGATCAAGCACTTCAAGGGCGCTCACGGGGTCAACGTTCCTCGCAGCCGGTTCCTTCCTGTGAAATCGTGCTCGGATTTGCTGCTGATCAAGAGTGACATTTATTCTCTGGAGCACGGACAGCTGGTGATCAACCCGAGTCGGATGTTCGAGAACACCCCCGTGATCAAACTCGGTGACCACTTCAAGAAGGTGCGTTGCCCGCCTCGGTTGGAGACATAACTTCCCCTCTTAACCGTTCAAATGAAATTCAGATCCAGCAATTCCAAAAGCGGTTCAAGAAGATCCCCCACATTATCGAACTGGATCATCTGACGGTGACGGGGGACGTCTACTTTGGGCGCAACGTGACGTTGCGTGGAACGGTGATCGTGGTGGCGAACGAGGGCCAGCGCATCGACATCCCTGATGGATGTATCCTCGAGAACCGGCTCTTGTCTGGTAACCTGAACATGATCGTACGTGTCCCGCACTCGCGCTTTCCTTGACTTGACCTGACCTCTGTTTTCTTAATCCCCCGCAGGACCTATAAACCCCCCTTCGTATCGTCCCCAGACGTTCGGCCAGGAACGAGGGGGACAGGGACAGGTGATAACACTCAGAAAAGCTCATCACGCCCATATATACATCTAGATACTTGCGACCTCTTTTTTGGTGCCTTGATGAAATTCCATGCACTTCCCTGCCAATTCTTTTTTTCCGCCCTTGTGGTGCATGCCCCTTTCGTAACGTGTAGACGAGCGCTTGTATGATAAGAGGAAAAGAAGAATTTTTTTTAATAGAAAACACGCCAATAACTTGAAGCACCGATGTGATTTCTCAAGGTGAGTTTGAAAGTAGAATAGCGTCAACTTTACTGTATTCTATTGCAACTTCATCCGACCTAACTAAGCGAGAAATATAGTCCATGTGTACCAGGGGAGATAAGAAAAAACAAGAATGTCTTTAGTGTGGGTGCGGCGCGCCCTAATGTCAACTAAAATGGACGTATGGCAGCTGGCGGGTCCGCATGTTGTCTAACAAAGGGGCTCGGGAATATGGGGGCTACAGTGCGAACGTGAAGGCAGCAAAGTACTGTGGCTGTAATGTAATTGAAATACGGTAAGAGGACGGACGATCACAGATCCTATAAAAAAAGAGGTGTCCGTTAAGCCTCGTCACAATAGTGACAACACACGCAAAGCACGCACCGTCATGGTCAAATTGCCAGAAAGGAGCCGGTTCTCGAGGATACATCCATCGGGGATGTCGATGCGCTGGCCCTCGTTCGCCACCACGATCACTGTTCCACGCAACGTCACGTTGCGCCCAAAGTAAACGTCTCCAGTCACCGTCAGGTGATCCAGCTCGATGATCTGGGGGATCTTCTTGAACCGCGTCTGGAACTGCTGGATCTGCAAAAAAAAAGTCGTCGTCGTCTCAGAACTGAAAAATGACTCTAGCTGGGCGCCCGCACCTTCTTGAAGTGGTCACCAAGCTTGATCACAGGCGTATTTTCGAACATCCGTTTCGGGTTGATCACCAGCTGTCCGTGTTTAAGAGAATAGATGTCGCTCTTGATCAACAGCAAGTCTGAGCACGACTTCACGGGAAGGAACCGGCTGCGAGGAACGTTGACTCCGTGAGCGCCCTTGAAGTGCTTCACGGCCGCTCCAGCCGCCGTCTCGAGTTGGATGACTGCTTGGCCGTCATCTGTTGTCTTGGGGTTGATGATGATTTCTAGATCCATGCCCTCGTTTTCCATGATCCGCTTCAGGGCTAAGGACAGGCATTCTCAGAATCAACGCGTATAAGTAAAAGGCTCTGAGATATACCCTTCAGGTTGATCCAGATGTTGTTTGTGTTGAATATCTTGAACTTGCGAACTATAAAGCAGTGTCGGCTGTGGGTTACATTCCACTTGGCGCATAGTACGCACCTGACTTGAAGTCCTCGACGTGTTCCGAAGGTACCTGTGCGATCTCTAGGAGACGCACTTGACCATCATAGTCGATGAGAGTACCACCCTAGACGTAGCTTTTTAGCAAACGCCAGGGATTTCAACTATGGCCTACCTTAACATCGGCCTTAGTCTTGTCGGTAACCTCCATGATGAATTCAGCCTGGGAGTCGATCATATGCTGAAGAATTTGCTGATCGACGCTACATGTCGAGATCTCAGCAACTTGAACCAGTCAAATGATCACGAAAGCACATACACGGCGCCGAGATTGTCAGAATTGGACACAAAAAGGTACTCTTTTCCCTCGGCGATCAATTGATCAAGGACGCCCGAATGGAGCAACGCGTTATACAAGTCACCGTGACCAGGAGGGTACCAGCTCTTCTTGTCGTCGTTTGCAGTCGTGGGCGCGGGGAGAAGCGTCTCTTTGAGGATGCGCGGGTACCGTGACTGGTTGAAGGTGGTGATGCGGAGCTGCTGGTTGGCGTACTTCTTGATAATACGAAGCGTGTCTTCGTGCGTGTTGAACGAAGTCATCAAGATGAGTGGGACATCGACACGGTGTGTCGTGTTGAGATGCTCGATCTGGCGCACGGTGAGGTCGAGGAAGGTCATGTCGTCTTTGACTTCCAGTGCAGACTTCGCTCCAGTCATACCTATTGACATATCCAGTCAGCTACTGAACATTATATAAAATCAGAATAGTGCACACCCATGGAAGTTCCAAGGCCACCATTAACCTTGAGGACGGCGAGCTTGTCAAGCGCATCGGGGCTGGTCACCGTCGGAAGTTTGTCATAAGGGACGATCTGGTCCGCTGCTGGCGACTTGATGCGGTCCCAGTCACTGTGAAACGTATCATGACAATATCGATGATCGAGATAAGTGGAGAACGTACAGTTCGTGACTCTTGGCTCTTTCAGCGAGATAGCGCGTGAAGAGGTAGAAGAAGGACTGCATTTCCACGTCAAAGACCTTTGGAACCATGACCTATGAGAAGCGAGCGAGAAGAAAGGCAGCGAGACATACCCGCTTCGCGTTAGGGTCAGACACGGTCTGCACGAGCCTGTTCAACTCATTGCGCATGGTCTTCGTGGCCACGCCAGTAGTAGCACTTTTGAAGTGCTGTTTGATACGAGAAAGTAGGGTGTGGCGAACTAGACGTCAGTGATGAGGCGGAAAAAGACCTAGCGCGACGCGCACCATGTTGGAGATACCCCTTGTGCGGGGGGAGCGCGCTCGGACCTCAGTGGGAGTTGCGAGAGTGGTCATGATCGAGTGAGAAAATGTGAACTTGAACTTAGAGACGGTGTGTGTAACTCAATTTATATCCTCACGCGTAGTTTGGCCTTACACTTGGGATTTGGCTCCTAGCGGTCAACTTAATCCGATTCACCACACTGACGTCTAAGGTATGTCGTAGCCGATAATCGCTCTTAACACGCCTGATAATTTGGCATTTAAGGTACAACTCAGATCAAATATGAGCACGAATGATGAAAGGTTAAAGCTGCTCAGGGAAGATATACAGCGCGCACGCGCCGAACGCGAGGCACAAAGTACGCTCCGCACGTCTGAACTCGCTGGCGCGAGACAGGGTCGTGACGAAGCAACCCTGGAACGTCATGAGGATATAATGAGTCAACTCAAGACGATGCGAGAGCTGCTTAGCGAACAACGCGAGTCACAGGCACAGCGCCGCGATCAAACAGAGCAGCGTCATGCGGAGGAAATGCGATGGCGCGGGGACACGCTCAGGCAGATGTCAGACGTGCAGGCCGCACTCGCGTCGCTCCGTGATGAACGGCGAGCGGACGACGAACAATGTGCCGAGGAACGTGTCCGTGCAAATTCCGGTAGGTACCTGTACTCTTTGAAAATGACGATAACAAAGTGAATGCGCCGTCTTTGTTCAATCAAAGAAATTGAACGAGCTGTCAAGGAGATGTCGAGGGAGGTGGCTGAAACGAGAGAGCAATTCCTCTCAGTCGCCGATGGTAAGGATCTTGACCTCCGTTATCCGCGATGCATATAGCCTCACCTGCGAGTAAATAGAGCTCCAAGAGGACTCGGCAAGGCGCCACGAGGAGTTAAGGCACATACTGTTAGCGAACGCATCTGCACGAGAGAGTGTGTCCTTCAGCAGCGATCAGGCTTGACGTACAATAGATTGTATCAGAGGCATCAGATACGCATTATCCACGCGGGTAAGCGAAAGCCCGAGGCCCGAGGAACGAACTCCGGATAATTGCGAGTCCAACCCTGCCCGGTGAAACTGCGTTTTGTTGAACTACGCCGTAATGTCATCTGTCAAGCCACCATCGTCTTACAACAGTCGCGCAGTGACGCGCCTAGTTGAGATTCAATCTCGTCTCGCCACAGCTCCGCGTACAGGCAAGCTCAGTGGTAAAGTCGCTGTCATCACCGGCGTTGGCTCGCTCAAAGGTATCGGGTGCGCTCTCTTCATATCTTAACTTTTCAACGCTTGCAAACGACTTCACAGGCGAGCCGCCGCGTTATTATTTGCACACGAAGGTCGGTCTAGCAACATGGTAATTGGGGATTCGATGCCAAGGTTTAATTCATAGGCGCTCGACATCTTTACCTTCTGGACTTTGCCGGGGACAACCTCCCCAATCTAAAGTCGACTATTGAGGAGCGGTATCCAGATGTGAAAGTGAGTGCACCACTTATACCAACTAAGAACGTGAAACGACTCCCCTTCAGGCTACGGTAATCCAAGCCGATGCTGCAGACGATAAAGCAATATCGGGCGTCTGCCAACAAGCACTTAGCGAAGAAGGCAGGTTAGATATTTTCTTTGCAAACGTGAGTGGTCAACGTTATATCTCCTCATTGCATGTAACCTGGCGCCTCCTTTTACTCAGGCCGGCATCGCGACCGGCCGTACGCTAGAAGAGACTCCTGGGGAAGTATTCACCAACACCATGCGAGTCAACGCATTGTCGTATGTATCTGGTTTCTGTACTATCGGGGATTGGCACGAATTACCTTTCCAGTTGCTACCTCGCCGTCAAGCATGCATCCGTGGCCATGAAACAAACAAATGAGGCTCGAGGAAAGCCTCTCAGCGGGGGCAGTATCATCCTCACCGCCTCTGGTCCGTTTCTACTTTTATTCTTTTATAAACAGTTTGTTAAATCTGCGTGTTACAGTTGCCGGTATCCGGTCAGGTGCTGGCTCCACCGACTGTAAGTTAGACACGAAATCGCACCATATTTCCCCTTGATAAAACACCACCACAGATAGCGCCAGCAAAGCAGCGTTCGTATACGTTTATGTCCCTGTCCTCATTTCCCCCTCAATCATGTTCCAGGGTAATCTCGATCGCTCAATCAGCTGCGTGGCAACTCCAACGCACCGATATCCGAGTCAATGCCCTCTGTCCAGGGCTCATTGAGACAAGCATGACATCTCCTCTCTTTGACCACGCCCGTAAGCGGGGCACCGGAGATAAAATCGGGCAATTAAACCCAATGGGTCGTTACGGCGTCCCAGAAGGTACGCTCCCGTCTACTGTATCTGTAAGAAGATAGGTTTACCCTCCGAGTGCAGAGATTGCGAACGCTGTTCTGTTTCTGTCCTCAGGTATCTTTTCCTTTTCCACTTTTAATGTCGTCCTTACGACTTCTGGTAGACGACTCAAGCTATGTGAACGGCCAAGCCTTTGCCGTTGATGGAGGGCTTACGGCTTCCCTTCCCGTAGTTCCGGGAAAGTTTGTATAATATCAGTGGAACTTGTCACCTCGAGATTGTATGCAGGGCCTGTTTCACATCCGAACTGAAGCTGGACATGGTGTCTCGATCTATTACCATTCGGTTGTCACCATATGGGATGACTAAACGTCACCGTCCACGTCTGCTGGGCTCACTCAAAAGACGAAGGTGATAAGGTGACGAAATTACAGTGTTCCCTAGAAAGTTTAAGTGGTCCCACCCAAAGCGCAATCACTGGAATGCAGCCCACGCAGAGATCATGCGAGTGTTGAACGTTGCTCCTATCCCGCAATCCCTGGGCGTGCATGACAGGATTGTCGCAACACCGTCCGGCGCGAAACCTGGCCTGGCTGGTGAGTTGACAAATTAGAGCAACGAAGACGAAGACGAAGAACTCCACGTGCCTGGAGACTCGCATTCTCTTGAGAAATATCAACTCCGCGACACTGCTGGGATTCGGAACGGAAGCATGTCAACCCCGCAGTCCTATATACACTTGCGTGCCGACATCGGCTTAAGAGATCTCTGAACCTGCGAGCCCGTTTACTATTGGAGGCACCCGAAGTCGCTTGGATTTTGGAAAGATAGAGTGTTGCGAGGTCGCCATGCCCATGTTTCTTCTCCCCCGTGAGTGGTGAGCGAGCAGTGTCCGGATGGGTAGATCTGAGAGCTGTGTGTACTGTGCGCACCCAGACCGTTGCGACCTCCAACGGAGAATGCGTCCTTGACGAGTAAGGGAATTGCCACTAACGTGGGGAGCACGTACCGCAGTCCCTTCTGATCCTTCTCCCACCCTCACATCCACCTAGTTGCTCTCTAGCATCACTTGTCACTTGAGATACTTTTGAATTCAGATTCCCGACCAGTAAAGAGGTTTCCTGGTCCACTTGTCCTTCGGGTTACTGACGGACAGTTTTTAAGTCGCGTGGAAAATGAGGGGGTTGAGTTTAATCCGAGGGCCCTGGTACCCGCCTTCGTTGCATGGTGCTCTGAAATTGTGAACAACCTTCGTTTCAAGGGCACGCTGGTGTGCGGACCTGGTGGGGAAGGTGATGGTTATCGGAGGGCTCTATGATCCGTGTTGAAAGAAAAATACACAGGTCCCGATCTAGACGGTCTTCACGCGCACCGGAACTTGTGACTGGCACTTTTACAAATATAATTCCATACAGATTGGTCCAGGCGCGGTGCATAAATGGTGAAAACGCGGAAGTCGCCGTACCGCACACAACATTCAGAGCTGCGACTTCAACCGTTACACGTACGAAAGCAACAACTCCAGACGCGGCCATGGCAAAAGCGCTGCATCGGGTCTCCCACTTGTCTAGGCCTCCCACGGCCTCGATTCGCCGTCAAAGTCTCGGGTCTCCGTCCTTTCATGCAGCATAAGGCGTGTGTATAGGCGCACATTACGGGTGCCATTTACATACCAACGGCAGTTGTAGCTAGGAAGCGACCACTGTTCTGGTGGACGATAATTCAGCTCCGTTGGCTCAGTCAAAACGTAAAGCACCATGTTGGTCCCCAACACGCCCCGTGGAGTCGTCTTGTTCTATCTCCGTTCCTTAAGAAAGGCCATCATCAGCTCATCCAGAGTCTCTGACTGTCTAGTCTAGCCACGCACTGCGTGCTAGTATTTTTAGGTGCCTCTAGCATCATAGCTCTCCTTGCGCGTGACTCCTCGGTTAGTCCGCTCGCGTCTGGCGCCTCTTCCATTCCCATGGTATGGTACTCGGACGGCCACGACCCGCATACGGGGGTAGACGTTGGAGACGCATTACCATGGGTAGGAAGAGTACCAGAGCATGACGGAACTATCGATAGTCAACAGAGCACAAGTCATTTGTCTAGCAGATCTAGGTGTATCGGTCGCAATGCCAGCGCTAGCTGTCAAGTATATGCCTAGGTATGCAGTGGCTGAGCAGGGCTTTGTCCGCACGAAGCATCTACGGACCTCCCCTTATCGCACTTGTGACAAAAGCCCGCCAAGCTGGCCAAGGCGCGGTTCCGACTAAGCACTTGTAGTAAGGCCGGATGCGGACCAGGAGACGTATACTGCTGCCTTTGACAAATCAAGAGAAAAGGGCAACAGATTTACGAATGCGTCCATGGCGGGAGAAGAAACGCAGGGGGGGATGGTCACTAGGTGGGCAAGTCGGATGGATAAGGTAAGGAGTTGGACTATCCTGGGAGCTGCTGAGTTTCTGGCTTTATAGACCGGGAGGAGATTGAAATTTCTGTTGTTTTTTTTTTTTTGGTGCGTCATGAGGTGGCTCATCGATGGATTGAGGGTGCCGTGCGGTTTCGTCGCATGCTGCAAGGGGGTGGGTACCTCGATAGGCCCTTGTACCGGGACTATTGTGAAGGCCAATGATCGGCTGGAGGTCATGCAGCCATAGCACACTGGTCTATAAGAGAGCTCCGTTCATTTGCTCCTTGCGCACATAGGCTGGCTATGAGGACCGGGAGTAATATCTCCTGAGTGTCAGGGCGAACGCCTCAGGGGGGCGGAGAGACTACGCCAGAGAATTTAATGGCCTGGCCTGGTTCGTGCTGACTTTCGGCCCACTGGCAAAACGCTAGTGTTTTCAGTGTGCAATGAGGCAAGCTTCTGCACGCCCATGACGCCACAGAGAGTGCTGCACATCTACATCTCTCGGCGCATCGTTCGCAGGACGCATCGTTCCAGAATGGTGGCGAGCCCCTCGTGCCGCTGCCATTTGCTAAAGGAGCAATACTATCCCCATCGTAGGATGGCCGAGATCGCAGTTCCGTGCCTTCAAGTTCCGTTCGTATCTCTCCGGCACCCCCCTACCTGCTCCCTGCGTCCGAGTCATTTTTACTTCGACCTTACCGCTTCGCTTGTCACACATCGCCGCACCCTCGTGTTGTACACCCACAGCGGTACCGAGGAACGACGGGAAACCGATGGACGTACACGTAAGGTACGAGTAGTCACGGTCGGTCGTTGTGTCAGGGTTCTCTTCACTCAGAGTGACCCAAATCTCGGTGAGTGTCAACGTACGCTGGCTTGTCATCAGACCCCAAAGTCAAAAGGTTATTATCGATTCGTTCGGAAAGCCCCCCCGCCATACAAAGCGACAGATCAAGACACTGCCCCCCATCTAGACGGACTTGGGCAGTCACATCTCAAAAATTCGACACGAGCCGCTTCGACAAGCGGAGACCCCACACGCTTCTCGAGGGTACTAGCTCGAGAGCTCAGGACTTCAGGGTCCTGCGGGCCCGGGACACAACGCACCAACGGCCTTTTCACCGTTGAAACTCCTGACCCCTCTCTCAGCACCGATCCATTTCTGTCCAAACAAGACCCCCGTGAACCTCGGCGATGATTCGTCATTCGTCATTCGCGGCGGGATAGGTGAGCCGTTGCGTCGTCTAAAGACCGTCGCTATTGCACCCGTGCCAGTTGCGAGCCCAAACCTCAAGGCTTCGTGGAAACGCCATCAGGCATTGTCGTCTGCATTTTTCATTTCCGCTTCAGAATTGTACCTATCTCTCTCCTTTAGGGGAACTGTATTTCCAAGAGCGAGCAGCGTACACGGTCAGTTATTCGATCTGCCTTCTGTCCGCAAAGAATGGCAATCAGTTAAATCAAGTTTGTGGCAGAGTAATTTCTCCCACTTCCCGAATTTTTTCCCTCATATTTCTCCTCCGAGCTTCATGTACGATCGCGCGCGCGAGGTGTTGCCTCAACACGAAAAACGATTAGCCAAGTTACAGGGACGCCCCTCCTACGGACTCGCGATCGTAGTACCGAATTCCTCATGTCCGCCGCCGATGCCGCTCCTGGGAGTGTCTTATTCAGCCAATCTACCTTCCAGGCCTACTGCCGCTGAAAAATGCTGAAACGTTCGCCCCTTGCCGATTGACTTGATGAATATTTTTTTCTCGGAGCCTGCAGACTTCCGCGCGGTCGGTATCCCCAGCAGCACACCCCGGTCCACCTCCCTAACGAAGATTTTGTCCCAGACATGCAGAAAACCGAAACAACAAGCTGTCAAAACGGTGGCAGTAATGTGTACGAAGCTCGAGGGTCGACGGACCTTGCAATCGCGAAGTCTCCCCTACTCCATCTCCCTCTACGCCGCTGCAGTTCTCTCCTACCCTTAGCCCTATTTTATGGTATGGAAGTGTATCTTCTACGATCCCTGTGAGAAGTCAATCGCGTCCTTCTCTGAATAAATCGCTTGGATGGTCTCTATTCCACTTATGCGTTCTTTGTGGCGCCGTTCCATTTACCCTTCGGATCACGTTCGGGGCCCGGCTTGATCAACCTTCTTCGCTTTCGGCGAAGGTCAGTGACTCGTTCCGTTGTCCGTGCAAAAAATTGGCCGAGTCATTTCCCCAAGTTTCTGTCTTGAAGCTTTACTCTTTAAGTGCCTATTGGAGACGAGCAGGCAGGCATTGCAAGTGCACTCGTCTACGCCCAAGTTATAACCACCCGTATCTTCGTCGCGTCGTCTTGTGCATGATTATGGTATGCACCCTCGATGATCGGCCATTCTGGGTGCTCTCAGATGTCACCCTCCTAAAGGTCACGCGCCTTCGCCAGATCAAGATATGGTGGCTCGGACTCAGGCAACTACTAAGATGAGCCAATGCATCGGCCACAAGGCAGAGCACGGGAACATAGAGAGATAGGAGAGGGCGAGAGGTGAAGGTGGAATGGCGTCATATGACCCTGTAGAGACTGAGACCCGATTCAGCTGCATCACCGGACATGAACGCATGAATCTCCGTGACCGTATATGTGCGGGTCACCGCCTTGCCGATAGCCTCCTGTACTCGGCAGTCCTACAGACAGAGAAAGTGCAGGAGGTTCGAGCACCCTTCGCCGATTGGATCGTTTTGATATATCAGACACGTACCCAGCGCATGCGATGATCAATCAAGCACGAGTTGTGGGGCTGTACAATTCAAAGTTTGGCCGTACGTTCGTACAACTCCTTACGCCAATACAGTTCGCTACTGGTACTGTAACAAAACTTTGGTTGGTCATTGGTAGGGACCAGCAGCGCCATAGCTTCGTCCATTCAATGGAAATTTACGTACATGGACCCGACAATTCAGACGAACGAACCCGGGGCTTACCCGCCGGCGCAATCGGTTAATGTTGTCGTGAGTGTTATCATCTCGGAGCATAACCTGGCTGTAATAAACAGTCGCACACAACACAAGTTCGCTCGCTTATTGGCGGCAAAATGATGGTATTTCCTGGTTATAAACCCGGTTGTCGACCACTCGGCAAGGCCGCGTCAATGGTCGTTTTGTACGTAAATTAACCACAATGTAGATCTGTACAAAACGTGGTCCAAATTTGCAAAACGCGCGATTGTTGCGCATTTACTTTATGTCGACAACTTTGACCTCTGTCGCGACGTAATTAGTTCTAGAAAGGCGCGAGGGAACAGCCGATTGGCTCACCGAATCTGAGCGTTGAATTCGGAGGGATAGCATCCGTCTTGCGATTGCCGTAACCCAACGATGGGGGGAACGATCAAGAGACGTTCGCCTCCAACTTTCATACCAGCGATTCCCTCATCCCAGCCTATGATCAGGACTATGAGATGGAATGACCGCCGATGTGAGCACCTAGAACGCACCTTTGATCACTTCACCAGCCCCCAACCTGAACGTGAACTATCAAAAGAGACGATCACATGAGTTGCGCGAGTGAATACAGATAGCGGCCCGAAGTCATACCGGCTTGCCCTTCGTGTTTGAATCAAAGATCTTGCCATTCGGTAGCTTTCCAACGTAGCGCATAGAAAGCTTCACACCTTTCTTCGCCTGCACACCCTCTCCAAGCTTGGCATCCTGGATCTTTAGGCCGCCGGGGAGCTCACGCATGCCCCCCAGATCGCTTTGCTTCGGTTTGGACTCGCTTTCCTTGTCCTCTCCCGTTTGAAGGTGACTCTCTTTGGCATCTCCTCCTTTCTTCTTTTTGTCCTTCTTGCCTTTTTTGGAAGGCTCGCCGTCAGTGCCTGTTGGCGCGGGAACAGCGGCACCATTCTCGGCCTTCAGTTTCTTGGCCTTCTTTGAAGGTTTGTCGCTAGTAGATGCGTCCTGTTCTGTCGCGTTGGACTCTCTAGGACGCTTTGCTGATTTTTCTAGTCTTGATTCTTCCTCGGAGACGACTTCCTCGAAACGTCTGCATGGTGATGTAGTCAACACGAATAGACGCAGTGAACAGTCTATGGACTAACCCAGCGTCCTCATCCTCGTCCTCGTCGCTAGGAAGGCCAACCATGTCGGCAGGATCTATCTCGACATCAGAGCTGACTTCATCAAGAGCATATTCGTCCTCCTGGTCCGATTCGGCATTGTACGGTACTTGGTCCGGCGCCTGGTCTACCCAAAATAAGTTCACGACGTTCACGAGGAAGAGAATGTTTGTCTCACCAATGTAGTTTCCAGTGAGGTAGACCTCACTAGACAAATGCTCGATGAATAATGAACAACAATCAGATAAGCGAGGGGTGCGTACTTTTTTCCGACGACTTCCAACAAGAATTCGTCGTCTTCCTCAAACGTCAAGTTGAGGATAGATTGTTCAATCTTCGGGAGGGCTCAATCTCGTGAGAAAACGCGTGAGATCAACTTGTGGCATACCTTTCCCGGTGTCAACGAGCAAAGCACGGTCTCGACTTGAGCAGCCCCCTCCTCCTCCTCTCGTCGTCTGATCGTCTTCGACTTTGACTGGACGCGTGTATGTCAGCTTAACCGAGGTACGCCCATGGGAGTCCGCAAGCTCTGTGCCCAGAGCAGCATTGGTAATGACCAAGTCGCCTTGGGGAATGACGGACACGGCTTCCCCGGGCTTTACTACGATACTCCTGTTCTTATTGTTAAGGGCGCAAAACGCTATTACACGCATACACTAACCAGAGTGCGACTGCAACGGGCATGTTTCTTTTTTTTTGAGTGTTGAACGCGGTGTGGGAAGAGTCGCGCAATAAATAAACCAAAAAAAAATTAGAGCTGGCTTTCGACCTCCGAATATTCACTTTTCTCACGGCATCCCCTTCATCATTCATCAGATACAACGTCGCGATGGTGGGCTTTCGGCATACGATACAAGTTTTGTGGTTTAGATGTTGATTCAGCTAACAACAGTCTAATGTCCTAAGACCGTATCTCGCTGCCGTGCGGTCGACTCTGACCGCCGCACTGACACTGGAAAACTTCTCATCTCAGGTGTGGAATCACCTTCGTCCCTTGCACTCGGGATGCGATCATAGTTTTCTCCTTAGGTCGTCGAGCGTCACAACAAGCCTGAAGTGGAGGTCGCGTGAGTGCATCACCTCCTGTGTCGCCCCACGCTGTCTGATCGCGTGCAGGGGATCGAAGGAAGTCCTCCTGAACCCGTTGACGATATCACGAAATGAAAATGAGCGAGTGCTTATCGAGCCCTCCGTCAACTCGATCCGTGTTAGCATTAAGATCAAGCAAGCAGACGAGATCGAGCGCATTCTCTGCCATAAATTCACACGATTCTTGATGCAGCGGGCCGAGAGCTTCATCGTGCTGCGTAGAAAACCCATCAAGGTACATTCGACCCCCGTGTCTAATTTGTGCAAAAGTTGATCCTCCGCAGGGATATGATATATCCTTCCTCATCACCAACACTCACACCGAGTCGATGCTGAAACACAAGATCGTAGATTTCATCATCCAGTGCGTCAGGCGGTAGATCGCTTCGAAATAGCACTGACGTCTATCTTTCAGGTTCATGGAAGACGTAGACCGGGAGATTAGCGAGATGAAGCTCAGTCTTCAATGCCCGAGCTCGTATAGTCGCCGAGTCGTACCTTACAGCGGTAAGTCTGGGCCACTCGAGTCGTCATTTCTGTTGTGGTGCTCATCTGTCTGTGTCGAGAAGTTCAACGCATAGTAGTATAGTAGCATACCGCGCCGTTCTCGAAATGTATTTTATGAACCCTAACCCTGAGCTCCACAATCGCCGCCTAAATTAATGAATGGCGCGTCTCGTCGCGACGCGTCAATCGACTCGGACCCGACCCTATCGTCAAAGGCATGGCAGAGGGCGACTTTAACATGGACTCTCCACGCAAAAGAGTCGCCTACGATCCCGATCAAGACCCGGAGGAGAAACGCGTGCTTAGGCAAAAATATCGTGTCTTACTTAAAGATGAGGAAGGTAAGACACGCACGTTAGATCGCCGCCGTCACGGGAGAGGAGGCTAACTTGCCTCCTCTCCTTTCTTTTGTCCAGGCCACCAAATCAATGCCAACGAATACACGACACAAGAGTTGCTCGAAAAAGTACAGCTGGCCGATTCGCTCTTCGACCAAGGTACGTGTATTTTCCCACAATCAGAACCCCCCCCCCCCCTAGCAGTCGGTTTTTTTTCTCAAATCCATCTCCAAGTGTCCGCGCCACAGGAAGCGACGCTCGACTCTGCCTTCCTCGTGACCGCGTCCAACATGCACGCGGCCAAAGCGCGCGCGATGAAAGCAGGCGCAGGCGCGTTCGACGTCGACGATTTCGTGTCCAAGTTGATCACCTTCATGGGCGGACGCCGCGGCGAGGCGGGGCCGAAGGACCGCGCGAGCGGCGGGACCGACGAGGACGAGGAAGAGGAGGAAGAGTACGACGGCGACGACGAGCCGCTCGACTGGGAGAAGATCGGCCGCAAGGCGCTTGCGAAGAGCCGGCGCGTGCCCGTGATGGACTTTATGTGCGTGGCCCTTGTTTTGCGCGCGCGCGAGGCTGATGCGCGAGGGAGACACGCAGGCTCGGGCCACTTGCGGTCGAACAAAAGAAGCGCGTCGTCGGCAAGCGCGCTAAATTCGAGAAGAACAAGGAGGACGAGCGGCGGCCACAGGAGCTGCGCGAGGAAGACATCGCGCGATCGGAGAACGAGACGACGAAACATGTGATCGATGTCAGTCGTGCTTCTTCCCTTATATCACACTCCCCTCATCACAGAAAAAAAAAAACAATAGATACGAAGCTTACTCGTGGAGCAAAATGGTCCCGTGAACCTTTTCAGGTTCATCACCAACCCGAACGATTTCGCGCAATCCGTCGAAAACTTGTTCTATCTTTCTTTCTTGATCAGAGATGGCGAATGCGCACTTGAAATCGAGGAGGACGGCGAGCCGGTTATCTGTACGTCCCGTCGTTTCCATATGAAAGTCTCCTCCGCACGTCTGATCCGTTGCTCTCAAACCCAGTCATCTGCGAGCAGCCTCAGCTCAGCGATTATCAAGAGGGCTTAAGGAAACAGCAGCTTGTGTTCGAATTTGACATTCCTACTTGGGAGGTGAGTGCATTCCCTTTCTACGTACAATCATTCCATACTCAGCGTTGGGTACGATCAGGCCGCGATCAAAGCGTTCGATATCACAGAAGCCATCATCCCTCAACGAGCAAAAGTAGCCAGTATAAACGGGAAGTGGTATGGGTGACATCTCCGTTGTCGTGCTCCATGACTGTTGTGTATTATACGCACCGGATACCCTCTACACTACCTAATTCTGCTGTATTCTGCTGTATTCTACGCCACAAACTATCCTATACCAGGTAATATTATCTGCTCCGACCTGCTGCGCCGAGTAGAAGCGATTCGACTCAAACGTCAATGTCCTTTCATTGGGGGTATACCGTACTCTGATACGAAGGCGGGCTTGGGCTACAAGGTTAACCTCAGCCCCAATGGGGGTGTGATGCAGACCGTAAATATAGTACAACTAACGATAACTCGGGGAAGCACAGCAATAATAGGAAGGGAAAAAGGTTCGATTGAAAGAAAGAGATATTCGCTACCGGAGCGAGATGCGATGGCCCAGAAGGACAGCCTCAGGCTGTCTTGATTCGCCTCGTTCAGCAGCTCGTCCTCGGAGCGAAGGGAAACTTCAGCTTCCCAGAAGAGCTATAAATTCCATAGCCGGGTTCCTGTGCGTCCGAATAGATGTGAGCGAACCAACCAACCCCACCGGCAACCACGGTTTTGAGATCGGTGCAATGTTCGTCGAGGAGCCCAAAATACCCTTGTTCGTTGCTGACACTGGCGACGGCGACTTTACTTTGAGGCTTCACACCACTGTAAGTGATGGACGGCCAACCATTCTGTATATGTAAAAGGTGAAATGTCAACTTTGAGAAGGGGGCGGAAAGTTGTCTTACCTCGTCAAAGTACATCTTCTTCCCAGTTCCCGTTCTGGATAAAAAAGTTCAAGTCATTCTGAACGTTTCCCCATGCCTGGTCGCCTAGAGGGAGAATTAAGATGTAAGAAGGGGGTGGCAAGAAGAGGGTAACATGCCGGTTGTGGCAGAAGCTGCAAAGAAAGGAAGCATGTGGGCATTGATTGAGTCAATAGCGTCGAGGACGTCCTGAGCGCCACCATTGCGTTGATAACCATACGCAAGATCGCTGACTGTGACGGGAATCCCAATGTCTGAAAGGTTCTGCTTGGCCGCAATTACTTGGGTGGTCAATTGTGCAGGGGAGAGAACCTGGTCAAAGAGAGGCTCTGAACCGAATTGGACGACACGAGTCACAAATTTCGCCTTTGGATTCGAATGGAGAGTGGAGAAGAGTGTGTCGCGACGGGATCCCCATTTGCTGGAACTACCATAGCCGAACTATGTGCGCAAGGAATAAATGAGCGCTTCGAGAGGGTACAGTATGAACAGGTACCCAGATGAGGGCGTGAACGCCAAGCGTGTTGTCCCACGCAGCCGTAACAACATCATCACTGGAAGACCAAGTATTGGTGGTTCTGATGGGGTGGAGTCGAGGGAAGCTCACTAGAAGCCTTCGCGGTCACACGCGCCGTAGAGGCGGACATATCGACCATTAAAGTTTGTTCGGATGTCCGCAAATTCCTTCTGCAGCTGAGACAAGCTCTGACCTAAATATAGATGGAATGAGGGATGAGAGGGAGAAAAATGCTACAGGGAGACTCACAAGCGGTGACCTCGTAGCTGAAACCTAGGAAAGCATACTCGTTAACAGGATCACACCACCATCCGTCGGTGCTGGCGGGTACATTAGATGGGGTCGTGAAGCCGAGCGCGGGGAAGCAGGCAGAAATATTCGTGTACACTGGGGCCTGGCAAGACCTTCGGGACACTCTCTTTGAGCGGGGAGAACGACGGTGACCGAAACGAACGGGATTTGGGTGGTAAGCTCCAGAATGAGAGACGAGACCCAGGAGGAGAAACACGAAGAGTAAAAAGCGGACGAGGGAGGCCATCGAAGGAGAGGACAAGAGACTGGCTGGCTGGGAACCGACCAAGAAACCGCCCACACGGGGGTTAGTGACCGATGGGCCGACAAATACCTCAGTGGATCACCGCGAAGCACGTCTCGTGACGTGAAGTTAACGTCATGTGAGTGTGAGCTTCGGAAGGGCTCGTTCCGGTCTCACCCCATCCTAAAATATAACCCGCGGACATCCGTGCATCTCTCTCATCCTCAACCATGGCCTATTCTCCTTCCCTAAACGACTTCCCCTTCCATGTGCGTAGTCAAAAGGGTCAAGAAAGCGAAATCCTTCACGGGTATGTCCCATTCAACTACCATATTGCACCAAGTTCAACAATGGCTCACCTCACTCGTGCTCAAGTCACCGTGCCAAAACTCCGATCGTCTCTGCCATTGTCTCCAGTGCTTGTGTAATAGCCATCTGGGCCATAGCCCTCCTGGGCTTTCTCTGGAAGCAATATAAGAAGCGCATCCGCGCCAAGCGTCGTGCCGCCAGAGGTTTACCTCCCAAGGTCAAGCAACCGAAGAAACCCTTGCCTACCTTCATCGTTCCCCCGGATCCCGCCGTTATCACCGGTCAACGTGAGCCTGGCGAACGCGCCATAGTGCCTAAGCACCGCTCTTCTGGCGATAATACTCCAAGAAGCCCAACCGCGATGGTGCATAATAGTGCCCTATCTGAGGGCCAGCAACATGATGAGATGATTGCGCGACAAGTGTTCTCGAAGCATAGCAGCTTGGACCCACCCAAGCACGAGAAGCACGAGAAGCGCCGATGTAAGTGTTCTTGTCACGTACTGTCACATGTCACGTACTTAATACTCTTTTGTTTGTTAGCAAACACTGGCAACGGCAACGGCCGTTGAACACAGGTTATGACAGTCACTTTAATGTCTTGATTTAAACGTTTGTGTGTACATTGGAAAAGAATTTCCACCGATGTCTCGTACCCTTATATCACGTACACCGTCCATTCTGTTTCTTTACGACCCTTATATTTATATCGGTCTAATCACAGTATGCTCCCACATTTGCGGGCTATTAGAGATCAACCTCTCATCCTCAACCGAGAGACTGATGTACTCACCGCAACGTCCCTCGCGTACCTCAACAGTATGCCCCGCCTAACCGTCAGCGCGCCCTTCCCAGAACTCTCCCACTCTTTTCGACGGCGCGCCTCCTCTTCGTCACTGACGTCCCAATCAATCGTCCTTTTTTCAGAGTCGATGACGATCATGTCACCGTCCTGGACCAACGCGATCGGCCCGCCGAGGCGTGCCTCTGGAACGATGTGGCCTTCGGCGTCGCGAATCACCATCAGCACCTGTTATGCAAGGAGAAATAGGACAGGCATCGCGCCCGTACCAATGATGAAGCCACGGGAAGCTCCAGAGAAGCGTCCATCAGTTATGAGAGCGGTTGACCCTGCCAGACCTGCCCCTATCAACGCGCCGGTAGGTCCTTGAGAGCAATAGGTTAGCGTCAAGGCGTGGCACTGTGTCTGAGGCGTACCTAGCATCTAATGACACAACACATCACGGTCGAGTCGCTCAGTGCGCGAAGGGCAAAAGACAAGTGGGAAGAAAAACCTCTGGCATGCCAGGGGCGCCTTTGGGGCCCTGATACCGAAAGACGAGCACCATTCCAGGCTTGATCTCGCCCGCGGCGAGCGCAGGATAGAAGCCATCCAGGCTGTCGAAGCACTTGGCCACGCCCTGGAACCTGACGCCCTCCGCGCCGGTGATCTTCGCGACCGCGCTCCCGGGGGCCAGGTTACCTCTCAGGATGGCGATGTGGCCCGTGCGCTTGATCGGATCCGCGAGCGGGCGCACGACATCCTGCGGCGGTTGCCCAAACTCCAGCTCCGCAGCGTCCGCGACGTTCTCCGCCAACGTGCGGCCCGTGACCGTCAGTTGCGTGCCGTCGATCAGGTCTGTGTGCGCGAGGAGGTACTTGAGCAGTGAGGGGATGCCCCCCACGCGGTGCAGGTCCTCCATGTAGTAGCGCCCGGACGGCTTCAGATTCGCCAGGTACGGCGTGCGGTCCGCCACGGCTTGGAAGTCATCGATCGTGAGCTCGACGTCAGCTGCGCGGGCCATGGCTAGGAGATGGAGGACCTAGTAGGGCTGCGAATTAGCAGCATGGGAAATGTTGTTAGAAGAGTCCTCACCGCGTTTGTCGAGCCACCGAGCACAGTTCACAATTGCGATGGCGTTCAAAAAAGAGTTCCGGGTCAGGATGTCGCTGGGTCACGACAGTTAAATTTGCAACTCGTAAGAAGTCATACAACATACCGTGGTTTGATATCACGCTCGAGCAATTTCTTAAGGTATCCGGCAGCCCGCCTACACTCCTTGAGCTTCTCTGTGATCCAGGTGGTCAAGTGAACCGAAGTTCGGGACTCAGTTTACATGGCGCACCACCATACGTAGCAGGGGTGCTCGAGGAATACGGTAGGGTCAGGCCAAGCACCTCCAAAGCCGAACTCATGGTATTTGCACTGTCGGCCACGTCTGTTCCTTCAGCTCCGGAAATGGCTGGTAGATACCGTGCGGACGTACGTGTACATCCCACCACAGGCTCCAGCGCCAGGACACGCATGACGGACAATGTCAAATCGTTGCTCCTCCGTGATTTTTCCGACGGCAAACGCGCCTTTGAGTGAAGGTATAATTGAGCGACAGCCTTCTGGAAAAGGCTACGCCATTTACCATACGATTCGAACGCATCCGAGATGTTGACAGAATCGCCCTTCGAGTATCCCATCTCAGGGCAATCTACATGTCGCACACCGACCTGGATTGTTCCACCATAAACGATGATTGTCGGGCGATTGTGTCGCACTGCAGCCATCGCACAGCCAGGCATATTCTTGTCACACCCGGGGATAGATATATTGCCATCGTAATGCTGGGCCTGCTCAGGAGGTATTTTCAAGTCTCGTCAAGAGCTTAACGTTAGACTCGTCGTACCAGGGTGACCTGCCATCCCAGATAGTACGCGGAACGAATCAGTTGCTCCGATCGGCAATCCAGAACAGAGTAGTACGCACCGCCTCGATCGAATCGGCAATTATATCACGGCTTGGGAGTCTATCACAAAACGTCAATCACAAATGCTCATCATAGCCAGAACACACTGACGAGTAGCGCATCCCTGCCACTTGTGTCAGCAACGAGAAGACGGCCATGACGACGTGACCACCCACCGTCAGTGCCCATGGTTATAGCATCGCTTTGCGAGTTGCGTCTTAGCATGTATCGACGAACTTTTCCGCGTTATACTCGTACCTGACGCCGATCGTGTTAAAGGTAAGCCCGACTAGATCCTCTTCTTTGCATCCTTCCTTGACTGCTTTTGCGAGGTCCAACTTCACCACCCATCAGCCACCGGGTTCTCCTGTTGGCAACTGGCAATCATGCAGTATGCTCACGAGATGGGTGTTGCACGGATTTCCTATATGTAAAGAAATAAGCCATTCTGGTGCGCGCACATCGCATTGCTACCGTACCTTCCCACCAGATTGGAGATATACCGATCTAGCGTGCCAGGGGCAAAGCGCGCACGACCCGTGAGGCAGGAAAAGGGGCTCATGATGAAATCACTCATGCCTGAGGTTTCTCGATGTCGTCTGCATCGATTACAGCATACACTGACCAGACGGCGCGATTCGCGAATGAGATAACGATCGCTATCAGCTGAACGGCTAGGAATGCGGCCTTACACATAGCCTTTGCACCGCCCCTGGACTATCGAGGATGAGATGGCAAACTTGCAGACCCTGGTGACACCACAGACCTTGTCCTGCGTGAGTTGGCTCGAATACTTGTTTAGCTTGACATCTTTCCGTGTCGGGGAAATGGGGCGAGGTAGAGTGTGTCTGTGGGCCATTCCTTGAGTGTACAGACACGACTTAAGTACTTTAGCACTTTAGCCACCTACATCTGGACATCGGCCATAGCTACCTTGTACAAGGTGGTGATCTCGGCCTTGGAGCTAAGTACTGAGAACTGAGTCGCGTCCGTCGAGGAGCGGCCCGGTTGATTTCCCCGCTGAGGCCCAATTGCAATACAGGATCAAACGACCAATGTTCTGGCTCGCTTCGCCAACACCAGGACATCTCTTTGGACATTGCGCCTACTTCGTTTCTTGCGCTAATAACATGTGAACCATCGTTGCGTGGCTCTCGGGAACGATTCGCTCCAGAGTTTTCAGGACCATGTTTTTAAGTTTACGATATGGGTGCGGTAGAGATCAATGAAGGAGATGACCAATTACCGGTATTCTAACTATGGTCTTGGCTTGGTTCTGGTTCTTTTCCCCAGTTCAGGTGAAGTACTGTACAGTACAGCGAAATCCAAATAAGAGAATAGACTGGTTGAAAGGGTGTTCCGGCAACCATGCCAAAAAATCTTCCCAGTGGAAATTATTGAATTAATTACTGTAACAATTTTATAACTACAAAGGTACTATATAGCTACTACATGATTTCCCGAGAATTTCACCAGATACTTAACCCAAGACTTAGCCACTGTCATTCCCGACTTGGATCTTGCTGTAATACTGACTGAACAACGTGGAATCGACTTGTACTAAGTTACACGTATACACGTCCTCGCTACTGTAAAGACGCGCGAATAATGATACAGTCGACTCCCTCGTATTTAATGCCCCTCCGTCATGGCCAAAAGGTATCTATGGGCTCATAGGAAAGGTGTCCTATTTGAAATAGGACCTCTTTTGTCTGTAATAACCTCACTCCGAGTCGCACTCTTCACTTACCCTCCTCCTCGCAGGCCTTCTACGATGACATGGCACACGATGCGGCTAGGATGTCAGCGATGACGTCTGCGTTCAGCGGTAGCGCGCGTTTGCCAGATGACGCACGGACGCGTCACGTCTGGTGAATGATATGAAACGTGAAGGTCAATTACCGTCTTTATGTCATTTCGCTGGCTAATGATGGTGCCCAGGTTCCGTTCGCATCCCATTTGCCAATTCCAAGCAAATATCGCGAAGCACGGAAGCAGGTCATGGTGGTCGATCTCGCTGCTGTCAATGCCGCAAGCGGGTCAAGCGTGAACTTAGTATCGAGGCTCGTAGTGCAATTACGTCCTCGCGGTCTTTCGCTCCAGAAATACGCGGGCATCACGCGTCTGGCGAGACGATTTACAGTAATGTTTTGCAACCCCTAATAACCTTTTAATTATCTTCCTTTCTTCATCTCGACCGATTGCTTCGCTTCTCTCCCTCCCCCTTTCCCACACCTCTTGCCGCGTTTCATTTGTAAAGAAACGGAAGCACAGAATGCCTACCACGCCCACCCTCATTTCTGTCCTTCTCCTTTTCCTCGCAGCCAGCGCAGTCCACGCCGAGTTCTCTGTTCAGACTCCCGAGTTTACTCAGGTAACCTACATCGAGCTCTACTCCCCGAGCGCCAGTTCTGATCTAACTCTCTTGACTTTTTTCTAATCGACGAAACTACCGCCTCAGTGTGCCCTCGCTCAGTTTTCCTGGGATCAGACCAAAGGCCCTTACAATGTCATCATCGCCAACCAGACCGATCCGTGCGGCGAAGAAGTGTGAGTTCTTCCCGATGGTCCCGCTGATCTCCCGCACTTTCTTAATCGCAACCTCGTTAGCGCCGACTTAGGCGACCATGATTCCACTTCCCTATCATGGAACGTCACCATCCCCAGCGGCTGGAATGTGATGATCTCTGTCGAGGACGCTGAGGGTAAGGAAGCCTGGTCGAGACCTGTACGTATTTTCAGAGGCTACCTAATCCGAACGACATTTTCAATTTGATCCCACCTGCGTCTAGATTACTGTCAAGCCGAGCAACAACACGAGCTGTCTGCACTAGGGTCGACTTCGTCGCCTCAAACCCTGCTTGATGAGAATGTTTTGTGGACTTTTAATCAGATGTGGATATTGATTGAGAAGGCATACTGTTACGGATGGATACGGTAGAATTTTCTCACTCCTTGAGTTGTGCGGTTTCTCTTGTTTTTTTTTTTTTTTTTTGGACAAGCGATATATAGAACAACTTTTCGTCCCAGGTTCCCGATAGACCCGGACCAGTCCCGGACCCGGATAATTTTTCCTAGATGTACTAAGTGTGATCGGGCCGTCTCGTTATGACAAGTCAGCCTGACACTTACCTTTTTTAGTGCGTGGATGTTAGCCTGCACTGGCACATGTATGGGTGTAAGTTGTAGCCACTACTAGCCAGACGGGATGATCGATGATGGTCAATAAATAATCTCGCGGAGGCGACTCTTGGTTTCCAGTCAGCCAGTCAACTTTTATCCTCTCCGATGGCCTCCCTCGTCCGCCGCCTTTTACTCTTCGTTTTTCTCCTCCTGAGTCTCGTCTCTCATTCTGGAGCTTACCACCCAAATGACGTTCGTTCCGGTCATCGTCGCTCAAAGAGAGTGTCCAGAAGGTCTTGCCAGGCCCCAGCGAACACGAACACTTCTGCCTGCTTCCCCGCGCTCGGCTTCACGACCCCATCTAATGTACCCGCCAGCACCGACGGATGGTGGTGTGATCCTGTTAACGAGTATGCTTTCCTAGGTTTCAGTTACGAGGTCACCGCTTGTGAGTCTCCCTGTAGCCTTTTTCTCCCTCTCATTCCTCACCCCATCTATATTTAGGTCAGAGCTTGTCCCAACTGCAGAAGGAATTTGCGGACATCCGAAACAACTTCAATAGTCGATATGTCCGCCTCTACGGCGCGTGTGACCGCGAAGGCTTCTAGTGAGCTTCCCTCAACTCTACTCCCACCAGTATCATCGATACTCGGTCTTCCAGTGACGATGTAGTGACAGCTGCGTGGGATAACACGCTCGGTGTTCACGCCCTCATCTGGGTATCTACTAATATTGTACCCTCTCAAAGCGTTTATTTACTCCTTGCCCACATAGTTTGGCTATGATGGTTCCAGCAAATGGAAATCCCGTCGCGACACGCTCTTCTCCACTCTTCATTCGAACCCAAAGGCGAAATTTGTGACTCGTGTCGTCCAATTCGGTTCAGAGCCTCTCTTTGACCAGGTTATCTCCCCTGCACAACTGACCGCCGAAGTAATCGCGGCCAAGCAGAACCTTTCAGACATTGGGATTCCCGTCACAGTCAGCGATCTTGCGTATGGTTATCAACGTAATGGTGGCGCTCAGGACGTCCTCGACGCTATCGACTCGATCAATATCATTATGCTTCCTTTCTTTGCAGCTTCTGCCACAACCGGCATGTTACCCTCTTCTTGCCACCCCCTTCTTACATCTTAATTCTCCCTCTAGGCGACCAGGCATGGGGAAACGTTCAGGATGACTTGAACTTTTTTATCCAGAACGGGAATGGGAAGAAGATGTACTTTGACGAGGTAAGACAACTTTCCGCCCCCTTCTCAAAGTTGACATTTCACCTTTTACACACACAGAATGGTTGGCCGTCCATCACTTACAGTGGTGTGAAGCCTCAAAGTAAAGTCGCCGTCGCCAGTGTCAGCAACGAACAAGGGTATTTTGGGCTCCTCGACGAACATTGCACCGATCTCAAAACCGTGGTTGCCGGTGGGATTGGTTGGTTCGCTCACATCTATTCGGATGTACAGGAACCCGGCTATGGAATTTATGACTCTTCTGGGAAGCTGAAGTTCCCCTTTGCGCCGAGGACGAGTTGTTGAACGAGGGTATTCGCAAAACAAAACAGGCTGCTCCTGTGGGCCATCGCGCCGCCCCTCTAGCGAATGTATCTTTCTTTCAACCGACCATTCTTCCTTCTTTTATCGTCGTGCCTCTCTGGTAGTCACGGCCTGCGTCGCTCGACTTCGTGCTAGAATACAGTATACCCCCAATGAAAGGACTTTGGCGTTCGAGTTCAATCATTTTTACCCAGAGCGACCGGTTAGGGCACGTCACGATAGACTAATTGGTATAGGACTCGGATAGAATACGGCAGAATAGATAGCGTAGAGGCGCCGGATACACCACAAACTGGCGCAGACATGGAGCACGACAACGCAGATGCCATCCATACTATCTGTTATACTGGCTACTTTTGCTCGTTGGGGGATCACAACCCCTGTGGTATCGGACGCTTTGATCGCGACCTAATCGCACGCTGGGCACGTAATAATTTATCGTAGCGTGAACTCACCTCCCAGGTAGGAATGTCAAACCCGAACGCGAGCTGCTATTTCTTTAGGTTTTTGCTCGCAGATGACCGGGTTAGAGTCGAACGGATCGGGGCTTCGAGTCCTTGATCTGCGACCACCGCCATATTACAGATTTTCCACGGCTCTGCTGATGGGGAGAGGAGGTCGGAAGACGCTGCAATGGCAGTACTACTACTAGCCTAACTTCCACCCTCATTCAAGTAGCCCTCAAAGAGAAATGCACCATTAACCACCATATATGTTAGCCCCGGGCCAGACCCCCCACCTAACTGTGTTTTCCACATAAAAGCACCAAAAAATCAAACAAATTTGAGATAGAAACTGTGGGCCCTGTCGCATGGGATGGTACTGAGTGCTTGAATAGTACGGAGTGCTCGCTGTCAACATGGTACTTGGGCGTCGAGGAGCGGCCTGGCTGACTTACCCCCGTCACGAATACGTCGCAGATCGGAGGACCGGATTCCAAGCGATTTCTACGCGAAACGACTTCGAGACTCAGAGCATTTATCAAGTGAAGACAGCGAATGCAGTAAAATTGAAGGTGTGAGGGGCAACCCTCCGCAATGTTACACCATGCGTCACTCATTCTCAACCTTGGGGTTGGCGAAGATACACGCACATCGTCGATTCAGGTGGGCGTTCAATGCCCACCGCCACCGGGATGCAGGAACAACTTGAACTAGGTCTTGCGCCTATTTCGTTTTCTACGCCAGGTGAGCCATCGTTGCATGGCTCTCAGGAACGATTCTCTCCAGGGTTTGTCTGGATGACAAGAAAGATATTTTGGATCTTTGATTGTTACTTGATTTTCGCTAAGTGGACCTCGCGGATAACGTACATGGATGCCTACGACGACTGAACTCTACTAAAGATGCCCAATTGCCAGCAACCCAACTCAGAACCATAGTTTTGGTTCTGGTTCTTTTCCCCAGTTCGGGTGAAGCAATCCCTTCTGGGTCATGGGGGTCAGCACTGAGCAACGCGGAAGCGACACGCTTACAAGACCGAAAAACTCGGGAAGACTGGTCCACAGCTCTTCCCTGACTGCTTCGAGATACCTTTTGACGACACGGGTGCAACCGCCGCAGACCTCGTCATGCGGAATGTCATCGCAGAGAAAAACTTTCTCCCGTAACCACCCGATCGGGTCTGCAACGCTCGGCCCCGAGACGGCCCCAAGTTGTGTGTCCCACCACTTCTTCAGGCCCGCACGACAGGGCGATGGCTTTCCCGGTACTGGGATCCGCTTGCAGTCCTCGTGCGGGTGGACGATAAGTAAGTTGGTGATTCCGTCAAGGAATTTGCCTCGCAAGGCGCCACGCCCCTGCGCCAGCCGACGGAGATCGTCGGCCGTCAGGACGGAGAGGTCTGCGCGGCGGAAGCCCTCATGTGGATTTGGCGCGATCACTTCGTGCACTCGAGCCAAATCATAAAAGACGACGGGGAGGATGTCAAGGATGTTGTGCTCCATGGCAAGGCGGATGGTTCTGGCTAGTTCGTGTCAACGCGCGCGCGGGAAGTCGGTGAACCGTCAACATGCCTGGTTCTGGGTGCGCAAAGGACAGGTCGAAACACTCCCGGCGCAGGTAGACCCTTTCTAGATCTTCCGTCCGCTTCTGCAGGTAGTCCCAATCGAAAAGGTATTGTGGCCACGCATGTCTCAGGGTACTGAGCATGTGGTCTCGAAGGTGCGCAACGTCGTACTTCATTGCTAAATGAAGGATCCCAACATATTTGTACGGAAAGCCTTTCCAGATGCCCTCAAGGAAAGGAGAGGAGATTGGACGGTGGCGCTGTGTCTCCCTGCGAGTCTAATCTATTAACGCATGGTAAGTAGGCTGGAGATCGAAAATAACTGACTCTGGGAAATATAGCGCTTTTAGAAAGTCATTGAATTGTGATGGGGGGTCGGGGAGTTCTATCACGGGTAGGCCTTCGTAATGGTCCGAGGCAGTATCAAAGGCTGTCTGTGGCCCATCGAATAAGTCGCAAAAGACGTTCGAGTAAGAGGCGAGAATCGACTTGTGCACTTTGTACACGGTATAAACGTTCTCGCTAAAAACGGTGCGAATGATGATGTTTCCGTCGTCAAACCATAAGTCAGGGCTTTCGTAGGTTTCCTTGTCGACACCAGACTGGTCTTTGGATATCCTCGATCGCTTAGACACAAGAAACGAGTCCGTTGGGGACGACATCCGTCGAGGGGGGTGGCCCAGTCTGTTCATCAACTTTGATGCATGGAGCAACTGATATATGGCGACCGAACATCTTTTCGTCTCAGCTTAGTCAGACCGTTGACAAGGCCTTCTCCGCGTGCGACTCCGAATCCTTTCTAGGCATTGTATGGCGTGCCAAAGACAAGGGTCGGATCTAAGCGAGGTAGATAACACCTCCATCATCTCCCGTACCTTTAGTAATCTTGGAGTGGGGTATGACCTCTGCAGAGGTGCGGTAGGGAATATAGCGCTCCAGTGCAAGGATATATTACCTCCACGCGTAGCCGCGCCTCTGTCGGCTTTGACCTGTGCTTGAGCGCTCGAGCACGCACACAGTCAGTGCTATACAGCCCTCGATACTATGCGGCAAGCACATAGTCCCCGATTCTGGCCATTGAAATCTCTCGGGAGAGGACTCTCTTCCACCTCAATGAAGAGGGACGGAACTGCAAAAGAAATGGCCTCCACTCAAGCCTACCGCGGTTGGGCTTCCGCTCCATAGGGCCTTAAAACACAGTTTACGCTCGACGTTTCGCATCTTGCAATGGTAGCAGGTGATTGGATCAGAGGATTATCGCCGCTCGAACGGACATTACTAATCGCCTTCTGTTCTGTTGACGTCTCTCCTTGCGTCTCTCCCTCCAGAGTTGTTTGTTTACATCCTCGACTGTGTCCCACCTATCGACGACCTACAACAAACAAACACTCTTCTCCGTATCCCTGCATATGCCCGTATCTCTAATTGGCGTCGCTATCTGTTCTACCACATTCACTTGAAGATGTTCGGACGATAGGCGAGCATCTACAAAGGACCCCTGGTGACGCAGACTTCATCAGGATCAAGAAGTTCTCTTTGTCCAATTGGACCGACGATGCGAATAAATACCGCCATCAATGTCGTCCTTATGGTACCTGAGCTTGAATGGTTAAGTCTCTGCATCGGCAGGGGTTTTACACCAAATCACTTGAGGCACTTCTTTCACAAGCATGTACCGAACTTGCGCTATCTTTCTCTACGATTTCGACCCTAGTGAGTTTCACTACTCCACACTCTGGTGAGTGCAGGTCTTAACAAAAATTTCTAGTGTATCGAAGGCGGTCTGTAACGAGTGACCGATGTTTCCGAGTACACTTGCGTTCTCCCCTCCCATAGCCTGCATTTATGTTACTATTTATCTTCACATAGCATACCTGCTACGAATCTGTACGGAAATTCTCTGTGACCCTCTGCGGAGCTCCCTGCCATCTCAGTCGTCGAGGACCTGGCGGACGACCCGACTGGGTGGTCCGCACAACACCTCAATTCTTTCCACCACGACTTCTCAGACCCCGCCTCCTCGCTCGCATCAACGCACTCCGCCTGCGCATCCCGATTGTCCACTCCCTGCGCCCCAGCCGCTAGTGTCCGGCCCTCCCGCGCATTGCCTTCCTCGACCTCTCCACTTCCCGCCTCAGTGATCCCGACGCGAGGAAACTCCTCCGCAGCTTCTGTCACCTCGTCCTCGACCACCGCGACCTGGTTGACGACGCGCGCGCGACTGGGCCACCTTTGCGCGTCGTTGTGTGCTCGCGCGCAGAGACCGCCACTCGGCGGCACTTCTGACCCAAGAGGTCGTAGGCGCGCATCCTCTCGCGCGTGTCGGCACTGCGCACGCTATCACCGCCGGTCCCGACGCACGTAGACGCAGACGCCCGACACGTGCTCCTTGCTGAGTTCCGGCGCTGCTGGGGGAAGGCCGTAGTGATGTTCAACTGGATCGTATCTACTGCCCGACAGGTAACGCGCGCAACTCTTGCGAGAGTTTAGATGAGTTTATGAATCGCTGAGTACGCAATGTGTACGCAATGTGTAGAAGTTGTGTAGATAAACACAAACAAATTGCGTCAGTAAAAAAGTGAGCGTGGTGAGCGTACCGTGACCGAACACGCTTTGGTTCTCGAAAAGATGGCCACTGAAAGCGAACTGCCTCGTCTGCAAAAACGAAATGTTGAAGTTGTTGATTCCGACGGTGCTGTCATCGCTGGTACATCCCTTAGTTCATGACACCAGTTTCGTTTCCTTGAACCATCTGCAGGGTTCTGGCAGTATGGTACCCTCCAATGGGACGAGTTTTACAGATACATGATCTCATTCGTCGTTACTACGACAGCCTGGACGATTTTCCAATTTGATACTGCTCAACAGCGTCGCGGTGCGCCTATGTCAGCCAAGTGCCGGGATTGTCCATCCAGGACATTATATCTTGCTCTCCAGCGGTGAGAACAGTATCTCTTACTGGCGTCGCTCTTATTTTGCATCAGCTGGCGAACCTCTTCGTATCGGCCTAGTGCCCACTCTTCCACGTCCTCGTAATCTCACCCACTCCAATACCCCAGCCAGTGTGGGTGAACCCTCAATTCCCCTTAAATCTGGGGTCGTCTGATTTCCGCCTTTACAGGGGTCTTATTACCGTACTCGCGGACGTGCCAGAGACGGAAAATGCGTTATCACAAACTTGCAGGCGCAAACGTACAGTCGTCTTAAAGTTGCTCATATATTTCCCCGAGCACATGATGTTGAAGTCAGTGACTTTGTCTCTAGCGTAAATTCGATTGATTTCTGCTATTACAGTGGATACGCAAAGGGTTCCCCGGCAAAATTACTGACACTGCAGACGAAGCCGATATGGGTGGCCAGACAAAGATCGACTCGGTGCAAAATGTAATTACTTTGCGAAGCGATTTGCACGATGCATGGGACAATTATGAATTTGGTGTAGATCCAAACGTGAGTTGTATTTAGTTATTATATACTTGGACCCTCAATATTGGGCCTCAATGCTCGACGTTCCGAACAGAATAACTATCGCATTACCGCGTTTACCAATGGCAATGCGGACTTAAACGGCCTCTATCTCCAACTCGACCATATACAAGATCCGACGCTTCGCCCGCTCGATGAATTGTTCACAGATCACTTTATGCAGGGCATTTTCAAGCACATGAAAGGTGCAGGCGAAGTGGGATGGTCATACGAGGATTATGACGAAGCTTTTGGGGACGGCTCCTTCAATTTATCAAACGTCAAGATTTGGGATACCGAGGAAGGGAGAAAGCGGTTCGAACTTGCACTTTCGGACCGGCTGTTTGACCATCGGGTTTCGCAGCAAGGCTGACCAGAGGTGTACATCCGTAGTGCTATATCCGCGAGAATACATTGTTTCTCCTGGTAATTGTACAGTACAACAAGGGCTCGTAACAACAGGCGAGGTGAATAAATACGATAGAATTATGAAGAAAAATCGAAAAAGGAGGTCTCTTCGACGTACTGCGGCTATACCTTGGGACGCGAATGGGACGCGAACACTCTTTTCGTAAGGGTTTGGTACGACGCAAGGGGTATCGCTCTGGACCTCAATTTCCGACGCTTCACGTTGGATTTTCCAGATGACTCCGTCTCAGTCTGGACGGGAGGCTGCTCTTCGTCCGAATGGCCCGTGGGGTCGTAGCCGAAAACTCGCGGTCGGGCATGTCGTCTGGGTGTGAGCGAAAGCCGGCGTTACGGCGCATGCACACGCGCTGGGAGGGAGTAGGCATGGGCTCTGAGGGTGCGATGACGAATGGGTAGCGCTCCTCGTCGGGGCGGTCGCTGTACTGTGCGAGGGCAGAGAACTCGCTGACGTGCACGCGCTTGGCGGCCTCGCCCATGGAGAGTCAGCCGAGCTTGATGAGCCGGAAGAGCGCCTTGCCGCTCAGCACGCCGCGGCTCTTCATGTGCCAGTCGGTCGCGATGAGCGAGGGCAGAGGGTCGAATACCTCCGGCGCCTTGCTCGCGCTCGGTAGTGGCTCGCGCGCAATGTCGCGCACTTTGATGCCCTCCGCCTGCAGAGCACGGATGCGCACCTCCGACGTCGAGGGCGAGTTCGGTCGGGGTGGAGGAGTTGAGCTCGGACGGCGTCACGGTGGGGGCTCCGGGGTGGTATCGATAGGGACCAGAGTGAAAATTTGTCGCATTCTTGCAGGAGCTGGGAGGTCTGCAAATGGCGAGGGTACGGGGTTGGATCTGAGATCGTAGAGAGGGTCATGGAGTAGGTTGGGAGATGTTTCTACATCGCGACGCTTCCCCAGTAATGATATGGGGCTGTGACTGCTGGACAGGATGTGGTAGCGGTTATGGCAGCCTTGGTCGGATATAACAGAGCAGCTGTCTTGCGGTGGGTCGGATCAATGAGCTAGGCAGTAGATAATATCCTCCATCACCTCGCACGCCATTCACTTTCAGTGGCACTTGCCCTTAGTACCTTTGGTGCTTTTGGAGTGGGTCGTGGGGAATAAGGCGGTGCCCAGATGTATACCCCCTGCGCATAGTCACGCTGTGTCTCTAGGGCTTTGATTTGTGCTTGAGTACGCACATCAAGACGCATACTCTGATACTTAGCCCTCCAGGGGCTTCTGGCTTGGCTTTTTTTAAAAAAGCACAAGTAAGCTATAGTAAGTAAGCACGAGTTAAAACAAACCCACCAGTAGGGAGCGCTCTTTCACTCAACGTTTCGCATCTCGCACTGACAGCAGGCGATTGGATCAGAGAAGGTAGTGCACGGCATGCGCACACATAGCCAGCGACTTGGTAAACAATTTTGCGGTAGATGAGTGAGATGACCGCATCACGTCGGGACACGGCCCTGGCACTACTGCTGTAACAATGCGTTTCCCTGTATCCCTTTCCTTCCACTTCCCAAATAAACTACCATCTCACATTAGAACAACCAGCCGCCTCCCGTCATCACTGGCAAAGATTGCGAGAGGGAACATTCGCTGGTCCACGATGACCCGACCACGATTCAACCCGTCTCCGTGTAAGGGCTCGGATGCTACGACCCTTCAATTTGATCAGACGAGTCTTTCGTGGACGCCCATTGTTTCCTGTCCCGCAGACTTCCCACCCGAACTCGTAGGTTCGACTGCGTTTTACAACGGCCTGTACCAGTAGCTCATCCTTTTCAGTTCGAACTTGCTGTCTCCCAGCTCACTCATCACCCAGAGTACAACTCGACACTAATCTTGCGATCCGAGGTTATCGAGGAATCGGCTGAGGTCTTCCCTGTCTCCGTCCCTCTTCTCCGGGGTTTACGACCGGTCCGAAATACGCACCGTAGACTTCTCCCACGACGCCCTACGCGCGACTCTGGGCTCGAGCAGCATTGCACACTATACGCACCGTCTCACCCGTCTGGTCCGGATGCTTTCCATCCGACCGTGCTCGTGCTAACGCCGATCCTTCCATCCGACGGTTCGCTCCCGTACTACTACCCAACTGTCACGCACCTAGCCTTCCGCATTATCCCGCCCACTTCCTCCGAGTCGGCGGTGCTGCGCATGGAGGCTCTCCCACTCCCCGGAACGCCGCTTGATCAGGGGGGGCGCCTCTACCGGACGTGCCTCTCGCTACTCGAGACACTGCACCGCTATGGATGGGGGACACTTACACACTACAAGAAGCGAGTCCTGCACGACGTCCTCTTGCCCCGCGAGACCTATCAGGACCTATATCTCATCATGCGCGAGCGGTACAAGCACCTCATTGACGACTGGCACGAAGTGACAGACCCACTCAAACACGTCTTCGAGGTCCGCCACGCCACCTTCCCCCTCGCACTTTCTGCCTCAGATATCTCACGCCGAGCGAATAGGACATTGGCATAGCGACGTTCCTCATGCTCCTCTGGAAAGACACGTATGGCCCCGAGACCATCCCTCCTTTGCCAGTCGACAGCACGGGGCTCGCCAACGAGCCCTCGCGCCACTGGCCCCGTCCCCCGGGCGGCTTCGTCGACCTGGGGTGCGGCAACGGTCTGCTGACGCACATCCTCGTCTCGGAGGGCTACGCCGGGCACGGCTTCGATCTGCGCTCGCGCACGTCCTGGGCACACTACCCGCCCGCGACCCAATCGCGCCTTCTCGTGCGCGCGCTCGATCCCACCGCAGCGGAACGGGGCAGACGACGGGCAGACGACGGCGACGACGGCGCGCACGCTCCTCCCCGCAGATTGCTTCCTGATAGGGAATCACGCCGACGAGCTCACGCCGTGGGTGCCCCTGCTCGCGACGCGCGTCCGCGCGTCCGGGTACCTCTCAATCCCGTGCTGCGCGTGGGGGCTCGACGCGCGCTTCGATCGGGCGCGCGACGTTCCCCGCTGCGATGTCGATGCCGAGACGCTGAACCTCGGTGCCGGCGGGGAGGGCGCCTGGAGCTCGTATGCGCTGTACAGAGCGTGGCTGGCATCGCTGAGCGTGCATTGTGGGTGGGCGGTCGAGGTCGAGATGCTGCGGATCCCGAGCACGAGGAATTGGGCGATCGTCGGTGAGTGCCACCGGTCTTTTCGTCTCGTCCTTTCTTGAACTGGTTTAGGTCGGAAACGCGTAGGCTCCTCGGAGGAAGCAGACGACAACGTCGAGGAACTCATCGAAGGCGTGCGTAAACGGGGACAGTTCAAGACCCGTCGTCCTGAAGGAAAGGCAGGAGGTGACCACTAATAGCAGGATCGCTCGGACAGCTATTATACATGGACTACACGTAATCCCTTGCGGATACAGGTATCTATTAGTGTATACAAGCAGGGTGCTAACGTCAAAGGTGACTATGCCGCAGTAGTCCGACCCGCCCCTTATGACTGATTTAGAACTCGAACCCCTCCGAACGGAAAACGTCCAGAGAGGGGTCGTCGTTTCGTGAGATCTGCAAGGTCCTTGCGATCCTGTGCATGACCACACATAAATACCGAGTCTGATGATCGAGTGAGGAAGGCAAACATACCATGGCAATGAAAGCTCGACGCAGCGTCTGCCACAACTGCTTGCTCTTATCCCCCGTTGTCTCCTGCATGGAGAGAGCGCTCAAAAGATGTTCCGCTGCCTCCTTGTGTGCGCCAATGTTCAAACCTAGGCGAGAAGAAGAAACAAGTCCATGAGTGCCAAATGACAGGGAGTTGCCAGTGAGTATATGCTACATACAAGCAACACCGACGTTGTAGATCGCACGTGTATACGTGGGGCGCAGCATCAGTGCTTCGCGGTACGCGCCTAGGGACTCCTCAGGCTTATTTCCGTTTGAAAGCGACGAGCCCAGGCGGTTCCAAAGGAGATAGTCCTGACACCAAGGGTCAATAAAGAGTTTGACCGCAAACTCCGAGTGCGTACCGTCGGCCGGACACTCAGTGCCGATTCAAAACAATCTTTGGCGCGATCGTATGCTCCATTGGTGTAAAAGAGTACGCCCAGAGCCAGTTGCACGTCAGGATCGATCACGCCCTGTGCGTGCTGTGTGCGCGCAACAGTTAGGAACGCATCGGTGACAACATTGTGCGAATGCCATGAGGATCGGGTGAGGGAACTTTGTGCCTCTGGGGGGACAGGCACGTCTGGGAAGCGTGCGCACAACCAGCGCATCAACATGGTGTGAGAAGCACGATCCAACGACTCGTTCGTGTATGAAATTGCTAGTGACTGTTACCCCACCCCATCAGTAAAATGGAATTCGGAAGGTGAAGTGGGTGGGCAACGCACGAGCATCCCCATACCGGCGGCACCCGCTTCTTCGGCAACTACGCACACCCTCCGTGAGCGCCTTCATGCCTGCTTCCTCGCGTTCGTCCATGTTCCGGGTTTCGCCGAGGAGGATCCACGCCTCGTAACCGCCCTCACCAAGCTCGCCTTTCTGAATGGCAGCCTCGAGAAGTAGCGCGACTTCTGAAAGTGATGCGTTATGCTCGAGCATCTGTTTAGCCAAGGCCAGAGGTGACTGCGTAGACGATGACGGGTCGAGGTATTTGTTGTTTTGTTCTGTATTTAGTGAGCAGAAGTGCGGACACAGAATACCAAGGACAACAAACCAAAGACGTAAGGATCAAGGATAGGTAATCCTTCATGGTCAAACTTCATGTTGTGCGTGAAGGAATCGTCCAAGTCTGCTGCGACGCCTTCATCCCAAGCGCGTTGCATGGAGCTCGAGTACTCCCATTCGCCTTCCTCGCGCTGTGCGTTCATGAGTTGATTGAACTCTGCTTCCCACTTGGCCATTTCTTCCGGTTTGGGAGGCATATCGGAATTCTGCATCTGCTCCCAGACGCTACGGAAGCGAGGATCAGCTTCACCGCTAGAGCCAGCACGCTCGAGCGCACTGACCTTTTAAACTCGGCTTCGCCGAGAAGGTCTTCTGGAGTGGCTGCGGGAACATCGTCTAGCCTCGCGTTGTTGAGGTCTTTTTCAAGTTCATCCACTGCATCTCCGGAAGACTGGATCTCGATCTGGGCGGCAGTAATTGATGATGCAGCTTGGGCAAATGCCGCGTCAAAATCGGTTTCCTGAAATTTGCCCTTGCCTTTAACGTCAGCATGCGCGTCAAAGCCTTGAAGGTAAGCCTGTGGAGCGGCATTAAGGCCGAAGCGGCTTCCCATTGTTCCGAAGCCATTTCCGATCAAATGGGAATTTTGAGTCGCTACACCATGGAATTAGAGTGTATGGCACTACTAAACTAATTGCTGACGCACAATTCACTAGAGGAACGCTCTGCTGAATGGTCGGACCAGGAGTGAAAGCTGCTGGCTTGAACTCGCTTGCCCAAGCCGTTGATGTGAAAGCATTATGAGGCAAACTATGAGCAGCCTGGGTACGCTGAATGTCTGCCCAGGCGTCATTCAGATTTGGCACCGCGCCACGATTGGCCGCGGTGAGTGCGAACTGACGAGACATCAAGTCTTGCATGGGCGGAACCTGCGACGGGGAGAAGGAAGGCCCAGGACCCGTAGCCTGCTGTGCGTCGAAGAATTGGCGAGCCATTGCCATATCGTGCTCAGCGATGGCAGTTGTTAGATGCGGATGGTAGATGATGGAGCTACAAGGGGATCGCGTAAGGTAGATAGAATAACCGAAGGGGATGTTCACCGACTCTTGACGAGGATGGACCGGAGATCCTATCCTGAGGAATTTGGGTGAGGATGTACGGAGAGCAAGATAGTATGTTACGGACCTGTTGCAAGCTGCGATCAGCCATCGGTGTGCTTAAGCACCTGGGAAAGAGGATTGACCTCTATGGCGCATTCTGAACCGGACATAAGACCTGCGAGAGACATTGTAGGAGTGAAGAGTAATCAGTGCACACTAAACACAGAGGCCGTCTTTAAGAGCGACGGATGCCGCCACGTGATTGTACGGCTGCCAAAACAGCCGAAACTCCGAATCTCGGAGGAGGCACTAGCACTGGTGCGTGTGGTGGGAGCACACTTTGACCAATTCAATGCTGCGACTGGCAACGTCCCGTAGATTCGTCAATCGTGCTTACGCTACAGCTGCGTCTCCACGCGCGCTGCTTTTACTAGAGCACAAGAATGGCGCCATCGAATCCGGTTCCCTCTCTGCTTTGACAGCAGCCCAGCAGCTCGGTGGTACGGTCACTGCTCTCATCCTAGGCGCCCCTGACCACCTACCAACCGTCCTCGAGAGTGCCAAAAAGTATGTGCGATCTAGGTTCACTGTCGACATTACTTCACTCTTTTACACTAGGTTGAAAGGACTGTCGTCTATCCTACACTCTTCCGCTCCACAATATTCCTCGCTAGTACCAGAGGTTGTATCCCCGCTCCTTGAGAAGCTGCTTGGGAGTAATTCTTCGTACACCCATGTCGTCTCTTCCCACTCCTCTGCCGCCAAGTCCCTCCTCCCGCGCATCGCCGCCAAGCTCGACCTTCCCGCTGTCTCTGACGTAATCTCGGTCTCCCACGACGAGTCCTCGAACAGCACCACCTTTTCTCGGCCAATCTACGCTGGAAATGCGATCGCGACCGTCCGCGCACCGTCTACCGTCCCTTTGAAGTTCTTCACCGTGCGCTCGACGGCGTTCACGGCTGCCCCTTCGAGCGACGATGCGGGCGTCGCACTCGAGGAACTGGCTCCCGTTGAGGTCATAGACTCCCCCACGCAGCTCATCAAGACAGAGCTCGCCCAGTCTGACCGTCCAGAGCTTGGCGTCGCCACTCGCATAGTATCCGGCGGGCGCGCGCCTCAAAAACGCAGAGACATTCAAGGCCACGCTCGATCCCCTTGCAGATGCTCTCGGCGCAGCTGTTGGCGCATCGCGGGCAGCGGTTGACGCGGGCTATGTAGACAACTCGCTACAGGTTGGCCAGACAGGCAAGGTGGTCGCCCCTGAGCTCTACATCGCCATCGGCATTTCAGGCGCTATCCAACATCTGGCAGGTATGAAGGATTCGAAGCTCATTGTGGCAATAAACAAGGTGGACTCTTTTCGAACAATATCTTTCCCATATTCTGATGTGATCGTATCCTTGAAGGACCCAGACGCCCCCATATTCCAGGTAGCAGACATCGGACTGGTAGCGGATCTCTTCGAAGCAGTCCCGCAGATTGTAGAAAAGCTCAAGCAATAGTTTTATTCTGCAACATATAAACCAAACATTTCCAATCGTTTCCCATTGCAGCTTTGTAAACAGACACGAAGTTGCCGCAGGCACGCGAGATCTTTGAGGTCGATCCACCCGTTTAAACGGTCGCTGCGGGTCGCACCGTTCCTGCCTTGAAACTTGAACTGATCCGCCGGAGCCCCACTCGGTATTCCTGTCTTCGTAGCAGGTTCTGGTCGATCCGATCAATGCGTGGTGCCTCGCTTCCCTGGGTATGAATGCAACATGTGTCTTGTGCGTCTTTGTGAACCCACACGCATTCCGTTTCGCCTTGACTTATCTTATTGCGCCACACCACAACTGGCGGTGTGTGCAAGAATTATCGCACCTTTCCATTTCTACACGCTCTTTGGATCGCTTGCGCGATGATGATGAGTCAGAGTCTGGTGGGTATTGGATACAGTAACTTGAGAACCCTGCAGCTCTTTCTCACGTGATCGCGTCGCTTCATGACAAGTCAGACTGGCCAATATTTCTTGTTTGCAAGCAGACACCACAATGCTTCGCTCCGTTGTCACCACTGGCTCGTACGCCATTGATAAGTATTCTAGGTCTTATCCATCTCCTCTCGTGCGCACACAATCACAAGATTTAGGCGCGGCGCAGCCGGAGTGGCAACACTTCTCCAATCCTGTCATAACTCTCATGCTTGACGTGAAGAAATCAATGGACGACAACTTCGAATCTGTACGTTTGCGTGTATTGTGGAATATGGACATGGGTCACGATGGAGTGCAACGGGAAGTCACAATGGTATGAACAGACACGGGCGCATACACTTACCTTTTTTTTTGAACCCATATTATTAGGAAGACCTCGATCTCCTGTCGTTCTCGGGAACCCCCTCCCAAATACACTCCGGGCAGGGGCCACCTCTCAAGGCCGTCTATCGTGGCGCGGTCGTCGGAATTCGTTACCAGTATCCGTTTTCCACGCCAGCCACTTCGCCTGCCGTACGCATTTGAGAGATGGACTTACTGCTAAATGACACATGCGCTGATGGACACCCCAGTCGTATCGCCGTTTTCAGGTCAACTTCGCTTCCACCTCGGAAGCCGCGCAATTCATCGACGCCATCCGCCCGGTGTGCCCCTGCAAAGAGACCGCGGGTCCTCCAGCACCACCGATCCCCACGAATAGACCCCTTGCACCACCGGCTGCTCCCATGCAACCCCTACCCGCGCGTTCGACGCTCGCCCGATACCACACCAGTGCCGTGCAACGACCATCGATGCTCCCTCCCTCTGTGAGCACCGTCGTCAGCACATTGAAAGGCGAAACCCAGGGTAGCAGCCAAGAGTTTCCCCCGAAGGTGCCACGCTTCGCGCCCCACTCGAGTTCAGATCTTTCGCTAGCGCTGTCCTCGTCGGACCCCGCGCCGCCGGCAGTAGCACTACCGCACCCGACCCCCAGCCTGGGCTACGACAGGTCTTCCCAACTGTCCTTCGCACTGCCCCCCGACGCACGTTCCAGCCAACTCACGGCACAGAGCGAAAGCGCCGCCCCTTCGCTCCCCGCGTTGTCCCAGCCCACGTCGACCGCAGCTACGCTCGCGCTACAGCCCACACCCCCGGCCTCCACCGCGACTCAGCGCGACGACGAACCGGAGAAGCGGGCGCGCGAGGCGTTTCTGGAGTCGCTCCGGGAGGCGCCGGAGCTGTATAGCCTGAGCCGCCGAGAGCTCGAGAACCTAGTGAGCGTCGTCGTGCGCGAGCCGGGGTTTCCGAGACTGGTGCGTCGTCCGATCTCTCTCTCTCGCCGGAACTTGCGATGGCGTGACTGAACATGGTTAACTTGACTTACACCATGTCTGCGTGTCCGTCAGCTCGAGGCGCTCGACTCGATGTGGGTGATCCGCGGATTTTTGGCGCAGTGAAGCGTTGCCGCCCCAAAAAAAAACGAAACGCCGGGGATGGGTGGATGGAACAGGTGCGCGAGAAGGACACGAGCCGTGGGACGACCTTTACCCCATACAAAAACTAACGAAGAGGGCGAATTCGCCGGGCATGGGACCGGTCGTCGTCTTTTTCGTCTTTATTTGCATCATTATGCACCGATACGTGCAAAACGATCCCAACTTGAACTATCATGGCCCGATTGTGTGTGCGTTTGGACATTCACCCGCTTCATAAACGCTGGAGGAGAAAACGTAAGGAATTCAACGCCTCCCTCACCTTCGGCAAGCAAACTACTGTATGATGGCGCCGCGATCCGGTCCTCGATTCCGATTCGTATCATTCGGCTGATACAAAACTTGAGCGCTTATGTGCTGAACAAGTGCGGGGGGCCAGGACACCATGTTGTAACCTGACGCGTTTGGCACCCACCCGGGCCTCCCTCCGTCGATCGAGCGTCGTTCTCACACCTTTCCACCTCTTGCAGCGGGGAACGCGGATCAAGGGTTTTCGATCCGACCGTGCAGATCTGGTCCAATAATAATCAAAAAACCGCGGGTGACGGGGAGTATTAAAAGATCGGCGTGCAAAGTGGCAAGGGGCACGGCGCGAGGGTAGGATGTGCCTGCCTCAGGTCTATTTAGAGAGCCGGCGGGAACACTGACCGGCGGATTGTCCACATCTTCTAGGCTTCTAGGTATGGAAGTGCGAGTGCGGAGGATGGGGTGGAGCGAGGAACCCCCAAGCCGCCAGTACACGGAACATGGACTCGTCAGGAAAGCCTGGCCTTTCGCCGATATGAGACGCGCGGAAATGTAGCGTTCGCGGACACGAAGAACCGAACACTAGTAGACATTCCATCCCCATGAGCCCACTATTAGGGGGGTTTGACGTCAGAACGGACCAATACAGGTGCAGGTGCGGTGGGTGCCACTAGGGTTGCCGTTTCCTCCCGCCGAGCGTGCTTCCGACGATGAGTCCCTTCTCGGTTGGCGAAACAGGCTGACGCTGGTGGCCTCTTGAGGAGCACTTCGCTTCTCCGAGTCTGGGAAGGCTCTTTCTTTTGAAGTGTTGCATACAACACCGCCCTTGAACAGCGCAGTCTGGGAAGGTTGGGTGCTAGGCTGTTGGCCGCACCGTGGACGGAATCAACGATGCAACAATATGTGATGGGAGAGACGTTAATGTCATGGTCACAAAGAACACGCGCCCGAAGAACAGACGCGGCGACGAGAACGGCGGCATGTAGAAATACATAGCAAAAGGGTCTCAGGTCTCAGTCTCTTCCAGCAGCCGGGAACGACAGTCAGGAACCAAGATCATTCCATCTGCCTTCGGCGGCAAAAATCCGGTGGCCTTGAACTCTGAGTTCGTCATGGCTATTCATCTCCATTGACCCGGGAGGACTCGGAAGAGAGCCGGTATTGTCGCCTGCAAAAGCCCCGTGTGCTTGCCGTGCACATTCGCAGCCAAATCGTGGTTGCGTTCCAGAAACGTTACGAAGTCAGGATCCAGAAAAGTAGGCGTGTCGCGTCGCTGCGGTTCAGGGTTGCCCCCATGACTGTTAAGCCTCGTAGATGGGAAAGTGGGCCCGCACCCTGGTTCGTTCTCAAATTAGGGTAGGGCCAAGGGTCAGCACCAATCAAGAACTGGAATGCCTAAATTCTTGATGAGCGACCGAGAAGCCAATGATCGACTAGAGAACCCCTCTGCCTTTTTCCACTTAAAGGAGGTGGACAACCTGGAGAAGACAAGGCAACGACTGCGCGTTGTTCACCAATACGTCACTGCGGTGCGGTGTTACTGTACAGACTCAAAAGCGAACACACATACAGTACGGTGGCCGCGTAGGTACTTACATACTTCGCAAGAATCGTTTCAAACAACGTTGCTGAGATCGAACCTGCCATCACTTCCCTTCACCGCGACACCCTTCTCGGTTACAATTGCTGTGATAAGCTCGGCGGGCGTAACATCAAAACTGGGGTTGTAAATCCCGTCCAACCCCTCGGGAGGAATCATGATTGCCGCTTGAGCCTTGTTGCCTTGTTGATCAAGGGAAGGAGGATACAGTGCGCCGCGCACGATGCATGCTTCTAGGGGCGGTCGATGTTCGATGGGAATACTTAGGAGACGGGGGTCAGCACGAAGCAAGATCCAGACGAAAAACCTCGAGCCTACCCTGAGCCATCGGCAACATCGAGGTCAACTGTTGTAATAGGTGCGACAACGATGAACGGAATGTTGTGCCGCGCTGCTAGCACTGCGGCGTTGTAGGTGCCGATCTGGAGTGTCATGAGGACCCTAGAGTGAGGCGTGAAATGCCTGCCAACGTACCTTGTTGGCAGTGTCGCCGTTTCTGGCAATACGGTCGGCTCCAACGGCTGGCAGCGCGGTGACTCGTGAACAAGGGTAGGAGGTTGAGGGTGCAAGGTCAGGAGCATACCTACGGCGTGTATACTGTGATGCTGGAACAACGAACCCACCATGGTGTCGACGATCATGGTGGATGGGATTTGTAATGTTTTGAGTTCCAGCGCAGTCAATCTAAAGATTTTCACACTATGGGTACGACGCATACACGAGTGACATCTGCGCAGTGCACCTAGAACCTTGATGATACGGTGCAGTCTGGGTGAAATATGCTCTCCCAAGCTTTCCCGTTTCATGTAGGTGTGTTATGAGACCGAGGGCGGTGCCGTATCCCTGAGAATGTGAGCGTCGAGTTAGTGACAGGGCTGAGAGAGAAGAAGCGTCCAACCGAAGTAGCCAACGAGCCGGTGTTGCAAACTGTCAAAACATTGAGGCCATCGCCCGAGGCGCCGTTACCCTTCACCAACTCGACCAACCAGTCACCGCCCCACTTGGCCATGGCCTTGTTGCGGCCGACGTCTTCGGCGGCGATTTGTTTACCATCTTCTACTAGGTCCTCTGCTATTTTGCGGGCATCCTTTCCCGCGTCCGAGGAGGTTTGGAGGGTGCGTGCAAGGCGACGTGTAGCGGCACCGAGGTTGACAGCGGTCGGACGAGCGGTGAAGAGGAAGTCGAGTTTTTGGGAGACGTGTGCCTTGAGAGCTTCCGGGGACGAGAGAAAGTCGGGTGGAGGGGAAGATCGGAGAGCGCGGGCGAGATGCTGAGAGAAAGCGAGCGCAGCAAGAGATCCAATCGCAGGTGCACCACGAATCTGCGATAGAAATGGGATGAGGCGATGATCAATTAAAATCAATTTATTGTACCTTCATTGACCGGATCGCATCGTGAGCCTGTTCGATGGTATCTATGACCAGCCACTCGGTCGTGTGTGGCAATACTAGTTGATTCACGATTTGAATCTTGTCATCGGACAGTTGGATGCTCGTCAGCGTTTCAGCCATGGTCGGGTGCTGTCATCGAAAAAACGAAATTGGCTATTGGATAGCCTAAACAGTTCAACCAATGACAAGAGGCAGACGGAAAGACACCACTCTTCCCCTTTCTCGCGGCCTTGTCGTCCAAAGAGCTTATCGCGATAGGAAAGCGAAATACGTCGCAGACTTGGAAGATCGATGTCGCGAGGCAGAAGAAGAGAACGTGCGCTTGAAGGAGGAGCTCGCACTCGCTCGTTCCCAGTCTCCAAATGCATCTATTAATACCGAACTGGTAATTCAGGCGGTACCTAGAATCTGCGCCTTTTCTAATGAATTCACTTCTAGGCTCGAGCTTGCTCTGATTTGATGTACAGTCTCCAGAGAACCCAGACGGCCCTATCGCACTTTCAACAGCGGGCGCTTGCACCCGCGCCCCAGTCAGAGAGGTATAACTCGTGACATGGCTCGGCTCAAGGACCATACACTCATTTCTCTTCAGAACCATCCCTTCTACTACGGAGCTTGATATAGCTGCCATTCTCACTCATGCCCTTCGGCAAGATCCACCAGCGCCACTGTCGCAACAGCCGAATCCGGGCGATACTACACACCCGAGCGCACTGGCAGACGACACAGATGGTACAGAGTGTTGTGATGGATTCATTGACTGCGAGGGCCTCATTGAATGAGCATTGATACTACACGACACTCACTCGACCCCTTCAATATCGCGTGTTGTATATGCACGACATGTGTCGTTCCTCTCGCATACCGGGAATTTTTTTAAGGATACAGTAGATCACGATTTATTGCCGCCAGAGGTCCGAAAACGCCATTGCCTTTAAGAGAAGTGCCAAGAGGATGATACGCCGTTCGTACTTGAGTGCATGTGGGGATTTGGCGCTGTATCTGGGGGATATTCTTCCACTCCGCAGCAAACACCCGGAAGTGGAGTAGGCACATCGAACTCACATGGTCCGTGAATAACCTGTATCCCTGGGCTTGTGCCTGTTTCACCACCGGAAGTGTGAAACATGGAATGACAGTTTCGTACGTTTAGCAAACAATGCCAGTGGTAACGTGGTTAAACAAGACACGTTGCGAACTACTAAACTTGTGAGGCCCAATGGAACAGACGGAAGTGATCGAAATCGAGCAATTGGATATCGGCGATTGCAATCGTCAGGGCCACATTGAGGGAGCATAGAAAGTTCTGACCGAGGGTGTCAGTGCCGGTATACTCGGTCAATTGCCAAACTGATCGTTTGATAGGGCTGGCCTCAGGTCTGAGGGGGAAAGGGCAAAACAGGCAAGGATGACTCGGAAGCATCGACGACCGGGGCGAGGCCCTCTCCGGAGTCGTGGGAAATCGGTAGTATATAAAACCAAGTGGGCGGGCAACAAGCAACGAGTTGTGCTGCTCCCTTCCAATCTATGATATACTTGACCTGGTATAGTCCCTCTTTCTCCCTCTTTCTCCGTCTCCCCGCTCACAGACCTCTTCGCTTCTAGCTTATTTCACAAGATCGGAAATATTCTCTTCGGACCACCTGCTTTCTTCCTCGTTGACACCGACAGGCCTCCTTAGTATCTCCCCTCCCTCTGTCTTCCTACTTGGACTCCTCCATCCCATGGGATAAATTGTTTCCAAAAATCACTGAATCAGCGCGACTGCTTCAGAAAAATTCGCTTCAGAAAATTTTCGTAGAGCCTCTGGAACACTGCCACAACATTTTCATCATCATTTGCACGTCAGTTACCCTCCTCCTCTTGATACCACACTCCGTTAGGTTGTCGTGATGAATGCACTACGCCCTTCCCTCTTCCGTCCCGCCGGTCGCCCTTCTCCTCCCCCAACCCCAGTTCCTACCCCAACTCCAACTCCACCCCGGTCAGATGCGGTTATTCCAGCAGACAAGGCGCCCCGGTCTATCCCCAAATTATCTCTTACGGGATTCAAGAAGCCAGCCTCGACTCCGTCCGTACCACCGTCACAAGCAGCTGCTATCGTTCAGGACGGCTCGTACCTTCAGGTTCTTAGTCTCAAGCTCAGTGAAGGCATTTCGAAGGCGCTCGCGCAACCCGTCGGTCCCGCTCCCGCAAACGAGTGCCTCAATGGGAGACGTCCCATTCCAGCTGGTCGAGGACGCACGTTTGGTTCTCTTATCGCAGTGTAAGTGATCGGTTCCTAGTATCCTGACTACCTTTTGACACGTTTATAGCGAGCTAAATGCTTCCCGCGACAATCCTCACCTCCATAAGGCAGTCCTGCGGTCCCTGCAGCGCCCACTGTCAGCTTTGTTGACTAATTTGTCAAACAATTTGCTGCAGTTGTTATCCTCTCCCGAATTTCTCAATCCGCTTGTCCCGACCCCACAGGCACCGAACCCTAACCCCACCCAGCTTCATGCATTGTCTCTTGCAACTTTCGCTGGCGAGTTGCTCGAGGTTTTTGATGAGCTTGGTTTGGGACTAGATTCGGATGCTCGGGGAGATGGTCTGAAATCCACGAGGGAGGCTTTGGTATCCGTCACCACGAGGGTCATCCATCCATTAGTCGCTGGCATCAAGACTGAGCTCACATCCCTCGTCGCCGTGCTTGAGGTGCCAACCGCAACAACTGCTGCCAAAACTACCACGTCGACCCTGAAGGCAGTCGCGGTCACACAGCACCCTTCCATCACCAATCTTCAGACTGTCGTACCGATCTATGCACGCGCCCTAGCGCGCTATTTTGCCACTACCCCCACCCAGTCCTATCTTGCCTCCTTGGAGATTTCAGTGGTTTGGCGCGCCCTAGTTGCCCTCGCTCACAGGGTTCCTTCTCAGTTATCTCCGCCTTCCTCACCAAACATGATGGGGAAGAAGGGTCGTTCCGTAGGCGGCACACCCCCGGCTACCCCGCCGTCGACTCGGTTCATTCTCAAGCTCCCCCCATCTCGTCCTCCCTCACCACCGACCGTGCAACCCTACATGCCACCCGTCGTTGGTGACACACGTGCTGTGTACGACTTGCTTTCCTCTCTACCTCGTCCAGATGCCGAGAAAGAGACCACGCGTCTGGCACGGGAAGCCGTCAACGATGCGTGCGATGGACTGAGGGCTCTTCTGCGACTCTTAGAGTCTGTACAGACGATTACCACCCGTAACCCAGTCGAACTTGCGCGTGAACTAGGAGTCCTGACGGCGGACCTGCCGACTCTGATCGCACTTCCTGTCATTCTGAACACTTACGTGTTTACAGGAGATAAGGGCGGACCTCGAACCATCCCTTCCATACTAGGCCTTCCAGAGGAGCGTTATCGTCAAGAGTGCCTGACAGGATTCGGCAGAGCGGAAGAGTGTACTGTAGCGGTTGGTCAGAGGGTACTTCACGTGCTGTCAAACGAGTCAGGACTGTCATCCGATCCAACTGCTGAGGCGGTCATCCTTTGGCTCAAAGACGAGATCACCTCTGTAGACTCGTGAATGGCTGCGGCACGGATGTTTTAATTCTTGTTTTGGGAAGTTGTGAGTTATTACCTAGTCCCTTTTCAGATGCTCATGACATTGGCATTGGTCGTCCTGAGCTACCAAGATTATTATTTTTGTTTTGTATATCCGTATATATCAATCGTGTCTCGAATTACATTTATCATAGACTATACACCCTGTATTGCTGTTCGATCATCTGTGCAGTGAAGCAAACACCGGTTTAATGAATGCTCATTTTTGTCAGCCAAAGTTGGTTTTCATGGACCTGCATGCTACACTCGAACAAGACTGATTTGGCGCTTGGAGTAAATCACTCGCCGTCGTGTGGTCCAGCTAACGTCCCACGTCGTTCCATTACTGGTGCTGATATCGCTTCGATATCATGCCATCTGTCCGCAGAGACCCCCATTCGTTAACCATCCACCCAATCCTCCGCGACTCCTGGCAGTAACTTTGGATGGAAGGACGCCGCGTGACGTGAAGCATGCATGGAACTTTTCCACGGACAACCCCTTCTCTTCTTCTCTCGGCCCCTTTGGGTCGCCGTCGCGGTTGTTCGTTTAATATCGGGCAAACCATTTCGGCTCGGGGAGCACCCGGTTGTAGGGAATACATTTCTCCGCATTGCATTGCATCTCCGTTGTCTTTCTATACAAAAGTGGTAATTGTGTCAAAGCCGGGTCGTCGTCGCTTTGCCACCTTTCACGGTACCGACGCTTCTAAAGGGAGTGCCCCGCATTCACGCAATCCCATCGAACTCGGGCCCGCCGCCGACCTGCAAGTCGTGCGCGCTCGCGCACGCAACGGCCTTGAGCACGTTCGTCGGGCCCTCCGCCGTGACGGCACGCAGCTCCGCATCGCTCTTGACGAGCAGGTACCCCGCAAAGCCGAGCGCGTTCACGCTCAGCGCCTCGCCGGACACCGCGAGCCTGTGCGACTCGCGCCGCCGCGGGAACACGTACAGGTGCCCGAGCGTCAGCACCACGTTGTACGACAGCCCCCCTCCGGCATCGCCGTCCACGGCGGCGGCGGCGGCGGTGGCGTGCCGCACGGTCGAGATGCACAGGTCGAGCAGCTCCACGAACGCTTGTGCCAGTGCTGGCTCGAGCTCAGCGCGCGTTGTGGGCAGCGCGAGGCGCCGGATGTGGTTGGCAAAGGGGAGAGCGGACAGGGCGAACGGTTTGTCTATTGTGGGAAGGTCAGCTTTGCGGGTCGCAAAGGGCGTGTGCTTACCGACCTGCTTTGTCGATGCGGGCGGCTTTTGCTAGTCGCTCGATGGGCGGGCCATCCTCGTCCGCCGTGGGGAGGAACTGCAGGTGCTTGTGTGCCTGACTCGCGCCGCTCTGCTCGCCGCCTTCACGAGACCGAGATATGGAGTACGGAGCTGGTTCAGGCCAGACTCGAGCCAGAGGGGGGGAACGTACGCACAATTGTAGAAGGCGAATAGATGATTTCCTGCTTTGTTCGCCGCACGAAGGAGCAGATACGCCTGAACGAGGTCGCTGGGTTCTAACGGCGACGTCTGGCTCTGGAATTCTGTTGTATGCCCCCCCCCCCACCATTCAATGATGGTAGGTCGGACATAGAAATACAGCTCTGCTCACCCTTGGTGACCAACAAGAAGTGCTCCTCGACGACGGAGTACTTGTTGAGCTGTAGGCCGTCCGCAAAACGGTAATCTTGTTATACAGGCTCCGAAGGACCACAGCGGCACCCACTGACCAGGACGACGTATTCGGTGCCCTCTTCTTCGTCCTTCAGCTCACCGACATATAGGTTCGGGTTATACGGCGGTTGGAATGGGTCTGTGCGCTTCTCCTTCTCGTGGTCGCCGGTGGCCACCTCGAAGTGCGGGGTCGGCAAGGGAGGCTTTTGCAAAAGCGCCGGACACAATCTGATCTCGAACTAGACGTGGAGTAGGGTGGCCGTTATATAGACGTAGAGTGGCTCATATTTTTTTTACCCACATCGATACCCAAGTCCTTGTGCGTGTGAACTTCTGAAGGGAAGAAAAGCAGATCTCCCGATGCCTTGCCCTTCTCAAACGCAGGGCGGATGGCGGAAACGATTGCTGGTGGGCTCGTCGCAGCCGTAGCGGAGGACATGGCCTTGTTCCGCAACCCTGCAATTCCCGAGATCCAACGACGCGAAATGGTGGACGAACCAAGAATGGATTCTCACACGTGGGCACGCACCCCTCCAAAGACCGGGCAAAATCTCAGACACGAGGGTGCATTCAAATTACAATGAAAAAGATAACAACATCGAAAACCAAAAAGAGAGCTTCCTTCTGCGCCGCGGGACCCGCCGTGCGCGGTCGGTCGAGTGAAGAGCGAGGCAACAACTAGTGTCCGGCTGCATGCAGCCTCCCAGCGCCCGTTGTCAAGCACGCTCCCCTCTCTTGTTCTTCGGATCCTTCATCACCTCCCCTAGCATTATAGCACGACTGTAACCGATGAGAGCAACGAGCGACCATATTGCTCCATTAGTCCCCTGTGGACGAGGTGGTTATTCACCGACTAGAGATCGACGAGAGGATAGATAACGAACCTGGTAGAACATTATGGCGAAGAATATCTGGAAAGTCAACAAGACCACCCTGGTGACTAAGCTTCGATGCGCGGCGGTCCCTCTCATGAACGGGGCGGGATACTCGAACGCGAGAACGACGAGTCCGAGGAGGATAGATATAATCTGAATGACGGGCGCTTTGACCATAATGGTGATAAAGAGCGCATCCTGTTTCGCCGGTCTAAGTAGAAAACGATTGAATAAAGACGAAGAGAGGGTGAAAGATGAGGACACACTGAATGCCACCGGGGTTACGCCTGATTCCGCTAACAAAGTCCCAGAAGAACTTGCGATAGAGGAGCCCAAAATAGCCTGCCCAAACCGTATCTATATTGATGTCGTGAGCTGGTAGTATCCGGAACGCAAAGCGTGGCTTCCACGCACAGACGGAGGCGGTGATAGCGACGTAGCGTGAGTACTCGTGCCAAACAAGTTTTCCCATTTCTTGTGCTTGAAATTGTAAGGCCTGCTAGCAGGGGGTGTGCACGAAAGGTGAAGAAGGTGTGTGTCGGGAGAGGGAGAGTAAATGTGCCAAGAACTGCGAGGTGTGTGGCTGGTCCGCGGGACACAGAACAATAGGGAGCCTGCTCAACAAAAGGAGAGGGACGAGAAGGAAGTAAGAAAAGAAAGGCGAAGAGAAGGAGCTCTGCTCGACCGAAAAAAAAAACACGGGGGTGGGGAAAAAGAACAAAAGTGAACGAAAAGAAGATAAAGAAAGAGAGGACAGGAACAAGGCGCCCACTGGCACAGGCGTTCACTTGATGAACAATCTCACTTTAGTTGCTTGACGACCATCGCAAAGTGCCGTCCCGTTGCGACTTTGTGTGGCAACACCTATATTCGTCCTCTCCTCGGCCCTCGGTCCTCCATGTACAGTGCTATAAAAATAAAAACGTTCGTACGAACACGCCCACGACCCCGTCCCTAACAGCCTAATAACCCCCCAACTCTGGTGCCGGCTATAATACATGTGGGCGCAATGGCCGAACCAGTGCACTCCTCGACTTTGATCACATCAAAAATAGGGGCTGTTAGTTGGCAGCTCTCAACAGATCGGTCAGAGCTCTGACACACCATGCTGCTTTGGGTCTGCAATTGACCCAACCGACCGTCGTCACGCACGTCCCACATCACGGCTGGAGGCGACCTCGTCTCCACGCTGTACGCAAACGAATTGACATCCGGCGCAGACTGCACAGCCGACACCAGAGGCGTGGGGCCCTTCTCGAGGTCACTGGGATCACTCAAGGGGTCATGCGGCCCGAACCCCCCCATCGGCGACAGTGGTCCAATGTCAGGAGTACTCGGTGTTTGTATAGGCAAGGTCGGCGTCGTGGGCGTTCTAATAGTTGACGTCGGGGGGGTCTTATTTTGTTGTGTGCGTCGACGCCAACGCCGGATAAGGACGACCGCCAATACGGCGAATAGGAGTAGCACGAATATTAATATTCCCACCACGAACGCCCCGATGGCAATATGGCCGAGTCGTTTGGAATGGTGTGACCCCTTCGGATTATTTGGTACTTTGTTGCTATAGACATGTGTTGAGTATGCGCCACCCATACGCTATGGCGGATGAAGGTGGGGACTCACACAGAATTTCCCTCAGGGTTCTGTGTCGTACTACTGGGATCTGACTGAGAGGTAGTGTTGTTCGAGGATGTGCTGTCCGTGCCATTGGAAGCGGTGAACACAACTATTCTGTCAATATCCATCGTGTTGTTCGGCTGGTCCGGGTTTACATTGAGTGTGAGATTATGCGACTGAGATGCTAAATTGTTGGAAAAGTACTGGAGGGGAAAGTCAATCACGAAGTAAGATCGGGGTTGTACGTTTTACTCACCAACAAAGTCTGCAAGCAATACGGCAGCGTTAGCGCACGCAATATGGGCAGTCGATTGCACGTACATCTTCGTGCAGATCGCTCGCCAAACCATTCGAGCCACCTAAGAAGTCATGCCTAACCCCATCCACCGTTACACTGTAGTCAGCTTGGTCAGGGGAGACCGTCCCATAGACGGCAACCGCATCACCGTCAAACGTGAACTGCGCCTGCGCTCCCATAGCTTTGGTGAAGCTGTTGAAGATGAATGCGTCGACACAAAGGGCTCAATGACCAAGTCCGGTAGGGGGACGCACTGCAGTGTGTTGTTGAAGTTTCCTTCCAAGCTAGTGAGAAGAACCCAGTCTCCGGATGAGGGTAAGTAGTTAATAGTAGGGCTAGTGTCATCGGTCGTCGTGTTCGTCACTGTCGCGCTACGGGATGAAGTTTGGCTCAGGCTCCATCACACGGCGAAGTGGCCGCGAAAAGACGGACCTAGCAGATGAGCCTATCTGTGTCTCGAAGATAATAGAGTCGAGGTCAACGATGGAACCCATGTTGGTGAACACGGCGGTATGGGGACCGTTTGCGAGACTAGATTGGCCGCCGAGCAGTTGCTGGAAGGACGCAGTTTGAGCTTGTGCGTTTCCGGATACAGATCGGCCGTCAACAGAAATGTTGTAAGTCCCGTAACCTGGCCTTTTAGCGCCAAAAAACCAAACCCCAGTGCCTGGAGCATGGGTTCAGAAAAGCACGAAATGAGGAAAGCCTGAGGAAGAAAAGTAACCATTGAACTGGACAGTCGCCGATGCACCTTGGGAGGACACCGTATGCCACGTTTTCTGGGAGTACGACTTGCATGACATTAACACGTGAATGTTGAGATGCAAGGAAAACACGGACATTGGGACACGTACCTGTGCATTTTGATCATTCACAGGCGAGTCCGTCCACGCACCAGCAGGACTGTACGAAATCAAAGGAGAGCTGTCATCAGCTATGTCCCATAGAAGAGTCAATCAGGGTTTTGAAGCGATGGATTTAGGGAGTTAGTGCTAACCAGAAACATTGAAAGCAGCCATCCAGGCCACAATAAATTAAAAGAAAAAGAGGCTAGGAAAACCTAGCTAGCAGAGCCTAGAGAGAGCAAAAGAAAGACAAAGCGGCCTAACAGGTAGCGGGGCACATCTTTATTGCTTTCTAGTGATCGGTGAGTTGCTGGTCTATAGCCAGTAACCAATCTGAGTCTCGGACGTCTCGACCCCAAAATAAATAGAGCAGGTTAGGTCTAGAACCTTATTTCTAAGTCGCCAATTATGCAATGCAATCACCAAAACGACCGACGTCATCCGGCGGTGATCAAAGCAAGAATCCTGTGGGTCGTCGCTGCAAGTGTAAGTCCTGTTCAGAAATACTGTCATTTGGACCCTATGAACAGTTTCGGCGCATGTTTTATGGGTTAGGCAATACACGATATCTAACACTGTAGGGGGCTTACTCTGACTGGAAGGGCCTGGGAAAAGCGAACTTTTCTCCTCACATAAGACTTCTGTTGCCGTGATGGACCACGGTACTATTACTTACTGTAAACCTCACTTTGCAAGCACAGACTACAGAGCAATGCTAGAGATGCCTGAGTCTCACCTACTACGAGTCTTATTCCATATGCCAATGCTGCCACAACCAATCGTACGGCCTTGAGCCGCCTGGCGGGCTTCGTTTCCGACTCGTGACATTACGTGCTGTACAGTGTTCACAGGTAAGAATGGCGCAGTGGGCACCATCCGAGTCCACACGGACATACTGGCAGGGTTGGAACACAGGGCCGTCCTTATCATGATGAATGTTCTATGTATGCTCGGCTGTTGACTTGCTGTGCGATGCAAATAAGGGGTGGGAGAGCCGGCCCGGGTGTCTCGGTCTTGCATTCTTCGTCATTCCTCTTAATGACATGCCTCCCAGGAGGGCCAAAGCAGCCAAACCGCTGCCTCGCCCACCTGCAGCCCCATCCAAGCAGACGGACATCGTCCCTATAGGGAACCGCCAACTTGTCGCTAAACATTCCGGACGACTTGACGAGAATGGCCTTTTGCCCTCAACCTCGCGTGCGCTCGTTTTACGAAATGGAAAGCAGGGCGCTATGGGCACAGGCGAGCTCATGTCGTTGAGGAAGCCGATCGGTCGCGAAAAGCTCGATTTATTGGGAGGTACGCCGTACGGTGATGGCATAAATTAGTCGAATACTAAGCCCTTTCGTCGAGAAGAGGATCTCGTTGCACAGTCCATGAAAAACGCCCTTGCTCCTCCGTTTAACATAGAACGACTCCTGAACACGGCAGATGCGGAGTATGGTGGTGAGCTCCCAATCCTCCCTCCAAGAGACAGCGCGTACTAGCTTCCCCCCGTCCAGCCCATCTCGACGACGTCAAATGGCTCAAAGACCCAGATCTCTGTTACCAAGAGATTTCGAAAGAGGTGTATGCGAGCGTTCCTCGGTCCTTGGGAAGTGCCGTTCCGGACCCCCTAACAGACAGAAACATCGTGACTAACGTAATTGGCACCCGGTAGGGATTTCGTCCGTCTGAGTAAAGGGTCTAGCTTAGCCTATAACGCTAGGGTGCACAATTCGTACATGCTCGCCTCTGCTTGGAGGATCGTGCGTGACCGGCTCGAGCTTCTGGAACATGGAGGCATAGTAAACAATAAAGTGCGGTCGCAGCTTGCAAAAAATCCAGGTCTGAGAGCAGAGTATCTCGCCGTATGTGACGTCCTCCGCGCTCTCGTCGATGCTCTTCAAGCACGTTTCTCTCTACTCGCGACAACAGCTGGTGTGCATCGTCCAAGTCCGCCCGAAATGACCCGGTCATCACACCTCCCCCAGAGCACTTCAGGATTTATTTCAAGAAATATGAAGAGAACGACCCAGAGAACCCCGAGTACATGTTTGACTGGGCCGCCCTTCGTGCCGCCTACAAGTCCTACGTCGACTCAATCGTCATTGAGCTCTGCCTACCCAACTCTCAGTATCCCAAGTATATCTTGACCCGCATCCTAGAGGATGCTACTCAGGAGGCCCCCCGTGAAAAGGAGCGCTTTCCCCAAGCACTTTTCGATGCGCTCGGCGACCTTTCCGTATGTATTCGCACCGTCCCTGCGTCACTCTCGTTAACGGGGGTTTGCTGTCTGTTCAAATGGTACAGGTTGCGTTGCAACTCCAGGAGATCCTGGAAGCCCCACTCCTCGGTCCACAAGGGGAACAGTGGCGAACGCAGCCGCGCTCGGTGCCTGAAGAATTCACTCTGTGGATAGAAGCGCAGTCTCTCTCTGAAGAAGCTTCGAGGTGCCTGGGCAATAATCTTGGTATCATCTTTCCGCTGGAGAACACGATGAAGAAAGATATCGTGAACGCTATGTGGATACGCATAAATGATGTGCGGGCTCCCCAACATCTGTAAATGACCCCACTGATAAGTTCATCAGACGTACAAGGCCGTGGCCAATCTGGATTTGGACACTCTGTGGCAAGTAGAGGATGAGTTCCTGCGCGTACCACACTGGAGTACGACGGTGTCACCAGATAAGCGGGTTCCCAAGGCAGCTTCAGTTTTCCTGGACCAACAGAAAATCGGCGGCAGTCGAGCTGCTTTGCAGGCCCTTGGTAGCGGTGACTCAGAAGGATCAATGCCAGGGCTCGTAGTAGCGACGTCCGTAGCGTCGGACGATACTTCCAGGGATTCGGTAGGCGCGGCGGCAGACCATGACGAGAAGAGCGAAGACGAGGCGTCAGACCTCGATGGTGAGGAGCAGGACGAGTACGATTCGGAGGAAGAGGCGGAGTTGCAAGACCTTGAGCGCGAGGCGATGGACATTGCAAGCGCGTACCCAGAAATCTTTGAGGGGAAGAAAGCCTTTGAGGAACGTTCAAATGACAACCATCTCCTCAAAGCACTCGGTGCACTCAGAGGCAAGTAATTGTTACCCCCCTTTGGGATAAAGGACGTGTCTAACCTGAAGATAGGCCGCCTATTTTCCTCTAATCCAAGACTTAAGACGAACCGGCCTGGGATGCAGGCGTCCCTCATTGCCTCTAAAGTGACCGCGGGTACTCAAGCCTCAGATAGTATAGGGCGCAGGGGACTCGCGCCGACTATCGAGGATGTCGAGGACGAAGACGCACCGCTAGCCGTAGCCAAAAAGAAGAAGAAGAAAAAACCGAAGAAGAAAAAGAAGCCATCGTTGACCTTAGAGGAACACGACATACCTGAGGTTGACTCTCCGCCACCAACCTCACCAGTTGTTCAGTCAGCCCCACCGGTTACGTCTTCGCCGGTAGAGGAGACCCCGCCGCCGTTGACGCCCACGACCAAGAAAAAGAACCCGGAGAAACGGCGATCGGCGACGCAGACCCCGAGTTTGGCATCGAGCACGCCGACGGCCTTTGCGAGTGTCTCCACCGTGTCGCTAGAGCAGCCTCGCGCACAGTCCGCCCATTCATATTTACAATCGGAGAATTTGACGGAGCAAAAAGTCAAGGTTAAGACGCGCGCAGAGTCGCTTCTTCTCCCTCCGATTGAGGAGAAGGAGTCGAAGGACACTAAGAGGAGCTTCTTTTCTCGCTTCCGTCGCGAGAAAGAAGTGGAGGCTCAGGCGCCTGAAGAAGAGGCAAAGCAGAGGCGGAACCTCAGCTCATGGTTCAAAAATCTGAACCGGAGGAGCACCGGATTTTTGACACAGATCCTTGGTGCGGACAAGAGCGCGAAGAAGGGTGGGCCGCCGATGAAGTGGGACCACTTCGTCAAGGCAAGTGAACTCATCTTGTTGCTCGCCGAGAAGTGAACGTGTTTCGGGATAACTCAGATGATGATCGATATGGGGTTCGAGGTAGATGCGAGTACTGCGGGGTCGAGCGTACGCTTTCAGCCACCGGATCCAGCTGTGCGCTCGATTTCGTTCCATAAGCGTGAGTGCTTTGATACTACGGCAATTCTTGAGTCAATGTTTTGTTGATGTAGCTCATCCTGGGAACACGATTGACCCAATCACCCTGCAAAAGTGGGGCAAGAAACTGAAGAGCTATTATGGATGGTCGGAAGAGATTCTGCTACAGCATGCGGACCGGATCTAGACGCGTTTCGTTGAGTCGCTGGATGTTAAAGGATACCTGAGTCTGCCGAACTATTGTTGATACCTCCTGTAAAGCAGTGTGATGGCTTTGGATGTTTATCAGACTGTTTTAGTGGGGGTCAAATGAGGCTACGCGCGCCAATGTCCTTATTAGTGTTCTGCTAATCCTCAACGCTTTCCTGCTTTTCAAAAAAAAATGATGGCTCGTCCACCACCGACCCGGCCTCACATCAACTTAAATCCACCTTCACACTTCTCATATTCGATTACCGAGTGGGGTGACGACGATGCCTGGGACAGCGCATCCGATTCCGAATCACAATCCAACCCTCAGGCTACTTGGAGTCGTTCTCCTCAACCTACGCCCTCTCGACCGTCTGGTGCCACGTCCGCACCGAAACCCGTGCCCCGCACGTCGCAGAACAGCTCCAGCTCGACCCTCGCTTTCTCGTATACCCACGTCAGCGTGCCGAGCCCGGGCTCGTCATACCCGTCTCACGCGGAGACGATCGTCACACCCCCGACGACCAAGAACGGCTGGACGATTGTGCAAAAGGCGGCTGGGGACGGGGGCGCGGCGATCGACGACAAGATCGAGCCGCACGATGTCGGGCCCGATGGCGACCACGACATGGTGTTCGAAGACCTCGAGGCCGAGTTCGTCGACATGCCCGTCCTGCCCCGGTCCCGCCCGGATACCGCGTGCGTCCGAAAGGACGCAGCGGAGATCGCGAATGGTGCGCAGTTTCTGTGAGCGAGAGCACGCCCCCCTGAGAGACAGGGCGCGCAGACCCGCTGCGCCTCGTCAGACGTCCTGCAGGACGCCAGCACGGCCGTGCCGGATCTTCTTCGTCATTGTCGCAGCGCTCGCGATCGTCGTCGCCGCAGTACGGCGAGCCCACAGAGAAGCTGAAGCGCGAAGAGTCATTCAAGGCGAACCGCCGCCACAAGTTTATTGGGTGTTTGTCGCGCGAGGACGTGGACATGGGTCCGTCCTCTTTTATTCACTACTCAAGGTTCCGTCCACTGACTCCTTTTTTTTTCGAAACAAGCTGAATTACGCAAATTGGCCTGGTCGGGCATCCCAGACGATCTTCGCCCACTAGCCTGGCCATTACTCCTGGTACGATATTATTTTTACGTCCCTGCGCACGCACCGCTCTATAACCTCATCTCTCCCAAAGGGCTATTTACCGCTTCCCACGCGCCTGCGGTCGTCCACCCTAGAACGCAAGCGCGGGGAATACCAATCGCTCGTCGATCTCACATTTGCCAAAGGTAGAGACGGTCTGGACCAGCAGATATGGCACCAGATCGAGATAGATGTCCCACGGACACGACCTGGCGTTCCGTTATGGATGCACGCCTCTACGCAACGGGTATGGCCCGCGCACCATCGATACACGTTGACTTTTCTCACACGCTCATCCGACCCACATCCGCAGTCTCTAGAACGTATACTGTACGTCTGGGCGATACGACATCCCGCCAGCGGGTACGTACAAGGCATCAACGACCTCGCCACGCCCTTCTTCGAAGTATTCCTGTCCGCATACGTTGGTAGGTCGCTATCTCGCGCGTGATCGATCACAACTGCGTCCCTAACATGCGAACCCCGCCAGATGCAGACCCGGAAGATATCGACCCGTCGATTCTTCCGCCGCCAGTCCTTGCCGCTGTAGAAGCCGACTCGTTCTGGTGCCTCTCGCGTCTGCTGGACGGGATCCAGGATAACTATATCAGCGCGCAACCCGGCATCCAGCGTAGCGTGAAGCGCATGGCGGAACTCGTCGCGCGCATCGACGCGCCGCTTTCTGAGCACCTCGCCGCGCAGGGCGTCGAATTCATGCAATTTGCCTTCCGGTGGATGAATTGTCTGCTGATGCGTGAGATAAGCGTGAAAAATACCGTTAGGATGTGGGATACCTATCTGGTGCGTCGTTTTTTTCTTGGTGTATGGTCTTGCGGCAGCATCTTGACGATGGGCGTGATATGTATAACAGGCAGAAGGTCCGGACGCTTTTTCTCAGTTTCACTTGTACGTCTGCTCGGCATTTCTTGTACGATGGAGCGACAAGCTCCGTGAGATGGACTTCCAGGTGCATCACATTACAGTCTCTCCCACGTGTATGCGACGCTAACACGCATATTTCCACAGGGCATCATCATGTTCCTGCAGTCCTTGCCCACACAAGATTGGACTGACCACGAAATAGAAATGCTCCTCAGCCAGGCATTCGTGCTCAATTCGATTTGGCACAACGCACAAAGTCACTTTACCGGAAAGTGAATTACTTTTACTTTTTTTTCTTCTTTACATGCCCCCTTCTATTTTGCGCGGAGGGGCACACTGTATTCCCATTGACACGATACAAACCAAGGCAGGCGTCAGCCATATCATGAGAATAGTACCGGAGTGGGCCGGGGGAGGGGGTTTCGTAATCACCCAAGGCAGAGAGAGATTGTACGATTGTGGATCAAGTACATTAGCTCGCTTCGGCCTGCACAAGCCGTACCTCGCGCTCTATCGCTTCCGCCATCTCCGTCGCAGTTGCTTCAGTGCCCACGCGTAAACGGTACTGCACCGTTTGCGTCTCCTTGTCAGGCGACGTAATATGACCTGTGAAGGCGACAGCTTTGGCATTGCGTTTTGGTCGTAAACCGGCGTATATGCGGAAGTTCTACACGAGAAAGGGGGAGGTTGCTTGAGAATCGCACATAATCGTCACAACGAAGAGCGGGAACGTACGATGATGATCTTTCCGGTGGTGCTAGAGCGCAGGATGACCCGCCGTGCGTTGGTCACCTTGTGCTTTTTAAGACGAAGCATACCTGAAAAAGAAAAGAATGAGCTCTTGGAGAAACGTAGCGAGTAAAAAAAGGGCAATGCGAACCAATGCCCATCTCGGCCCATGAGGGCGCGCCTTCGTTATCCGTCGTGAACTTATACACCTTCGCTTTGACCGTATACGTCGTCTCTTCGTCCTCTTCACCTTCGCCTTCGGCGTCTCCTTCACCGCCGGGGAGACCGGGTGACAGCGTCCGTGCGAGCCCATCTTCCTGCGTACCCTCGGTCGCGGGTGTATCGGCGCGCGACGTGGATGAAGGCACCTCGAGATTCGTAGATGCGGGAGTAGATGCGGCAGTTGCGCCTGAGGTCGCTGGTGGTGCTGACGAGAAGCTGAAGCCCAAGCCGCCGCCTGAGCTGGGAGCCGCAGGCGCCGCCGTCTGGGACGAGGCGCGTGATGGTGAGCCGAAGGAGAAGCCGACGCTGCCTGCTTTGGGCGAGGGCGTCCCCTCGCCTGCGCCGCCCGCCGCGACGCCAAACACGAATTGGGCAGGCGTCGCGGTGGACGCCGCTGAGCCGAAACCAGCAAATGGCGATGAGGACGGTTTGGCTGGCGAGCCGAACGTGGTGGCCCCGAATACGCTGCTCGGCGGGGACGACGTGTCTTTCTCTTTCTCCTTGTCCTTTTCAGTAGACTTGGCGCCGAATATACTGCTCGAGCTGCTGCTGCTGCTGCTGGCGGTGTCGCCGAAAAGCTTCGTGCCGGGTGGAATGCTCAGCGTGAATGGCGCAGAGCCAAACGCGTTCGAGGCGGGCTTGTCCTTCTCTTTCTCCTTTCCCTCCGCGGACGACGACTTACTATCTGGTCCGAAGAACGTAGAAGACTTTGGTGGGCTGCCAAAGAGCGAGGTGCCGGAGCTCGGCTGGCTGCTGCCGAAAGGAGAAGCGCTTGAGGTGGTGCTAGTGGCTGTAGATGTACCGAATGAAAACCCGGGCTTCGATGACGACAAGGACGGCGCAGCGGTAAACGCACCGAACGGCGATGACGAAGCCACAGAGGGCTTGGTGTCTGAGGATGCCGGTGGCACTGATGGAAAACCGAAAGAAGAACCAGCCCCAGACGCTGCGGGGCTAGGGGTGAAACCTGTTCCAGGTGCAGGTGAAGTGGAACTTGCTGTAGTTGACATAGCAGGGAAGCCTGCGAAGCTTGATGGGGGCACTGGCATAGCGGCCGGAGTGGAGGTGGCAGGCTTGCCAAACGAGAGTGGCGCAGCCGAACTGACAGGCTTACTAGCTGCACTAGGAGCGCTCCGCGTTATCGACTGAGAAGATTTTCCATCATATTCAGTTTGCACCGATATCCGATGCTTTTTGTACTGTTCCAGCAAGTCCACAACATCGACGAATGGATCAGAATCAATGGCTTTTGAAACCGCGGAGAGGAAGGACGTGTTGAGCCCGCGCAGAGAAGTGTAGTACTTGAGCGCGACCTCATCTGTGTCACCAGATGCATCTGGCTTTGGCGAATCGGATGATGGTACCGCCGGCTTTGCGCCCGCGGTTGAAGAAGGGCCAAGGAAAGACGCAAATTTCTTGGTTGCGTTGGACGCAGATTCTGCGACTGCTGGTGCCGAAGACTGGGACGCCTCTGCTGGCTCCTGTGGTTGACCAGCAGGCGCTGAGGGTGCGAACGTGAACGGGGTTGTCGCACTGCTGGTTGCGCCAAAACCCGAAAAATAACCGAATTTCGGTGCGGCAGCTGGCTGGTAATGACGCGCTGGCGTGAGTGGCGAGGAACTAAACGCAGCACGGTTGGGACATACTGTGGCGCTGGTAACTGGGGGTAGCCCGGATTGGGCGAGTGGGTTCTTTCGCTTGGGAAGACCCTTTATCCTGTGGAAAGAGTGGTGAGACCGACAGGGGGTAAGGGAAAGCCAGCACGTACTCTCGTCTTGCAAGGTCAGATTCCTTGGCCATTTGGAGGCCTGTTTGGGCTTCCTGTTTAAATGGTATCATAAGTTACGAGCGCGGAAGGGTTCGAAATGACTTTGTGCACCTCGATTTCGTTGTCTAGATCGTCATCCTTTGATATTTGTCTATCTGCGCCGCGCTTCATGCTGATAAATGGGACAACGGACAACAGAGAAAGCGTTCAACGCAACGCGTTTGTTAACTCTGACGCGCCGTTGCGGCATGTTCAGTCGCTGATGTAATCAATTCTCTTCCCTCGCTGGTTCGAGTCAGTCATGATAATGTACTGTGGACACATCCGTCGTAGAGTGGATGGCAGAAAACGGTCAACTGGAGCGGCAGTGGCTTCCCAACAGTGCGCCGTTCTGGCCCGCATATACTGTGATACAACGCTAACTTATAGCGGGCGATGCGCGCGCTCGTTACAACCCCACAGTCGAGGTACTTCCGGAAGACGTCCTCCTCGAAATTTTCGATTTCGATCGACTCCTCCCTGTTGAACGCTCATGGGAGTGCCCCTGGAAATGGCATAGGCTCATCCAAGTGTGCCACAGATGGCGCCGTGTCGTATTCTCATCACCCCGCCGGTTGGATTTACGGCTCTTCTGTTCAAATGGAACTCCTGTCAAGGAGACTCTGGCATTCTGGCCGGCGTTGCCTATCGTAATGCGTTACGGGGGATTTCCCGGGTCCAAACCCACTTCCCCTGAAGACGAGGAAAACATCATGACCGCACTGCGCCACCCGGATCGCATATACGAAATTGGCCTCACGATTGAGGGCTCACTAGGCGATCGACTGGCCACAGAAATGCAGGGGACGATGCCATCGCTGATGTCCCTTAGGTTAATGGTTCAAAACAAGGCTGGGCTGCTCCTTTCCGACGAATTCTTAGGTGGATCTGCACCGCTTTTATCTGTTATCAGTTTGCATGGTGTCGGCTTCCCAGCGTTACCAAAACTCCTTCTGTCGACTAGCACTCTTGTCTCACTCGAACTTTGGAATATCCCAAGGTCTGGGTACTTTTCACCAGAGGCGCTCGTCGTTGGTCTATCTGCGATGACGCAACTCAAATCGTTCAAAATCCATTTCGATTTCCCAATATCTCACTTTCATGCGAGCAACTTACGAACGCCTCCCTCGGGACGTATCGTTCTCCCTGCGCTTAACAACCTCAAATTCTGGGGTGTTAGCGAGTATTTAGAAGATATTGTGGCTAGAATTGATACTCCTCTTCTCGAACTCATCGACTTGAGATTCTCCAACAGGCTCATCTTCGAGATCCCACATCTTTCTCACTTCGTTCGTCGCACGAGCCAGCTGGGATCGCCTACTCAAGCCAAGATTTACTCCTCCGGGAGCACTGTTTCAATCACCCTCATTAATCAACCGGGAACCCCACACACCACTATTCCCGGACAACTTCGCTTGCAAATCATGTGCAGACAGTTTGACTGGCAGCTGTCCGCCATTTCCCAGATCTCCACCCAGCTGTCGCCCTTCCTCTCCGGCGTGGGGCAGCTCGACGTCCGTACGTTTCCTCCTTCGGCGGGTGGGCACGATGATTTGGATACGGCACGATGGATAGAACTTCTTCGGCCATTCGACGGGGTAGAGAGGCTCCGCGTGGCTGACGAACTCGTGTTGGACATCGCGCGAGCTTTGCAACGGGTCACTTCGGAGTTGGAGGATCCGGAATTATTCCCTGCATTGCGTGAGCTTTTTTTCTTAGGGAATTCCCGAGAGTTCCCAGATGCGCTCGAAACCATCGCACCATTTATCAGCGCGCGCCAACTCTCTGAGCGCCCCGTCGTCGTATATAATTGGGACACAAACACTTTTGATAGATGGCGATCGAGCTAGTGAAGGTTCACGGAGCATGGTGAGGGTTTGCCATTGCAATGAGGTCCTACACAATGTGCTAATTATCTGGCCCCTCCCTCATTACGCATATCGTCTTGGCTTCAGAGAAATCCTCAATTTCTTTCATAATCACACCCATTGCATAGACCCTCACAAAGTATTGTCCAAGAATATATTTCGACTAGGTCGCTCAAAGTTGTTACAACCATCCGGTGAACATAACTCACAACGTCAGCCAAGTGCGGCACACACGAACTAACTAAAATCACATTATCATGTCAGATCCGGTATCTCCTACGATCTAATAGTGGCGAAGGTGCGAAGGATCTACCCAAGAGGGATATGGTGGTCGTTAGGCAAGGCCGGGCCGGGCCTGCCGGGGTGTCGGAGTCCATTGGGGGCGGTGCCGTGACCGTGTTTGAGGCCTTTGAGGGTGCGACAGTGTCTGGCACGCGCAGGAAACTGTGTCGGGTTAGGACACTGTTCAGTTGGAGAAGTGTTAACGAAGAGTTCCAAATGCGTGCGTCCTTGCGCCGGACTTTAGGGTGTTCGCTTTTGAGGTGTTCCCGGAATAGATCACCGTGTCCGAGTCTCAGCTTGCGCTCGAAGTCTCTGCAATACCGGCACACGATTCGATATCCGTGCTCGTGTACAAGGTAACGATCGAGTCTTCTCTTCGCTCTGAAACTGGCATGACAGATGTGACACGTTACGCGTTACGCGTTACCTTTTACGGGGCTGGGGCCTAAAAATGAGATTTCGTTCTACTCAAGGTTCTGCGTGCGGCGTGTGTTGTGTCCCCTCATATTAGTCAAGGGTGACCTTAGTGATGTATTCTAGCACCGTAGCCCCGCAGAACAATGTGGCTATCGACATCACCGGGATCTGGGGGTCGGGGTCCATACATTTTACGACCCATCTGTTTTGTTTGTCAAATTATCAAGCAAATTATAGTCGAATTTTTGAATAGATCTTCTTTTTTTTTATGGTCTCATATCTACAGATGCTACTTCACCTACTGTAATTTTTTTGGGCTGAAAAGACAACGGGAATGTAGTAATCTACTGCAATCTTTGAGATTTGCATAAGACTGATCGTTTGCATTACTACCAATACGATAGTATCGAAACTTACGGCTTGGACACGTCATGTAGTTGGAAATCACACAATTTTGTTATCTCGTAGTACATATAACATGCGAAGAGAGAATCATCGGCGTACTCTGAGTCTCTGAGTCGTCCCCTTGGAGAAAAAAAAAATTAAGAAAGGAAATTCCTGTACGTAGACTGTGTATTTGGGGAACGTGGCAAACGCAAAGTGTCGCTCGGGCAAAGATCTCGCCGTGTTTCGGAATTGGGAGTGAGGCATCGTCACCGTGGTGGAAGGTGCGATTCTGGTGCGCGTAGAGAACTGTGCCGGCTAACGAGACGGCTAAGGTTGAAATGTCTTGAAAATTTGATCGAAATGAGTGGGTCTTTGTGCGTGACTTCAGGGTGTTTTCTTTCGGAGGTGTACTTGGAATTGGACATTGTGTCCCGGAGTACACTCGAAGTCGTCGCAATAGAAGCACATGCGTCGGTATGAGTGCTCGTCTACAAGGTGACGATCGAGTCCTTCCTGCCCTCTGAAACTGGCATGACAGATGTGGCATTGCTTAAATGGCACATTGACTTGTACGGGGTGGCCTGAGCGAGATCGTAAGGTGATGAACGACAGTAGACCGTCCCACGACGGTTCATTCATCGCCATAGGATTCTCAATATGAAGATGACGCAGGGAAGGGAGAACAGTTGCGTGCCCCCCATCGACTAGACCCAGAGCACACAAGATGGCTGTCGTAAGTTTGTCAGCCACCCGAAAGTCTGTTGCACCGCCGAATGCACGGATAAGTTCCAACCATTGTTCGCCATCCGCCTCATCCAGCTCACTTGACGATTGGGTCATATTGATGCGTGGACTGTTTACACGGAATAGGAATGGGGAAAATTGGTCACAAACTTGAGCCATGGCGGACAACTGCCAGTCTAACTGCTTGCACGATATTTGTAATCGAAGCCGTGCAGAAGTGCCTGAGCTGGAAAACGAGATGGAAACGGCATGTCCGGAAGTTTGAACGTCTGCTTGACTGAGCGACGTTTGTATTCCTGTTCGCTCGATGAATCGCCCAAGTTGCGAGGCGTCCAACGTGAGTTGGCTAAAAAAATGTGATATCAATATCCCCGAGACCAGGTGCATCGATTCTGGCCACAAGACTGTCCAAGTACTTGCTAGTTCCTCGATATTTGAGGGACGTCAGGGCGGGGAGAACAACGCGTTCCCCCGACAGTGGAGGCAAGGCAAGGTAGTTTTGGCGGGACGGGAGGGAAAGGAAATAGGAGTGAAAGTGTTCGAAGATTGGCCATCCCGGACAAGCTATTCGCGAACGTGTCTGGGGAAAAATACCCGACACTAGGAATTTCGTGGAGCAGAATATCTACGAGGTTGTGGGAGTGTGAAAGTAGCTGCGGCAAGGAGGGAAAGGCAACCCTGGTCGAGTGGAGATTACAGAGGCGAGGTCCCCACCGGAAAGCGCTAGGAAGAGGTAGTTGCATGGTATCTCGGGACAGAAGAACAAGTTCCTCCAGTTCCGAAAGTGGCTCAGAGATTGCGGAAAGTTTTCCAAGGAGCGAGCTGGTGACGGTAAGGCTAATAGAGCTTACACGACCAGGTTGCTTCAGTGCAGTGATGATATTATCATCATCCTCGGGAGTTGGGGGATCGAGATCTGGAAATCCCCCGTACTTTAAGATAAGAGGAAGGGCTGGCCAGTAATCTAGGGTCTTCAAAACGGGTGTTCCATACGTACAGTAGAGTCGAAGATTTAGACCCAGAGGCGACGTATGTACGATCTGTCGCCATCTTTGGCACACGTACGTGAGCGTCGGCCAAGTTCGCGGAGCGGCATCCAGGTAATGACAAAATATGTTGAGAAGGACGTCATCGGAGAGCGTCTCAGTCACCACCTGCTGAGAATGAGGTCCTATTCCAAACAAGTTAGCGAGTAGAGGTGGTGGCACCGGGAACCCGTCGTACCTGTTTCACGTAGTTCATTGATGCGGCATTGTTGTTCATATTCCACCGCTAAATGACTGGCCAGAGAGCTGGCGTGAGGTCATAAATGACACGACGGCCTCCCCCAATGGCGCATGAGGTTTCCCAGGCCGTGGTGCGTAGAGCATGTGCAGGGAAGGTAGCATGGTATCGTTTTGCCTGACCGGTAGTCGCAGATCACGCATGACAGTTGTCGAGTGATTGCAATCGAGATGAAACCATTTTACACCTGTGAATAAGTTGAGAAGGTCCCGCCATCCAATGTAATCACTGCCCCCCCGTCCTGATGATCGCATCGTACTGATGCATAGATCCTCCACATTGAAAAGGGAATCGAAAAGATGAGCGCAAACTCGTGTCACGAATAATAGCTGCTCGCTTGGTGGCTCGCAGAAGAATTCCAATTTAAGGCGAGTGGGGGCCCCTGGCTGTATCAAGGAGAAGGAGATGGCGCGCTCAGAAAATAAGATGTGTGCTCGACGGTGTGACTTGTGTATTTTTATCCGATCGATGAATTCACAAAGTTTTGGGAATCCGACGAGACCTTCATTTAAGAATGTGAGTTCGATATCTCCGAGACAAGGAGCATCGATTCCGGCTACAAGACGGTCAAAGTACCAGGAAAATCCTCGAAAATCGAGGCGAGTGAGAACAGGAAATACAGCACGGCGTCCCCGGGACTCCGAAAGTAGGGTGGGGTAATTGGCAGTACTAGAAATGAAGTGGAGTGATAGTGATCGAAGCCGGGCCATCCGGGACAAAGCATTTGTGAGCACTTTTGGTGGGGGATACCAAGGATTGAGAACTTCGTGAAGCTGAAGGTCTACAAGGTTCCTGGAAAGATCAAGAAGCTGAAAGAGTGCAGGAAACGCGGTCCTAGTCAAGTGGAGACAACGAAGGCGTGGACCCCACCGAAAGGTGCTGGGAAAGGTCAGCGGCACAGAATCTCGAGACAGAAGGACGAGTTCTTCCAGTTCCGAAAACGGCCTCTCGATTGAGGATAACTTTTTCAGAAGTGAGCTAGTGATAGTGAGGCTGATAGAACTAACATGGCCGGACTGTTTAAGTGCGGCCATGATGTTGTCCTCGTCCTCGGGAGCTGGGGGATCAAGCTCCAGAGATCCTCCGTACTGCACGACGACAGGCATGACGAGCCAGTGGCGTAGAGTCTTCAATACAGGCGTCCCGTGAGCACAGAAGATTCGAAGGTGTAGAGTCTGCTGATATGCAAATACGATACGTCGCCATCTATGACATATATGGACAAGCACAGGCCAATGTCGTAGAGAGACATGGAGATAATAACGAAATACGTTGAGAAGCAGATTGTCTGAAAGCTCCCCGATCGTGACTTCGAGGAAATGAAAACAAAGTTAGCCAGAGGCACAGGTATTGGCAGGAGGTGTACCTCTTCCAGGGAATTCGCTTGGTGGGGTAATGGGTTGGGCAGGTGATACGTATTGGCCATGAGGGTGTGTATTGAGATATCTGCGACATTGACTGTCACGTCGAGCGGAAGTGAAGAGACTAGATTACTTACTTTCGAAAGGGCATGAGGGGAGAACGAACAGGGCAACTTTTGCTGGTGTATCCTTATAGTAGAACACGAAGGAACGTGAAACTATCACACGCATCAGTCGGCTCAGGCCTTGCACGCTGCATACACGCGGCAGCGATACGCCCTGCGCAGTGTGCAGAACACATTGCGTTGTCCCGCCACAACAACTACAAATCCAAGGCTAAATCTGCTTATGTTCATCCGACGTAAGTAGCAGATACACCCAAACATTGGATCACTTTTAGGATCAACCAACTTCAACCAACTTCATATGTTGCGATGTCGCCATCCACTTCATCTCCGAGTCGTTCACTTCTTACGCGCCCACTTATCGGTCTTTAAGCTGCTCGGCGCGACCGAAGTACTCCCCGATCTTTCCCCAGATCAATGCCTTCGACCGGTCGTTCGTCTCATCTACGGATTTTAAATCCCATTTGGCCTCGGCTGAGTAGAAAGCAGGACAAACAGACATTTGTGCCAACATGAAGTAGTGAATCGCATCCCAGTACTGCTTGTAGGCCTCGGGGTAGTTCTGCTTCTTGTCTTCGTCTATTGCAATCTGTACAAGCTCTATCGCCCGCTGATGTCAAATGTATATTTAGCATATGGTGGGTACCATGGCAAAACCACGGGTTTACGTCTAGGTTGGTGCCTAACTTGGTGGTGGAAACAGTTGAGTTGTGCCCTTTGGGTTGGTGTTTATGTTTTGGGAGGCCCATATGATCTTTAAGCTGCTCGGCGCGACTGACTCCCCGATCTTCCCCCGGATCAATGCCTTCGACCGTTCGTTCTTCTCATCTACGAATTTCAAATCAAGTTCTAGATCCCATTTGGCCTCAACGGAGTAGAAAGTAGGACAAATAGACATTTGAGCGCAACCACGAAGTAGTCGAGTGCATTCTGGTACTTTACTTTAAGTACGCCTCACAATAGTTCTGCTTCTTGTCTTCATCTATTGCAATCTGTACGAGCTCTATCGCCCGCTGATGTCAAGCATATTTAGCCTAGGGTGCGGGTGCCATGGCGAAACTATGGGTTTACGTCTAGTAGGTTGGCGCCTGGATTGCCAGTGGTGGCGGATGGAGTTGATTTGCCAGCGGACTCTTCGGGTTGCTGTTCAACTTGATGTTCATGGCTCGGGAGGCCAATATGATCTTTAAGCTGCTCAGAGCGACCTTGGTACTCCGCAATCTTGCCTCGGATTAATGACTTTGACTGCTCATTCTTCTCATCTATGGGTTCAGATCCCATTTAGTTTTCCGCGTGGGTTCCAGCGGAGCGGAGTAGAAACAGACATTTGAGTGCAAGCATAAAGTCGTCAAGCGCATTCTGGTACTGTTTATACGCCTCGGGGTAATTCTGTTTCTTGTCTTCGTCTATCACGATCTGCACGAGCTCGATTGCACGCTGATGTCAAACAGTATATTTGGTCTAAGGTGCGAGTGCTACGAACCACGGTGAAACCACAGCTTACCTCTAGCGGTCCCAGGTTGGCGCTTGACATGACGGGGGAAGGAGTTGAGCTACTGCAAGCTCTTCAGGTTGAGGTTCACAGCTCGGCGGGAGGCCACTCTCGGACAATAGGCGTGGTCCGGTTGATTATCGTTTTTTCTTAGCCCCAGCGAGAAGTCGGTCAAACGAGGTAGAATTGCAGCGCTTTCCGAAGCGAAACGATAGGCTCCTTCAAGTTGCGTTTACATTTCAGCACTGTACCCACTGCACGCTAACCTGTTTGAACAGATCTTTTTTCCTTGCTTCTTCTCCAAGTGGGCAGGTGACAATTAGACGCTCTCCCAATTCGTCATTACTTGGCCCGGGATGCCTCTCTACGACTTAGGCCCACTCTCGCGCTCGTGTGCAAGACTCAGCGACGACGACAGGTCACTCCAAAGTCGACTATACTATACGCGCGGAAGGCCTGTCTTGAAGTCGCTAGATTGCTGGCCTCCGTTAGACTCCAGAAGGCCAGTGCCAGTACCACGTGCCTGCCTTGGGACTCTCGAAATCACATCATGTCACCAACTCTCCTGGGAAGTTTCACACCTCGGCCGATCCCTCGACTGGATAGAAGTGCAGAAGTCACATCACCAAGCAGTCGTTGCTATTTCTCGGCACGCCGTTTCTATTACCATTACCTGGCGAGGAGATCCTGCGCGGCTTGGATTGCAAATATCTCGCGGGCGGTTATGCTGGTAATTGACCTCCATGGCTCAAATTTGCGACCATTTCCCCCTTTTCCTTTCGATATGGGAGGTTTGTGCGTCGGTACGACGAGTCGTCAAGTGGGCACGATACGGATGGTGAACCATGGGCCAACACTTATCCATTCATTCAGGAGCGCCCAAAGTTTCTCGAAGCCAGACATCTTGCAAAGACATCTTGCCTGCTTTGCAGCCAGACGGGAGATCCCTAAATGCAGGCGCCTTGGCGGCATGCCAGTAGAGCGCCCCTACGAAATGCCGCAAGATCATTCACCCCTCTCCACCAGCGCTCCGGTCATCCCGTAAACGAGTATAAGCAGTCAATAGAGTGGCTACGTTACACTTGCGACTGTGTGGCCTCAGAGTCGCAGAATTGTAACTCATGAATCCAAGTATGACCCTGAGCGACACTGAGGGTTTTACTGGTTCCCGGAACGCCGCAATTTATACGGTACACACCCCGCATCGTTGCCTTTAACTAAAGATGGCAACTTTATCCTGACCAGGAGCAACATCATACAGTTGGAACCACCGGTTTGCTCATCGCCCATCAACGTTATATCAACGCCGGCGTGGTTCTTTCACTCAGACACCACACCTGGGGAATCTGGCATTTGACCTGATCCGAAAGGATTTAACGGCGATCCTGGATCAGACCCCGAAAGTCCATAGTACTTCCGTGGCGGGTTCCATACCGCCGGAGATGTATGCGGCGGTGGCGTGCGCATATACCACTCACTACGTATCGGGACTTGTCTCAAAAAAACCCCTTTTGGTTTTGGGCACGACTCAAGGGCATGTATGTTCTGACCACCTATGATTAGTTTGTTATTCAGGTCATCCTCTGCTACGGCTCAAAATCTCGAAGTACGTGTGTACCATTTTATGAGTCCCTGATCAATGACTCGATTGTTCACGCGCTTCCTTTGATACTCATCTAAAGGACTAGTTTTAATCTTTTATAAGGCAAGGGTGGCTGTCTTCGTTTCGTTATCCTACATGCGTCTACATAAAGTTTCATTGCCCTCGAGTCGTTATCTTGTCCACGAACACTCCACGCGTGTGCTCAGGCTTAAGAGCGAATCGCCATCGCTCGCGCTCTATGTCCAAGTCACCCATCCCCCGCATAACCTTGCATCTAACTTCGATCTCTGGCCAGTGTCCCGAGTTTGTTACACATCCTTCCCATGGCTTGGACCAATACCAGGACTCCCACGACAGGAATCAAACTTGACTGTCAGCACAATGGCAAACACGGATGCCGCCAAGGCAGGTGTTGTGTAGTTCTCGTTGATAGATCGGTGTTGGAAACAAGAGGAAGCACGCAGGTAGAAAACATGGATGACTTCGAAACTTTAAACTCCGGAAAGTCACGGGAGCGACGACAACCAGGAAATGCGAGTGAAGATGACGCAACAGTGCCCGGATACGGGTGGTGCTACCGTGAAGTTAAACCCCAACCTGAGCCAAAACTGGGAGCGGGGACGACGACGACGACGTCAGGGAGCCGAAGGAGAAACCCACGCTACCCGCTCAGGCGCCGGCGCCAAAACCAAGTCGAGCGCACCTCACAGTAGACACTACTGAGCCCCGGGCCGAAGTAATCAAAGGGCGAAGACGATTTGGCCGGCAAGTTGAACGCAATCACAAATATGCTGCTCAGCGGGAACGTCTGGTCTATCTCTTTCCCCTTGTCCGTGGATTTGGTTGGCACTACGTCAAATCAAATATGCTGACAGAGCCGGAAGAGCCGGGTGTTGTCGTCAAGAAGGGCGCAGAGCCAGACGCAGGCGAGGCAGGCTTGTCCTTCCCTTCTTTTCCCCATGGGGGCGGACTTATCTACTCCGAAGAGCGTAGAAGACTTTCCTGTAGTGGGTTGCTGTATTAGAGTTGGACTGGCCGTCATCCGGCGCCTGGGGCAAAAGCGGACCGAATGAAAACGTGGCTGCGACAGGGGAGCGCTATCTGCTCTTCCTGATGCCGAGAAGCACGGCTGGTTTGACGACAATGAGAAAGGCCTAGCAGCAAACATGGCGAAGGGTGCCGACGGAGTCACAGACGCGAATTTAGATTCTGAAGTTGCCCATAGCGCTGATGGGAATTGGAAGGGGATGAACCAGCCACAGACGCCAAAGGGGCAGGGGTAAAACCTGTTCCAGGTGCAGCGGAAATTGCTGTAGCCGACGGAATGGGGAAGCGGCAGCCTGCGAAACCTTGGCGGGGGCACCGGGTATAGTGGCCGATGCATACGTATCAAACCGAACGGTGCAGCCGGAATGGCAGGTACTGGCTGCACTTGGAGCGCTCCGCATTGTCGACCGTGAACATTGTCCATCATCCTCATTTTCCGCCGATACCCTGCTTTTTGTACTGTTCTAACAGGTCCACGACCTTGGCGAAAGGATCAGACCCGATCGCCCTCGAGACGGTAGAGAGGAAGGACGTGTTGGGTCCGCGTAGCAATGCTTAAGCGCGACCTCATCTGCGTGTCACCAGACGCATCTGGTCCTGATCTTACTAGTGAGTCGGATAGGCCTCATGCCTGGGGTCGGACCAAGGAACAACGCAAGTTGCGTTCGACATAGATTCCGCAACTGTTGGCACTGAAGATTGGGATGTTCCTGAGGTAGGCGAGCAGGCACTGAGGCGAATGTAAGGGGGTTGGCACACCGCCGGTTGCGCAAATCCCCGAAAAAGAACCGAATCTTGGTGTGACAGCTGGCCGGGGGATGTCCGGCTGGGATGAGTGGGCTTGTTCGCTTGTGAAGACTCTTTATCCTGCAGAAAGAATGGTTTGATCTTGACGTGAGTCCCGCTTTGCGAGTTCGGCCATTTGGAAGCCTTTCTGGATTTCCTACTTACGGGCATGATGTATGATACCCCACGAGGTGCAAGTGCGCACCTCGATTTCATCATCTGATCGTCATCCTTTGATAATTGCTATCTGCGCCGTGCGCCATTCCGAACCTGACAAATGGGACAACCTTTCCGTTTTGCTAAACCTAACGGTGAACATCAGCTTGCCTTCACCAGTACCAAACTTAGCTAGTTCGTTCACATGATGGGTCAATTCCGCCGAGCCATGAGCGCGTGTACTGGAGTTAGCGTGATTGACAGCGCACATGAGACCCATCAAGTATCTTCATAACATTTACACACGTATTCCTCCTTTTGCATGAGTCGATGATTCCGAGTTTGGCTGCTCGCCCGGATGGGTTGTGTGGATGAACCTTCCCTGCTAACCCGTGTGAGGCTCAGGCCCCATACGGAAATTCGGCCCTTACACAAGGCCAAATCACTTCCAGAGGTCGCAACCAGGTCCTGATGGTCTCAATTGATGACAGGATCTTCGTATGTCGACCCACATATACTGCGAGATCAGTGCATAAGTTTATCCATATTTCTCCGGTTTACAATTAAAGATCCAAGCAGCCCTTGTTATCTCGTCGACCTGGCTATCTTTGGTGCCGTCACTAACCACACTTCAACCCTGCGTGATCAAATATAATTTTTTTTTATATCTTCCTGTTCCGCGAAAAGCGAATAGAGAGGCACGTAATGGCATGTAGATAAGAATGTACCGACAACGGAAGCAGGCAAGCGTTCGGAGAGAATTGTGGAGCCGAAAGGGAGGGCGAACCACGCCGCGCCACCGTTTAGTAACAACAGACGACATTACTGATTCAAGTTATTCATTTGACCTCACTGTTCTCTCTTCCTCACCTTCATTCTTTCCCTTTCCTTCATCAATCATGTCCTCCTCTTCCTCACAGGCTGCCTCTGCCTCTCGCTCTCCTTCCCCCATAACCCCTTCCACGCCTGATTCATCTGACAACATACAAGTCGCTCCCTTTCGTAGTACTATCGACCTCTCCACGTGGTACAAGACTCTCCCAGCAGAACCGATTTCACCATCTACTGTCTATTGGGATGAGAGTTCACCCCGATTCTCCAACACGGCCAAGGAAGATGGCACGAACATTCTCTCACTAGACGACCTCATACAGGACTACGCAGTATGACGAGTATGTTCCTTCCTCAAATTCTAAGCTTCTTCGTACACGTGGTCTCAATATCTGCGTTCTAGTTCCTCATCGCCAGGTCTATCCACGGCTGGCTTTTCCGCCGCCGTTTCTAAAGTTCTCCACTCCTCCACATCAGTCCCACCTTCCATCCCACATTTTCAACCCTGCATGGATCTCATTCCCTCTTCCGTCACAATGGTTCCCCCACGGGTACCCATATCCCCAACCAAACCTGTACCTCCTCCAGCTACACAGCCACGAAAAAAGAATCCTTCGGCCTCTCAGACCGTAGTATATCCTCCAAAGGACTCTTGCTCAAAGTGTGTCCTTTTTGTCGCGTCTACTCTCCCCGTACACCACATTAATTGCTTTCTACTAGTCTCGCGATTATGATTCCCAGCATACCCGAGGGCGGCACAAAGTCTCGTGTCGAGACACAGGTACGCGTCACCGTCGATCTTGCCTATGCAAGTGCGACGGCTGGAGAACAACTCTCACAATATGATCGCGTTGGTTCGTGGAAGTGGCTGAGATTGCCCAAAGGTACAGCAACAAAGAAGAGGACCCGAAAAGAAGGAAAAATCGGTCCGTCGGTTTTCTTCTATTCGTCGATACTTGCTAACTTCCGTTGCAAGACCCGCTGGTCGAGGATACTCTCCAACTCGGTGTCGAAATAACTTGCGCATCGCCGCCTCATTCCCGTGTTGTCTGCTGTTCTAGTTGTCAGGGTCGCGAGGTTTGCTTTTAGGTTATCTTTTATCGTTCTCTCGGATTGAATTTTCGTAAAGGCGAAACGTGTGGCCCGGAAGCTAGCACAGCGCGTACGTCCTCAGCGGTATGATTCCGACTCACCGGAGACAACCAATGCCACCGCTAATGGCACTACCGAGCCTTTCAACGTCGTCCAATTCAATTGCCCCGAAGTGCTCAGCTTTTCTTCTGGAACTGTCGTGTTCCCGCTGCGTATTACTTGTTACTGTCGTCACCACCGCGAGCGCGTTGGTTTCCACGTTCACTTCACCATGTCCGACCACACTGGCAGAGTCGTTGGCACCGGGACGACTTATCCAATCATGATTACGGACGATCATAAAAGCACTGGGGCAAATGCAAAGCAGTCTCCTCCTGTGGATCCAGATTGGCTTCAGGTATCCGGCGATGCCCAAGAGAAGACCACTTCAACTAAACGCAAACAGTCACACACCCCAGAGATAACTTTCGACCAAGGCAAGAAACGGCTCAAAATAAATCCTTCAATGATAAATGCCCCTTGTCACGAGTCTCAGGGCATTTCCCGGAGGAGCAGTTCAGGCAGCTTGAATTCACCTTCTATTTTCACGTCAGCACTTCCGACTCGGACAACCACCCCTTCCCAACCGGCTAGTTCTGGGCCTCCTTCTCAGTTCGGTGGTACGGCGCCGCCCTCGCCTCGTGTATCCGACAGGTTCATCGTTCAGAGTCCGGAAGTACCTCTACCGTCACCGAGGTCCTCGGTTACCTCGCCCGGTGGCTCTGAGCCCTCTATCCTTGACGTTTCTGAAGTACCCCTACCAGTGCAACCTCTCCTCAATACGGTACCCTTGGCGTTGGCTGAGCGTGATGTCTCCCCTTCCACCTTCTTACCAACTGCACCACCTTCACCCGTAGCCATGTCTGTGCCACAATACCAACTTTTACAAGACCCCTTGGCATCGGCGCCGCTTCCATTCATGTTCTTCCCTGATCCTCCACCTATGACGCCGGTTCCACAGCCCCGTATTCATCGCCTCATTCCGTCCTCGGGTCCGATTACTGGAGGCATTGAAGTCACTGTGCTCGGTTCTAATTTCCACCCTTCACTACAACTCAACTGTATCTTTGGAGATGTCGTGGCAAGCTCTACACAACGTTGGAGTGACAACACCCTCGTTTGCATCTTGCCGCCGCGCGCATCGTCTGGCGTTGTCGCAGTATGGTTCAGCGGGATGCAGAAAGAAGAAGATGGTACGCCGCCGTGCTTGTTTACATATACGGACGAGTCAGACCGCGCTTTGTCAGTTTTTGTCTTTCTGAGCGCTATCCCTCCTTGCTAATATGATAGGGACAACAGGATGGAATTGGCACTTCAGGTCGTCGGACTCAAGATGACAGGCAAGCTGGAAGATGCAAAGAGCGTTGCCATGCGTATTATCGGGCCCACAAATGAGGATACACCAAACGGGTCGGGGACACCCAACGCCATGCAGCTTGCTGCGGATTCTATCTCACTGGGACTCCGTTCGGCACTGCATCACATGAGCACCAGTAGCGGGCTCGAGCAGATGGTCATTGATCTTTTGTCTCTTCTCGATGTGCAGATCGACACCCCATCTAGAGTCTCGCTCGCCAATGCGATGGGACACAAGTCAAACGGTGGACAGACACTACTGCATTTTGCTGCTTTCCTTGATTGTCCCGCACTCGTGAGCTTCTTGATCGAGCATGAAGCTGACAAGGATGCGCGGGACCATAATGGGTATACAGCGCTGCACCTGGCTAGCTTCGTCGGAGCACAGGGTTGTGCGGCCGTCTTGCTTAACGCGGGAGCTGACGTAGAGATTGTCAGCGTCGAAGGAAAGACCGCTCAGGAGTTGGCCGAGTTCAGCTTCGCCGACCTACGGGCTGAAGGTTCTGTTGCCGACGGGGAGTCCCAATGGGGCGACGGCGAAGATTCTGAGGACGAGAATGTTCCGCTCCAGGTACTTACGCGCCGCGCTTCGCGTGTCCTGCGTCGCAGCGTCGAGGTGGTACCATCGTCACCATCCGAGGATGACAGCCCGCATATACCAGAGAAATCGGGGAAAGAGAACAATTTCGTTGACGAGAAGCAGGCAGCAACGTTCATGCGCAAATTACAACGCACGTTGGCACGCGTGCAGCCAAAAGACGGCATCATGCCGAACATGCCTCACCTCGCTCTTCCGCAACTTTTGCAACTCCCAGGCATGCCTGTCGTACCATGGGGAGCGCTTCCGCAAATTCCGACAGTTTTTACCGTTTACGTACCTTGGCCAGCGTCGTTCCGGACCTCAAGGGGTTCCGATACCGACACCGACACTAATAGCGCCGTACTGCCGAAGGGCAAGATGCGGTCATTGCTAACGCCGCAGGAGTGGCCCCTTTTGGAGAAGTACTGGCTCGTACAGGGATCCCAGGCAGCAATGCAGATACCCGATGATGAAGATGAGTCGCCTCCGGTTTACACACCCCGTGCAGAGGACGAAGGAGAACCCTCCCTAGCGGGATCATCGATACCCACTCTAGAACGACCCGTCGCGCGCCCCGTGGGATATGACACCGGCCTCGTTCCAGATGACCGGGAAGTGAACGCATACGAGTACTTGCCGAGGAAAAGGAAGCCGAGACAGATTCAAAACAAAGGTTCGTCCTGAGGGGGTTACCGAGATGAAATTCTGTCCTAACGCTTTTGTGCCGCAGAGGATCGCATGCTCCTACTATTCTGGATCCCTATTCTGTTACGTGAGTTTTCGCCGATGACCCTGACCTCAGGAGCCTTATTGACATTCGCCTTTCACACCAGTTGCCCTTCTGTGGGCATTTGTGCACGGTGTGCGCATTGCTGTCCACTCCGTACGGACGGCAGGACCACTGCGAGCCCTCTTGTGGCTGTAAGAACGGTCACAGCTGGAATTACTGTAAATGACTTTGCTTATGCCACTTGGGAGATTGTTTTTGTACGGTTCCGACCTTTTTTATGTACTACGTAGAGCTGTGGATTCCCGTATTACTACATTATTATACGATACACGCGAGATAGCGGAGAGGGCCATTTGATTTTTCAATGCACTTTGACTTTCCCATTACGCATTGATGAGCGAAGCCCCCTTTTACTTTATCGCCATCCATGGAGGCGCGGGTTATCACCCGCCTTCGTCCGACTCTTCGATCAGACGCAGCCTTCGTACAGCCGTTTCTTCCGCGCTCACCACGCTTACCACCGTCGATAGTAACGAGAGCGGCTCGGGTAGCCGCAGACCTGGAACCTCCCCGACAGCGCTCGACACCACGACCGCACTCGTAGCCGCACTCGAAGACTCTCTCGAATTCAACGCGGGCTACGGCTCCAACCTCACCTTCGACGGAGACGTAGAATGCGACGCTGCGCTCATGGACGGCGGATGCTGCGCGTTCGGGGGCGTTGGTGCCGTGCGGTGCGTACGCAATCCCGTGCTGCTCGCGCGCTGCGTCCTGGACGCACGGCGCCAGCAGCAGCCGCGGCTGGGGCTGGGGCTGGGGCGCGTGCCGCCACTGCTGCTAGTTGGCGAGGGCGCGGTGCGCTTCGCGGCGGAGCGTGGGGGGCGCGCCGGCGCGGTCGAGGAGCCCGCGGAGATGGTCACGCCGAGGGCACGGCGGGAGTGGGAGGTGTGGAGGGAGCGTTGGGAGGACGAAGAACGGCGGACGTCTGGCCCCTCCGACGGTTTGGGTGCTCCTGATCTTACGATGTTGCGCGCTCGGCAGGATACGGTTGGGGCCGTCGTCGTCCAGGGCGACGCTGGAGACGTCGCCGCTGGCGTCTCGAGGCAAGTGTGTATTTTTCCAAGAGGAGAGGGAGGGCTGATCTTGACTCTGTTCGTCGGTTCAGTGGAGGCCTACTTCTCAAGCCCTCTGGACGCGTCGGCGAGGTTTGGTTGGTCGACACTGTCCCCTTGTCGTGGGCTGATTACAGGTCGTTACTTCAGGCAGCCGTGTTTGGTGCTGGCTGTTGGGCGGAACGCCTGTCTGATGGGCGCAGCATCGCCTGCAGCGTCTCGGGACAGGGGGAACTCATCGTGCAGTCGTCTATGGCCAAAACGCTCGCCGAAAGGATCGCTGCCGCCGAGGGCGACACGCACGATGTCCTCCGGTCCGTGTTGGTCGATCACTTCTATAGTGCGTTGCCGCGTTGTTCACCCCCCTCGATCTTCGTGCATAAAGCGCATTTGTGACCTCCTCTGGCCCCCGCTCTGAAAATTAGGCAAGTGGCATTTACGGGGAGAGCACCAGCCAGCGGTGGGCGTACTTCTCCTTACCCGGGGCATGGATGGGGACGAGAGTACCAGTCCGTGATCACTCCACTCTGGAGAGGATTCTTTTCTCAGGTATCTCTCAGCTCGACTCTGGTGTGCGTTCACAACGCAGAGTATGGCCGTTGCCTACTCGTCGTCTCAACACCCTAAACCAAAGGTCAACCCCCCTTCCTTCTTTTCGTCGATGAAGCAACCCCCGCTGATCGACGATCACCAGGCTCTAGTCCTACGGAATACGACTCATGACTTCAGCAACGAAGATGCACGTCCACCATTGTTCATCACCACACTTTCCTTCTGAGTCTGCTGAAGCGCGCCCGCATCCTGCAACGCAACACACGTAAGGCTCTAACGACTCGATCCTATACCAGCATAGACAAATAATTCTCTTGGCCATTAGTGGTAACTGTCGCGTGAACCATTATCGCTTCATCGATGCTGGCCCTTGCATTTAATGACAGGCACTTCCTCTTCAAGACCATATGTGGAACAACCTACCTTCTCGTTCAGGATGCGGTGCTGCGCCTTCACTCTATATCCTTAAACGCTTTGTCTGGACTGGTTGAGAATCGGGAGGAGATCCTTCGTTCGGGCATTTAGTGCTCTTGGTAGGGACGCTACAGCCTGCGGCCCCCATTTTTGTATAGAAGCCTCGCCCATAAAACTGTATGCCGGTCTTCACTGAATCACATTTTGTGCATCCCTTTCGTGTTCTGGTCCTCCCGTCCTATGACTGGAATGGTCGATGTGGCGTTGATCGGCTGCTGCAACGTGTGCCCTTCCGTTTCTCATCGCTCGTATTCGGGTGATGGATACGTAATTTCGGCAGGCTACCTTGCAAAATACACAACTACATGCCGGTGAAGAACCAATTTTACATTCGGGAAAATGCATGTTCCTCTACGACGACACATCTTGAACAGGGCTTGCGAGGTTGTCTCCGTGGCGCATAGGGGGGTCATGACAATAGTCCGCAATGGCGCACGGTACTTGTGATGAACGCAGAGACGGCGAGGCGGTATTTGGAAATTTGCGTCTATTCCCACAGTTACAGCAAAGTTTCGCATCACTGAATCAACCGATCTCACGGCGCAGCAAACACACGCGGCTTATCGCAAACTCGCGGACATACCCTGGCTGGGCCGCGCGCTCGGTGGTCGTGGGGAACCATTTGAGACGCCGTTCGCAGGAGGTATGGAAGGTCGTGAGGCGTTGAGACGCTGTAGGGTTTTCATGGGGAATTTTGTCCTGACAAAAGCTCGTATCAACAACGCGGTGATGTCTGCAAACGAACAAACCTGCACGTCGAACACACGGGAACAGGGGAACAGAATACTAGCATATGACGCTCAACAACAAGCCCTGGAATGGAAGTTCCGCAAAACTTACTGGACAAACAGACGGAGCAGACAAATCCGATGTCAACGATATTCTTATGGCAGAAACAAGCTGCTCGGAAGTCGACTTTGTCCTGCCGGGGAACTGCCATCATATGCCGAATGGAGGGCGGCGGAAGGAAGGACATCTAGGAAAGGAGGTGATAATAAGTCACAATCGATCGATCTCCCTGAAGTGGGCCGAGGGAACATGCCGTGAGGTACTGCAAAAAAGCATCGCGTCGCTCGAGATATATATATGATCCTCCTGTCAGATGTGCTGCCTGCTGAAGGAACACAGTCTCCTCTCCGTATACCTTGCAAACGTCGATGGTGACTCTCTGATTTCCGTGGATCAATACCTCCAGCGGATGATTCCGCCAAACTCAACAACACACCAATTTTTGAGCAGAAAAGATCGAGTTCATGACGGGAATGTACGATGCAGAGAGATCGGGTGAGACGGAAAGAATGAGGATGCGGGCATCGGCCTCGGTCGTTGTTTCGGTGGCCACGCTTCCAGGTGGTGGATGAGCCAAACGGTTGATATCTAGTCTGTTGTGACTACGCGCTCGGCGAGAGGAGGTTGAGGAGCTTACAGCACAGAGCCATTGTCAGAGCTCCTACCAACGTAACGGGCGCTGAAAGACTGTCAATAGAGCGAGCGAAAGGGGGTCGCCTTTAACGCACGTTCTTCTGTCAATCCCTCGAGGAGATCTAGCTCCTTTTGTATGTTTTTGGTGACAATCGTGTTCACAAACTTGAACGGGCGATAAGAATTGGCGTCCGCAGGCGGGTCATTGGTGTTTGACGAGTCAGCATCTAGGGACGAATAGAGCATGGTGCTACGTCTATATTTCAACGACTAGATCTTCCCGCTTTATCGATGAGCACACCTCTTCCCGGGAAGTGCACCAAAGACGGCCAATGTGTTTTCATGTTTGGCTGCGATGTGAGAGTTCAGGAAGGTCAAGACTAGAGAGAGAAACGTCTGAAAGGAAAGAGGGTGAGGGTTTGTGGGCTGCGCAGACAAATGCCACTGTGAAGGTGACAGGTCGATGATGAGGGATAGGTGACAAGAACGGTCCATAGAGCCGCTTCCTCACCCGCCCGCTTCCGACAGTCCCTTCCGCCGCCTCGAGGCTCCGCTGACATCACACACACGAAAAGCATTTTGCAGAGGGTCCCAGAGGTGCGCCCGAAAATCGCTAGTATGACTAAAAGTACCAAAATCTATCACAAAAACCAATCCTATTGAAGGTAGTTATGCAAATCCTCATGGATCGAGTAGGTTGGCCTCCTTTGTGTTTTCGTAGCTTTTCGGCCACCTGTTTGCCTTTATTATAGCATGAGTACTCAACTTTAGCCCAAATGTTCATTTCACTTACCTCTGTTCCTGGCAGACAAAACTATCCGGAGCACCCTCCCAGTCATCTAAGACATACTTCCCTGCCCCGTCGATGCCGTGATCCTCCCCCTCGGTGCCGAAAAGGTCCAGTGCGAGTTGCGTATGGCTGACGCCTGCATATGTGGTTACGCAGCGAGGATTGACAAGGATCCGGGCGGGTCGAAAGAGAGAGTTAGGAACAGACAAGCGTGTTGATCCCGACACGTCTTCAACTGGCACATCCGAATCGGGCATTGCATCGTAGTCGGATCCCGCATTGGCGTCGGGGTCAGCGTCGTTTGGCAAACGATGGGCGACTTCCTCCTTTGAGTCGTCCTCAAGCGCTCGCTTACGACGAGCGGGGGGGTTTCTCGCGTCCATCTCTTGGACGCCTTCGCGGGCCTTCTGAAGCCAAAGGTCCCGACAAAACCAGGCCTGGCTGCTGTCCAAGCACGGTGCGTCCGGTGCACGTTCCGGCCGAGCATCCGTCGTGGACACATTGTGGAAATCCGCGCCTGCGCGGTACGAGATTCCCTTGTAGTAAGTTTGAGCAGGATCGACAACATGAGTCCCAGATTCACAGCAGAAAACTTGAAAAGGCAAGTGCTGCGAATACCGTGCGGCACCCACCTCGTCCCGCGGAGGGACGGCGTCCGGTTTTGAAGACGACTTCGATTGTCGGAACTGGTCTCCATTGATATCCCGAGTGCGCCACCTGAAAGATCGTGGGCTAAGACCCACATGACTGAAATCTTCACCACGCACCGATCAGAGAAAATGAAAAAGCCATTATGCTCTGCCCAGTCCATACCGCAAACCATAGCGGCGTCATTTGCGTCGCTGACCTTGATGGTCTCCAAAATGTCATTGGGACATGTGAATCCTTTGAGCCAAATCACTCGATGGAACTTGATCTTCCGTCGTTCATAGAGCTCTCTGAGGGGCTCGAGAGCGAGGTTGCGCATATACGCCTCCTCCGCGGGGTAGTACGCTGCGGCGGGATCCTCTGTCATTCCAGAGACACGCCTGATCCTGTATGGCACCCCCAACAATGTGAGCACCGCTTCTGATAGGTCCGTGAGCGTGGCTGTGGAGTCAGACGAATCGTAGTCAAGCATCGAGACGAAGAGACTCGAGGGGCCAAAGCGCTTCACTAGTTGCACAATGACAGCGAGTTGATCAACGAGGAAGTGGTCGGCAGAGTGTATCACGATGCCAACAAAATATAGGTGATTCTTGCTAATAAGATCATCGAATGCGTGCTCGTGACTGTTCTGGCCGAATGGACGAACGAGAGTGGGACAGTGAGCAGCGACCCAGCCATTGAGGGATAGGAGCATTTCAATGGAACTCATGGCACTCTGGACGTCCATTTGCGCTGTGTCTGGGCCTACTATGCTATGCAAAGTTTAACACGAGCGAAACGAGAAAGGGAACTGGACTCACTAAGGTTTTTGAAAGCGCTCCCAGTAGTCATCTACTCCATTGCGCACGATGTCGCCCATGAGATCCTCTTTGTCGTCTCTCCCAAACCGTGACTGCAAAAACCCATATCGTCGGGTGTCCAACACACTCTCTGAACCGTGGACAAAGTCGAGGACTCCGTGTCCTTGTATCTCGTGTAACTTGGTGTCGGAAGAGGATGGGTGAGAAGAAGTGGCGAGACGAATAAGGATGGCGGCAGAAATAAGTATGAAGATACGCGTCAAGTTCCGTCTTCGGAAGCCAAATGCCATTTCAGCAGCTTTCGAAAACGCAAAGAGATGCACGCTAACGATGCGGGATACGTGCGCAAACTGGATGCCGTCAACGTGTTCCTTGCCTGACGCTCTCTCCAACCAGGAAAATACCGGCCCGGCTAGTTTTGCGCCTGTGCATCGAATCTCACGTTCTGATTGGTAGGGCGAATCCCTGCTTTCTGCCGATGACCCCCTTTGTGCGTGCAATGTGTCCCTACAACACCGGGCGTAGGTTTGTGGTGAGAAAGTGTTGGCGGCTTCTTAGTACACTCAACCGTCCTCGGAAAATTTGTTAAGGTTGGTCATTGCTACTCAGATGGTCAATGCGATAGACATTTCTTTTATATGCCATCAGGTTTTTCTGGCATGTCAGTGTCATTAACACGAACAGTATCCAGGCTTTCATAACAGCGTTGCCGTTGTTGACCGACTGATCTGACATTGGGTATGGGCCAACGCTGTCTGCACAGGACGCTGTTTCTTTCTGCGTCTTTGACATGAAACGCGATGAACCTTTTTCTGACGTCGCTTGCGGGGGTTCCGTAAATTCTATTCCATACTTATAGTTGAGCCCTTCCCCTTCGTAACCGCGTAACCGTTTGCGCCTGCTCCCGAGCAGCGCCCTCTTTCCTCGGTCAACATGCCAGGCTTCAAGTTGGCCGCCACTCTTGCGGCAGCCACCTATGCCTTTGGTAAATACATTTTTAGCGAAGACGACACACCTCCTCCTCCTCCTCCTCCCGCACCCACTGACCACGGTCGTGGCGTCCATCACCCAAGTGTACCTTCCACTGGAGCACCTAGTCAGTCACAACTGTCCCCCAGTGCTCACAACCAGAACACAGCCCAAACTTCTGCACCTCATGACTATGATCGCGGCGTCCATTCCTCACCTTATAGTCGAACGCCTAGTCAAACACAGTTGCCTCTTGTTGCTGCGGCGGCGGCTGTCTTTGCCATTAGCTACCTTTTTGGTGGAAATGACGATGGCCCTACTCCTCGCGTCGAGGACCTCGAATTTGCCGAGAAATTACGTGAAAAAGCACGATGCAGTGGTCGGGAGATGACGGAGGCGTATAGTCGGGCCAAGAGCGCGCAGAGGATAGGAGATCGTTCGGCCGCTCAGGAACACAGACAGCGAGGTGATGCCCATAAGAGTGAGATGGAGGAACTCGATGAACAGGCGGCCAAGATTATCTTTAGGGAAAACAACAAGGTTTGCAGTTAGGAGTCCGTCGTTTGCGCTCAAGGTCGTTCTCAACCTCTCTTTGTCCTAGGATCGTGACGATGGGAAGGTTGACCTTCATGGTTTGTACGTCGCCGAGGCCGTTCGATTTGCGAACGAACAGCTTCGATCTGCTAGATTGAAGCGCGACGACGTTGTGTACTTCATAGTTGGTGAGTCATTCGACAAATGCTCTCGGATAGTGCATAACCGTCGGACCAACTTAGGCAAGGGATTGCACTCAGACGCTGGTGGGGCTAAGATTCGACCGGCTTTGGAAGATCTCTGTACTGAGTACGTGCGGTGCTTCGTCCCTGATTCTTCAGACTGACCTGGGCCAACTCCATAGACAGAGACTGGATCATTCACTGGACCCGAACAATGCTGGGGTGCTCGTTGTCCGATTGGATTGACAATAAGGGTGTTCGATACCATCTTAAGTCGCATTTATCCTTGGTTGGTGTGCACGGTGCATGATAAGTCATTTGAATGATACCTTTAGCACAATTTTCCAGAGCCCACGCTACTTCCCGAGATTTTGTACGACGGACCTGGGCTCAGCAAGGACCGGATACCAGATAGGACGGAACGATCATGTGGCCTTTAAAAGATGCAGCTTCACGCAACGTAAAAGTAGGGGCGTGTTTTGCACATGTCCTGTTTGTTTTTTTGTTCGTTTTTTTATCACAATTTCTTGCACAATTCTGCGCGATTTGGGGTACAGAATCATATGTCGCTAACTCCTTCCTAGAATAAGGTGTGCCCGTCCTCTTGAGACGTCCCCGTCCCAGGTGGTCGCAATGCGGCATGGAGTTCACCTTGTGGGGTGAAGGCATTGTTACCAAGGCCTCAAGCTCAAGTCCGACAGCCTGTGCGTATGCTTGGGCGTGAAGAGTAAGGAATCCGATACCACGTGATAATTTAAATGAATGCTTGAAGCTTGCTTGAAGGCCAGAGTATTGGCGAAATTCATCACCAAAAAAGCATGTCGAGTTTTGTTAAAAAGCAGAGGGTGAATGCGACTGCGGAAGAGTGATCAGCTATCGAGAAAAAAGGGGGCAAAGGGTGCGCAAATTGTCGTTGCAAGGGGTGTTCAAAGCCCGGTCCCAAAATACCGGAAGAGGGTAATACTGTAATATGAGATTTCCAGGTCTTATGAAGGTTATAATCAAGTCCATATTTTATAATATCCTATGATAATTTATAATTTGGATAGCTTTTCTAACCCTATTTTAAAACCCCTATGCGATACTTGTAATTATCTTAAAGCGGTTATTATGAGGCAAAATAATAATTATATTATGAATTACTCCGGAATTTTGCGACAATTAAGTGCGTGTTAGTATAGTGGCGTGCCGTGGCGGAGGGCCGCACCTTGCTGCGGCAGTTGGGCTATGCCAACCAATTCCGGGGCACCAATGAAGGGCACTGGCGACAGGCATCACGAAGCGAGCCGGAACGCCGTCCGTGGAAGAATAGATAAGAACCGGGGCGATGTCACAACATGCTGACCACACGCGCTGATGGATGGCTCCGTCGGCGAGAACGACAACAAGCGCACGGCCCCATGAACCTTGTGTTTCGACTGGGGAAGAAAAAAACATGAAAAGAAAAAAAATAAGAAAAGAAAATGAGGAGAACGACGGGGTGCTCGCTACTGTCTCGAAGGAGTGAGACAGGACTGAATTCGCGGATACAGTATTCAGGGAGCAAATTTTGTGCCCAGGACGCCTTTATCGGAGTTCGTCACGGGCGGTGACGAACAAACACTGGCCGGCGTTGCCCGTAGCGATGGCCACGCGTGTGAATCAACTCGGACTGCCCTCTGCCGACACTGACGCCCGAGCCAACCGTCCTTCTCCCCCTTACTCCTCCTTCCCCTCACCGTCAATTAGCCCCCTTTCCCCCTCCCCGACGTCTGAACCCCAACATCACCGAAACATGTTTCTAGGTGACGACTTAGACACACCTGCGGATACCTCCTTAGCGCCGTCCCCGGTACCACAGAGTACTCATTTCAATGGAGACGAGTCCGATAACATGCAGGTCGACTCTGACGATGACGCAAGAGACGCTGACGCTGATGCCGATGCCGACATTGATGCGGATGGTGACTACGTCGAGGAGTCTGAACAAGTCCCAGTGAACAGTAACATAGTTGCGTCCTCTTCTCGTCCCACTGTCAGACAGGTTCGTGGTTGTGGTTAAGTGCTGGCGCCTGAAATCCACGTCTTATTTATATATATGTTCAGGTTATGCGAGATGACGACTATGTATGTTCCTTTTCGGTCTACTCTTTCACATTAACTAAGTATGTTTCGTAAAGGGTTACGATGTTACTCCGGATGAGGATGAGGACGAGGACGGCTCTTATGGAGATGAGGAATATGGTGGCGGCAGCAGCAGCGGCAGGAAGAAGATACTCAAGAAAAAAAAGGTACCATCCAAGCCCAAAGGTAGGCCGAGTCACACGTCCCTTTCTCATGCCCCTCTTAAGGCCCGTGTTTCAGTGGCATCCAGACCAACATCTTCAGACTCGGATTCGGAGTACGGCGCTCGGTCCAAAAAGAAGAAGAAACCGCGTGTGTCGGGTGACGAGGTGCGGACCTCTAGCAGGGGCGTCAAAGTACTCAACTATGCCGACGATGTCGAGGACTTTGAGCAATTCGATGAGCCCCATCCAGGTTATTATATCGACCCTAACGCTCAAGAGAAAGAGAACGACGAGATTGAAGCTGTCCTTGGCCATGCGAGGGACGAGGGACACGAGGACGACCCCGAAGACCTTTGGTACGAAAACCTCGTAAGCCCAAGCTCTACTCCGCCCAAGATCTGTATGTCACAGTTGCATTTTTAGCGCTTCCATATCAAATGGAAGGGGTTTTCTCATCTGCGGAACACGGACGAGACATACGAGTTCCTTAAACGGTACAAAGGGCTCAAGCGTGTCGACAACTACATAAAGGCGTACAAAGCTTATCAAGCACGTCTCGCAGCTTCAGGACTCACTTCGGAGGAGCGAGAAACGCTCCTCCTGGACAAAGAACGCGAGAAACAAGACCTAGAGCTTTACAAGACCGTCGAGCGTGTGGTTTCGCACCGTGATAGCCTTAAGGGCGAGATTGACTATTTCTGCAAGTGGAATGGCCTCAATTACGAACACTGCACATGGGAACCCTTGGAAGAAATCCGCCCAATCGCGAAGGAGCAACTTGAAGCCTATCGCCGTCGGGAGGCCGAGGCTAAGTTCCCATACAAAAGTGTAGCCTACGCCCGCACTCAACGTCCACCCTTCGAGACGATCACCGAAGACCCTGAGTATATCGTCACGACCGGAGGTCAGTTGAAGGACTTCCAGCTCACGGGGCTGAACTGGTTGGCGTACTTGTGGAGTAAGGGTGAGAATGGCATTTTGGCAGATGAAATGGGTCTTGGGAAGGTACGCCCCTGACTTTTTAAGATGGCCAAGCGTCTCGTCTCGTGGACTGACGGATGTTTCAAGACCGTGCAAACTGTTTCGTTTCTGTCCTACCTTTTCCACCAAATGCACCAGTACGGACCTTACCTGGTGATCGTCCCACTCTCAACTATCACTGCATGGCAGTCGCAATTTCAGACTTGGGCGCCAGATCTTAACGTCATCACTTACATTGGCACTGCCCCAGCGCGCGAGGTTATTCGCAAATATGAGTTCGGACCCTCCAATAAGAAGCTCAAGCTAAACGTGCTTTTGACCACCTATGAGCTCACTCTTCGCGACTCGAAAGAGCTGGGCGACATCAAGTGGCAAGTGCTGGCCGTGGATGAGGTGCGCACAAATCTCTTTCTGGACCGCGTTTTGTTTTTCTTATTCCCCACTCAAGGCCCATCGCCTCAAGAATTCGGAGAGTCAGCTATATGAAGCATTGCGGGCATTCTCGGCGGCATCGAAGCTCCTGATCACAGGGACGCCACTTCAGAACAATGTGAAAGGTTCGTTGTCCACGCTTCGGGGTAATTGTGGCTGTGGCTAATGTGGCCTATTGTAGAGCTTCTATCGCTCATGCACTTCCTCATGCCCGAAAAATGTAAGTCTCGTTCCTTACATTTCACTTTCCTAGCTGCTAACCATGTCGGACTCAGTCGCACTAACCAACGAGTTCGACCTTAATGATGCGGACCACGAGTCTAAAATCAAGGAGTTGCATGCCCAGCTGGAGTCTTTGATGCTCAGAAGGTTGAAGCGCGATGTGCTTAAGTCCCTTCCAACGAAAAGCGAACGCATCTTGCGCGTGGAAATGAGCGCCATGCAGACACACTACTACAAGAACATCCTGACCAAGAACTTTCAAGCACTTCAGAAGAGCGCGAGCGGAAACGGCAACATCAGTCTCTTGAACATCGGTCAGAGACATGACGTATATCTTACAGTTCTGTGCTGATCACTTTCATACAGCTATGGAACTCAAGAAGGCTGCTAATCATCCATTCCTCTTTGATGGCGCCGAAGTGAAGACCGAGTCCGCCGAGGAGACCCTGAAGGGCTTGGTCATGAACAGTGGAAAGATGGTGTTACTCGACAAATTACTGGCTCGTTTGCGCAGTGACAACCACCGCGTGCTCATATTCAGTCAAATGGTCCGCATGTTGGACATCCTCAGTGATTATCTGTCCTTCCGGAATTACCTCCATCAACGGTTGGATGGGATGGTGTCATCAGACGCACGGAAGAAATCTATCGCCCACTTTAATGCGCCGGGCTCTCCGGACTTTGTCTTCTTGCTTTCCACACGCGCTGGCGGTCTCGGCATCAACCTAGAGACAGCTGACACGGTGATTATCTTTGACGTGAGTTCACATTCGTCGTCTTGATGCGGAAGACAAAGCCGAGTTGATATTTGCAGAGCGACTGGAACCCGCAAAATGATTTGCAGGCCATGGCGCGTGCCCACCGAATTGGTCAAAAGTCACATGTCAGTGTGTACCGCTTTGTAAGCAAAGACACAATGGAGGAAGACGTTCTGGAGCGGGCCAAAAAGAAAATGGTTCTTGAGTATGCCAGTGAGTGTGTCTTGAAAGGGACAAAGCTGTGGTTGACGAGTCTTGCCACAGTTATCAACCAGATGGACACATCGCAAGCCCATCTTAGTGGCAAGACGGGCAATGGCAAGGATGTGACAAAACCAGACAACCTCAGCAGGGAGGAACTCACAGCTGTGCTCAAGTACGGCGCCCAGAAACTGTACGTCTCTTTCTCTCCCGCTAGTTCTTTAGCAATATCGACATTTTGGGCCTCAGGTTCGACAAAGACAATACACAGCAGGACAAGAAGCTTGATGAAATGGATCTCGACGATATCCTCAACCGTGCCGAGGACCACGAAACCATCACAAGTGGAGATGGCGGCGCGTCTCTCGGTGGCGAGGGCTTCCTTGCATCCGTTGCGTCTGTCAGTGACGTCAAGACCGAAATAAGCTGGGAGGAGATTATCCCTCTTGATGAGCGACAAAAGGTTGAACGCGAGGAAGACCAGCGGAAAGCGGAGGAGCTTGCTGCGCTGGATACCAAGGACCGGAAGCGGTCACATGCACCGGTATCTTACGAGGGCATGGACGTCGATCAACCCGTCTCCGCTTCTGCCAATAAGAAGCCGAAAGGTCCAGCTCCAACCCGGAAGAGTGCTAGTCAAAAAGCAATGGAACTCAAAGAGCGCGATGTCCGTGTTCTCATCCGTAGCATGCAAAAGTGGGGTGACATTCGGCAGCGCTACGATATTATTGTGGGTTGCACCCGTTAACAAATATGCGTGCTGCTAACTCTTCATCAAGGTCGGTGACGCAAAGCTCCAGGACAAAAACAAGGGGATGATTATCGATGTCGCTGACGATATCGTTGAGCTTTGTGCCAGCGCTGTCGAAGATAACAATACGCAGAAACAAACTCGTGTGGCTGCTGGCGAGACTCTGACCACTGCCCAGAAAAGCAAGGCAGTGTTGGTGACATACAGAAACGTCGGGAATATAAACGCCGAGACCGTCCTCTCCAGAACGAGGGATCTACACATCCTTTACAATATCCTCAGTCTACTCAACCCAGAAGACATGTACACGTGGTCGATCCCAGTGGACAACATCCGTCCCACTCTCAATTGGTCTGGTCGATGGGGTCCGCAAGAGGACTCTATGTTGCTCGTCGGTGCATACCTCTATGGTTTCGGTAACTGGGAAGTCATCGCCAAGGATTCAAAACTCGGTTTGTCGGACAAATTCTTCTTAGAGGAGGGCAAGAAGGGTGAAGACGCGTCAACCAAGCCCATCCCGAACGCGATCCACCTGGTGCGGCGTGGCGACTACCTTTTGGGCCTCCTACGGGACCACGAAGAGAAGCTCCGTTTATACGAGACCTCGCTCCGAACAAAAGGACAGTTGAGGGCTTCCGCATCGCCGCCACCTGTTGCCTCGTCCTCATACAGTGGAAGCAACAAGCGGCGTGCGGAGAGTGAGGCCGTTGCCTCAGTCGAGGATACGAGCGCGCGGAAGCGGAAACGCCGACCAACGCCGACCTTTACTGACTCAGAGTCGTCGGATGAATGGTGAGTGTTTCCTAACCCTGCGGTGATGTTGGAGTAACCCGAACTCGGCAGCCCTTCGATGGATGAAGCAGCCACCAAGGAGGAACTTCGTCCAGTCAAAAAGCAATTGGTAAGTCCTCTTCGATAGTAGCGAGCGGTCCGTTGAGCGCGCTTGCAGAAACAATTGAAGTTGAGTGGCGGAGATATGCCGCGGGACGACAAAGTCGCCATCCTGAAAGAGTCTCTGGCTGCCATTGGTCGGCGCATAGAGGTCGTCCTAGATACCAAGCAAGCCGCAGGAGAAGACCGAGATAGATGGAAAAGGCACCTCTGGACGTGCGTACAAACCCACCAATCCTTGACGAGCTACCCTTTTTCTGAACATTGGATTCCTTAGATTCGTCACGTTATTCTGGCCTAAGAAGGTCAGAGCCGCTAAGCTCGAAGAGATTCACGCAAAGATGGTGATCAAGGAAGCCGGGGATGCAAACGTACCGAAAAAACCGCGGTTGAGTTCGAATGGCAAACCAGCTGGCAATGGTAATGGTGCAGCTCCGTCATCTTCAGTCAGAACAAATGGCAAGCCACATCGGTGATTATCACGCTGCTGTTTCCCCTCCCTCTTTGATCCCATTTCTGCTCTTGCTCGTCCCGTCATGGCTTCTTTGTTTAATCTTACTAGCACCGTTCTTCTATTCCAATACACTACAACACTCTGATGCTTCACCCAGTTGTACGCGTGTACGCATATGTTGTGATTGCAACTTTTCCACTAGTATTGCCTCCGTTCAATTATAATTTTACTGTAAACAAGCGCTTCTAGGTGATGAGGGGCTACCTGGTGTCGGTCTATTTGCCATGACTTGGAATGATCACAAGATCGAAACGACGACGTCCGATATTTCTAGTCTCCTTTCAGGCGCACAGATGAGAGGTGAACGCGGGGCTATGAGCACTATGAGACAGGAGTTGTCGATGTTGGGTGACGGGAATGGCGACGTCTTGGCATATCGCATTCTTATTTCGTTCTCGGGCAAACAATAGGCGGCATCAGCAAACCCTGGGTCCTTGCCACAGAAGCCACAGTGACCCACAGTGACCTGTAGTGCTCCTGCAGCACACCACAGTGACCTGCAGAGACCCAAGGTTTGCTGATGCGCCTACCACAAATGCTAATAGGCCGGGGATGGGTTTGGTGTTCTGCTTGTTGTGTGATCCGTTATTGAGCGTGCTCACAGAGGGTATCCGGAGCACGGCGAAGCTCGGCATTCAGTTGTCAGCCCGTGCAATGCAAGACAGGCTTGACACTGCAGGGCCGCTCGCTCAGAGGATTGTGTTACTGTAATGGGTCGAGAACGGAAAACGGAAAGCAGTGACTCGGACTCGGTGCCGGTGCTCGGCTCGGCTCGGACATGATGTGCTTACATAAACATCGCCTCACTCGCCGAACATTGTGACCGTGGCCAAGTTAAACCTGACCGTGTCAGTGGTAGCAATGGCGTCTTCAAGCGGTAAGTAGCCTCGACTAGTCTCTGTATGTAACGCCCTGATATTTATACCGTAGCTGTCGGTAAGCTATCTCGAGAGGAATTTCGCCGCCAAAAGGACCTGGATGCAGCCCGCAAAGCTGGTACAGCCCCGGCCGCTCTCGATGAGGAGGGCAAACCCATCAATCCCCATATTCCACGTACGGACCGACTATTTTCATCTTCTTTTGAACCGTCTCACCGTTTATTGCAGAGTACATCTCGCAGGCACCGTGGTACCTAGACACCGGCGCACCCTCCCTCAGCCATCAACGTCGACCCGCAGACGACCGCTCTTCTAACAAACTTGACCAATGGTACGACAGAAACGTCACAGCGGGACCCGCCGCGAAGAAGTATCGAAAGGGCGCATGTGAAAATTGCGGTGCGATGACGCACAAGCGACCAGACTGCCTCGAGCGGCCACGTAAAAAGGGCGCAAAGTACACCAGCAGGAACATCGCTCCAGACGAAGTCATACAGAACATCGAGGCTGGCTATGATGCGAAACGCGACCGATGGAACGGATACGACCCTGCCGAACACAAGAAAATATACGACGAGTACGAGGCGATTGAGGCTGAGAGGCAGCGCCTCCGCGAGGAGGAAATCGACAAACAAACGACGACGGACATGGCCGCTGTGCGCAAAGGTAGCCAAGGCAGGCAAGGCCGATGGAAAAGAAGGCGACCCGGACTTTGGTTCTAGCGACGAGGAGGATGCGGACGAGGACAAATATGCCGACGCGGCAGATGCAGTTGGGCAAAAGATGGACACAAAGACGCGAATCACGGTGCGAAACCTACGTATTCGGGAGGACACCGCCAAGTACCTCATCAACTTGGACCCATCGAGTGCCTACTATGACCCCAAGACACGTTCCATGCGTGACAACCCATTACAGAGCGTTGCCCCAGAAGAGGTACGTGCCGTCGTTTGGCGATCAGGCTTGGATTAAGGACACTAACATGGATTTGGGCGAAGGCGGTCTTTGCCGGAGACAATTTTCTACGGTACTCTGGGGAGGCTCCAGAAGTGCAAGACCTGCAACTTTTTGCGTGGCAGTCGGCGGCTCGTGGGAATGACGTTCACCTGAATGCGAATCCAACACAGGGTCAACTTCTTCACCAAGCGTACAAAGAGAAGAAGGAAGAGCTCCGCGACTCGTCGAAGGTCGGCGTTCTCGCCAAGTACGGGGGAGAGGAGTACTTGGAGACAGCCCCAAAGGAGTTGCGCCTGGGTCAGACAGAGGAGTACGTTGAGTACTCTAGGGCTGGTCAGATTATCCATGGGAAGGAGCGAGCGAAAGTGAGGTCGAAATATCCAGAAGATGGTTCGTGTTGTGTCTATGTTTTCGTCTGCCCAAACGTCTGAACGCCCTTCATAGTGTATCTCAACAATCACACGTCTGTGTGGGGGTCGTGGTACGATGCAGGGTCAAGTACATGGGGCTATGCGTGCTGTCACTCCATCGTGCATATTTCATACTGCACTGGTGAGGCAGGGAAGCAGGCTGCTGCGGCGTCGAGCGCGCAAAATCTACTCGTGGGCGGTCCACCGCCAGAAGATTCGACCTTCAAATCATCTGCTGGAACGGGTGGAGACAAAGGGAAACAACGAAAGGGAGATATCGACGTTGAGGCGGAGCAGGGAAGGCTATCCGAGGAGCGCAAACGCAAGTCGAGGGTAAACGAGGGTGACGACCGATTCAGCAAAAAGACGAAGAATGAGGAGGCTCTTGAGAATAAGAAGTTTGATGTCACGGAGGGTGACCTTGGTACGTTCCTCCAGTTTGTTAACAACAACACACTCGAAGCCATTATCCATTACAGAACGATATCGCCGTGAAAGGAGTCGAATGGACGATCCAATGGCGAATTACGTTGACACTGACGATTAGCCCTAGTATACATGGGACCGAGGTTCAAGAAAGGGAGCTTTCTGATTGGTTCGTTGCCCGTTTGTCGACACCACCAACTCGAAATCGTCGGCTGGCCGTTTGTCGTTGCTCCTCCCATGCCGCTCTTTATTAGAGGACATGTTGTAGGATGTTGTCGTCACAGCGTGTACACAATCTCACAGTATTCTGACGTCTGTGATTGCTTTGTTGAGGTTATCCCTTGGCGACACCGTAAACTGCTAAAATTTATGAAAAATGCCTCCAAATCTTTTCGTCCGGTACAAGTAACAGGGATGGCCGGGACGACCGTAATCCGTGGCTATCAATAGACAAATGAGAAAGGGCCCTCATGGTTGCTGCTGAGAAAGTGTCCCTGGGATCCAAAGGTCCGAGAGCACAATCTCCTTAGCCCCACTGACAACCGACAGCTCATTGGGCTGCTCCGAAGACCTGGGGAGGGCGTATAGCGGGACTGCGGCTGGGACTTTCGAATTTGGCATACAGTATTCGTCAAAAGAGAAATGCGCATACACATGTGCAGGCTCCGAGCCTCGAAGGAAAGGAAAGACTTAAAGAGCAGCTGGTGACACAATTGTCCCAAGTAACACATTGTCGGTGCGACTGTGGTGCTGGGGGCGAAGGGGACCAGGCACAAGTACAAGCGCCTGGTACTAGAGAGAACGCGAGTAGCAAAAAAATTAGAACGGAATTTCTGTAACCTCGGTTACAGAAGCCCTTGGACATTCGGGCAGAGTCCGTGCAAGGCCAAGGAGGGAAGGCAGCACAGGGTAGATCTGGGAACAGAAGCACGAGCACGGACGGCAGAAAGGTATTGTATCCGAACACGCATCTGCGCTACCGGTTCCTATGTTAGGATTTGGCTCATTTTATCGCGTCAAAACACGGACGATCACATCAGATGGCACATGGCGAGTGAAGCAAGAATCCTTCGCAGCGCAAACTGACTGAGAAATGAAGAGAACATCGTGCTTCTGTTTCTCAGCCTCGATCACGTGATTAAATGACCCAGGTTCATTTCACGCTACACGGTAAAGCTGTCACGCTTGGTTAAGTACATGCCCCAGTTCACAACCGCTGTTTCCCTTTTGCTTGGCCTTGGAGCACGTATAGTGTACAACAAGTTCTTTACCTTTCGTGTTCCTGGCATCGAGGATCATGTACTCAGCGGCCTTTGGCAGGGCGTAGCCCTATATCACGTCCTCATGGAATTTCCCTTCATTACCCTCCCTGTGGGCTTCGGCATTGGCGCTCGTCTCCTTGTCAACTTCGTTGTCACATATGATACCACCGGGTGTGCATGCACCCTCCTTGGTGTCGCCGTTGGCGTCTTGTTCACCGACATTCTCTCCCAAGTTTTAGAAGATGGCGACCAGGAGGACGCTTACTACGAAGGTTCCGTCGTCTCTGACTACCCACGCCGACGACGTCTGGTGCAGCTCCGCGCCGCGTACGAGGACGACCGCATGCGCGATCACAACCGTCGTCGACGCGCCTTCCTCGAGGCCGACCCGTCCGTCACGACCGCCATCACAAACACGACAAATACGTGGGACTCGCTGTCCGACTGGATTGACCCTAATCACTCGATGACCCCTCTCGAGCGCGAGGTTGCTGCGCTGCGCAAGAAGGCAAGCATGGCGGACAGCGAGCGCCGCAGGTTCAAGGAAGAGAAGCAGTGGGCGCAAGTGCAGGGGAACAAGGCCCGCTGCCGCTCAGATGGGGTGGCAGGTCAAGCGGTACTCTGCCCTCATGCAGAGTTTCCACCGTGAGGCGGACTTGAGGCTCCTCGAAGGTTCGTACCTGCGCCAAACGCTTGACGCGCTGTCTCACGATGTCCTGCCCTTCTGCAGCGAACAACGAGCGACATCGTCAGGAGGTCGCGTCGATCCATGCGTCCGCCTCGCAGGTAGCCGGCCCATCGTCGTCCATGCCGCTCCTCCCGCCCCCACAAGCCCGTCGCGATCACCGTCGGCGGACCGAGCCGCAGATCTGCGCCGAGTCCCCCACCACGCTTGATACCCCCTCCCGAAGAGGAACGGCCGCCTTTGCGATCAGCCATTTCCAAAGGAAAGCAGCCCGAGCGTCGCGTGCGGCGCATTTCGGGGACCAATGACAAGGACGGAAATCCCATGAAGGCGGGCTCCGTATACACGGGCACGCATCACCGTGACCGTGAGCACCGCCGAGCCGCGTCGGTGCTGAGTCGACCCAGTGTTCGTATCGAGGTGCACGAGTGAGTACCCCGACTCTCTGATATTTTGGGTCGCTCATCTGTTGCACCATATGCAGGACACCCTCGCGGCGGTCCAAGAGGGCATAACCCGAGATTCACGCATCATCGTGGCATAATGTTGTCCCGCCTGCTGGCGAAACACGACGGGACTTTCTTTCATGCTGAAATACGACATGTATTTTTTCCGGTTGTGGACACCCGGGCGGTGTATTGTAAGAAGGCGATGGGAAGTACATGGCGCTTTATCTACTGGTTACGTGGTGCAGGAATCTCCTGACGAGAGCCTGATGTTGGATGTCTGGGAATTGACGAGTTTATTTCGATGGGAGGCGTTGATTAGGCGCCTCTCATACTAGATCTAACGCAGGGTACATAATGCGACGGATACGCTGCTGAATTTAAGTTTCTTCCTTTTTGGTGGGAATCTCATCGGGCCTGTTCCGTTGAATCCGTGAGATTCACGCGTCCCATAGTCAACACAGCGATGTTAGAGACGCCTCGAGGGAAGACGTACTGTAGACCGAGGTGAGCTTTTGTTACGTGGTGTAGAGTACCTAACAAACCACCTTCAGAAAGCGTGCATCCTTTGCTTCATCCTTTGCAGGATCTCCTCCAGCAATTCTCCCTCCTCTCATTATCGTGGCGATGTTGGCTCGAGGAGACACAGCTGAGACTAGCAACCTGGAGATTGCAGCCACCTCGCTATCCACCTCGCTATACGCTAACCACGCTCCACTTGATGCTCTCCATTGGTCAGGTTTGCCAGTGGCGGCGGCGGCAGGTTCGTCGTGTTTGTACTCGGTAGCACCTCAGCAAGATTGGGAAACGTCTGCACGAGTGCCTCGTCCAACAGCTGCCTGTAGCTCTACAATCCAGAGCCGAGTCTCTTAGGCGACCGCGAGAGCATGCAAGCTCAGGACACACCTCAATTGCTTTGATTTTACCAGTTCATGAACTGGTTCTCGGTAGCTGCCCTTTCCAGCCGGTCTTTGGTCAAGTGCAATGGGTTTCGCCCATTGTCGATGTCGGTCAATATCTGCATCGGCACGCGTGTCGTAAAATGTGACGCCATGTCGTCGAGCCCTGCCAAGTATCTCACTACTTCGTTTCTGCTCGACACACTCAGAACGGGGTGAAGTTGACGGTGCAGCATAGGACCTACGCTCGAAGTCCGACCTGCTTTCCCGTTCCCGTTCCCGGGTCCTTCGTCGAGTCGTTCACGACTGTGGTACCGAGATTGTACAACGCGTTTGCGAGTCCCATTAAGTCCTGCTCAAGATCTCCCTGAATTCCTGTTGGCGGTATGGATTGCGCGGAACGTGGAGAGTCAGGTGGAGGTGGAGGGATAAGAATGGGGGCAGGTGGTGGACGCGGTGACATGGTGGAGGATGATATAGCGGCAGCAGTAGCAGTAACAGTCAATTACAGCATGAATCTCGGTGCACCTTGGAATGCCTACAATCACTCCACATCTAACCTCGAATGAATTCATCAGCGTCACTGTTCCTGCGTTATTGCTCTCCCTTTCTCCCGTGTACTCTCTTAAGCGTCTCGAACCCGTCTTCGTTTGTTTGCGTCTACATAATCGATAATCCATCGGCCCGTCTCATGTTGCTCCCATCTGATCTATCTACATCTTCATACTCTCCTTGTTTCGCGACTCGGACTGCCGTTTATAACAGATGGACAGACAGACAGGAGAAATGCTACCCTATTTCATGCTCTGCCAATAACTAAGCAGAAGGACATCAGATAGATGACACCTTTGGTGAACAGAGTCGTACCATATTTGGAATTCCGTTCGAGATGGGGTAGACGTGCCCACAGTTGGGGCATGTCATGGAGCCTTCGTCAATGTGAGTCTGTGGGTGCATGGTCAGAGAGACGGGGTGCGGGACGCGACGACGAGGATTTGCACAGACCTCGAGGAGCACGTGGTGTAACTGCTTCAAGAGGTCAGTCGTCGAGCATCTCTGGCTGCTCGAGCGGTAGCGATAAATCGCCGATCTTAAAATAAAGAAAATGTCATGAGAAGAACGTGTTTAAATTGGCTTTGGGCGATTTGAATATAGATGTGGAAGGGCTAACTGATTCGACGAATTTTTGTTTACCTCACGAGAAGCCTGGACAAGTGCATCCCATTCAATTCTGGGAAGGAAGCCGCGAAGAAAGTCGGGGTTGAAGTCAGCCTCACGCAAAGCGAGCTTTACATTGCTGAACTTGAGAGGATAGTTGTTCGTCGTACAGCCTTTGGCGTGGCAGGCGAGGAGGTTGTGTGTGATAAGACGGACCATGGAGAGATGGGCGGGCCTAGGCGGTCCGGCTGACTAAGTGGCGCCTAGGATGCGCAGGCCCCACTTGGTCTCAGGCTCTAGTCTTGGCAACCGGCAGCAGCACAACCACTGGCACGTCGTGAGGCGCGTGTCAGTGCAGCTGGCTTCAGGAAAGTATCACGAGTCGCAGCATTTGGCTTCCATTACTGAGGCTGTGTGAAAATGGCGATACGGAACTTATTCGCGAAAATCGCATCTGCAGCACTCCGAATGACATGCCAAATTTAGACTATCTGTGGGCCAAGTGAAGTAGCCATGACATGATACGCTCCACTAGGCTTCGTGCTCGGCTTCGTGCTCAGGTTTCGTATCTTGATCATCAACCACCCCTCAGCATGTTTATCTCTTGGAGTGCCCTCTCAGCTCTGTTTCTGGTCTACGTGTCGGCGCAGGGTCTCACGAGCCATCAAATTGACACTGTGCAACAACGCCTTGCAGAAGGTGCGACCCACAGGTCAGCTGTTTCCCGTCTCTCTGTCTGGTCCACACCCATCTCATCTCACGCCCCATCAGTTGGGAGCTCGGCACCCGCGCTCAAGCTCTCCTCGAGCTCTCCGCTCCCTCCTTTTCTGTACTCACCCCTTCTATACCCCTCCCTCCTCCCCCCTACCTGGATTCTTCCTTGAACGATACCCTCGCCGATGTCTTCGCAATCGCGCGAAACGCTGTCGCGGCACTGCCCCCTCCACCGAGTAATGGCTCTGGCCAGCCCTTTATACTGGGGGATTCCAGCGTGGGCGACCCCGCCAGCATCGGGACAGCCGTCCTGATTGCCAACTGGACTAATCTTGGCGGCGAGTACTACGCCGCCGCGGCCACCGCCCAGATCCAATATCTGTTTGGCCCGGCGGTACCGAAGACCCACGACGGTGCTATCTCGCATTTAGCTTCGCAGGTGCAACTCTGGTACGCTGTCCACTTGGCTACTTTCGGCCCATTTCTGTGCAGTTCGGTTGCCTTATATGCCGCCCGTTGCGACAGGAGTGACTCGGTGTACATGGTGCCCCCCTTCCTCGCATATTATGGTATAACCACGGGAAACCAGTCGATGCTGCAGGAAGCGTACCACCAGGTACGTTTGTATTCCCCGACCTCGCCTTTGATGAGGGGCCCCGACGGCAAGCGAACAGGTTAAATTGTACCGCAGCTACCTCCGCGACAACTCGGCCGGCGGACTATGGCAGCACATCGTTATAGGTACGAATGGCACTGACTCGGGACACTGGTCAACCGGTGCGTAGCAGCATATACACTCACACACAATGTGATCGATGTGGGTGAGTTCAGGCAACGCGTGGGCGGCAGCAGGGATGCTGCGTGTGCTTGGGACGCTCAAAAGTTCACCCTTTTCTCGGGACTTTAACAATCAGATCAAGGATCTTGGCAACTGGGTCGCGGAAATTCATAGCGCGATGTACCCGCACCTTGTACGTCTCCATCACCTGCCATACTAACGCGTCGCGTCTCATGCGTGCGCACGTCCCCTCACAGCAAGCCAATGGTCTGTTCAAGAACTACGCAGACCAGAACTACGCTAATAATTTCGACGACGCGTCGAGTAGCGCCCTGCTCGCTGCCACCGTCTACCGCCTCGCGCTTCTTACCGGCAACGAGAAGTATGTCCGGCAAGCGGAGCGCACGCGTGCGGCGCTCTTTGCTGCGAACAGCACGTCTGCCATCGCGTCAGGCGACCCCGTGGTCACGTCCTCCTTCGACATCCTCGACTTCGCGGTCCTCGAACGCCTCGAGCACGGCAACCTCGAGCACGACATCTTCGAGCACGGCACCCTCTTCGACAGGGTCCGCGCCAGGGTCAGCGTCGACGGCGTCGAATGCGTTCGCGAGCACGCCACACTTTACGGATGATGGCTGGCTCGCGCCCGTCGTTGACCCCCTTAACTTTGTAGCCTGAAGGCGCGCAGAGCCCCGAGGGCCAAGCCTTCACTCTGATGCTCCAATCCGCGTGGCGAGATTGGTCGGCGGCTGGCAGCCCCGGTGCGAATGTGGCGCCGCCGGGTGTACGCGTGGGCATCAACACCATGGTACTAGGCGCGGTGGGCTTACTCGTAGTTTGTACGATGATAATGGTAGACGGTAGAGCCATCTTGTTCCGATCTAGGGGTCTACGTACTATTGTACTGCTCATAGTAAGAACCCCGCCGATTCTCTGCCTTTTTTATGTTTTGCTCGCCTCCACACTAGCGCCAAGTCCTCGCGCACGCGCATCACACGTCTCGAGCCCCCGCGTGCGATGCCAATGAGCGTCTCCGACGCGCTTTGATGTCACGACCTGCATTTTCCGTCTCATCAACCGGGGTTTCCCCACCCGTTCATCATCTGAGGGCAATCGTACTCGCCACTCTCACCCGAGTACGTGACCACGCAACACAGAGGGGTAGTGGACACAATGACGATAGGGATCACCACCGGTCTTCATGCTTCAATGCTTAAGAGGCGAAAGATTCTGTAAATCGTAAACAAGAACATCCAGATCAAAACTGGGTCCGCACCGTGGTTTCCATATTATGAACGCTGAATGTACTGAACAGTTTCACTGTTCTCATCCCTTTCAGCTCTGTTTCGGAAAGTCAACTCGGCATCCTCTTTCTCGTCGCTCATCTCGAGATCACTCGGGCCATTGCACTCCTCATAAGGACGGGGGATAAATTCGAACGTCATTTCAGTCGAGTACGCATTCATAAAACACTACAGTAATCTCAAGGGTTCTTTGTACCATACCTCTGAAGATAAGATGTCTTCCCCGCGTGCTTTCTCTTGTCGACAAAGTCGACGCTTAGTACAGCAATCGGCTAAATAATCAACGCTGCCCACTCACATACGCCTCCGTTTCAGTATGCCCGTGTCGCTCGAGCACACTTCGCAAGTCCAGCTCGTAGGTGAGAATGAAAGCCCAACACATGTGATATGATACTGGTATAGTTTAATATCAGTATACTTGTGACTGAATGTGTTTCTCACCCATTTTGTTTCACAACTAGCAGCTCTGCATAAACTACCTCATCGCCAGCCATCTGCGCTGCTGATGGTCCTGCCGACTTCCCACACAAGCACGCAGAAACGTTGTGCATATTGTGCAGTTTCCGTTTGCATCCAAACTCCGACATTTGTGTGCCCTTAAGGAGACCCCCGCCCTCGTCTTCGGTCCCAGTAGAATGTTTGGTCACACCAGAAGTATGGCATGCCGGAATGTCTGCGGGTGGCAACACTGGGACTGCCGATGTTAGCAACTGAGAGGAGGGGGTTATCGTCAGCGTCAAGTGATGGAAATGGGAGGAGATACTAGGCGCGTGTTCATCTGACTCCGCTACGGCATCTTTGACAGCCCCTGTCGCAGACTCGGACTTGTTTCCGACATCTCCCTCATCGCTACCCCCCAACTCTCCCAGCCCGTACTCTCCCGGAGACTCAAGTGGTTTAGCCCAGCACATCCATAGTTTTTGGGGAGGTGCACCATCAGGGTCAGATGGTGGGGTGTCAGATGGCGCAGAAGATGGGCCTCCTGCCAAAACGACGCAAGCAATATTGTCGCCTTCTTCTGCCTCCGGAATATGCGATGGCAGCTCTTGTGCTGAACAGGTGATGCTGTTTAACGGTGTTAACACATGTCCGTCAGGGTATGCCGACTTGGAAGTCACGCCGTCTGCTGGCAGTGATCCCACTCTAGGTTCGTGTGGCGGACCTGACGTCGGAAGGGAGGATACATGGGGAGATGTGGGAAGGGGACTAGACTGGGCCAATTGGGTTGCGCTCGTACAGAAGGTCGCATGCACAGAAGTTGTTTTCGATGTCAATGCGACCTCGGATGAATCCTCAGATCCAAGTCCATTTTGCTTGCCGTCTTGCACGTGGCTTGGCCCATCTTTTGGCCCATCGCACGTAGTTTCTGTCAAGGTTTTCATGAAGTATGAATGGAGTGTTCTCATTCTGCTCCTAGTCTGGCTTTTTTGGGACTTCAACTCGCCCTTTTTCGCTGCCCTCAAGCACCTGGGCGAGCCACTGTGTTGCATGAAGTTTTTGTGACCTCCGCGACCAACCCGGACTTTCGTGCGACATATGTTGCATGTGTAGATTCCGTCTTTGTCTGGTGTCGGAATGGGGGGCACATCCGAACCTGAGGGCGAATCAGTTGACCCCGTCGTATGCATATCGTTGAGAGTCGGGAAAATTGTCAGATTAAGTGAGCACTTGAAACTTAATTTGGGAGGTTTCCATAAGAGTCAGAGAGAATAAGGGTTTCCAAGGTTTCTGATGCTCACTGTAGGGTAAATGGGAGGTACGCCGCACTGGCGCGCACGCGCGACAAAAAAAAACGTTCGCGTTGAGTTGAACTTTGAGTAGAGGCCTCACCACTCTGAAAAACCTGTATTCTAAACCCGAGGTGTATGAGCGTGATCTTCACATTCGCTAGTACGATTCCTCCCTGACCGGAGTATGGGCGCAAATCGGTGCCTCTCGGTTTCTCGGGGGGCCGAGAACCCCGAACCCGACCCAGACTCTTGCTGGTTCGTCTATCTCCATGAACCCAGGGTGAGTACGTCGACCTCTTCTTCGTGCGGCACCTTTGAATCTTACCGATAGTTTTTGTTTTTAGGGGAGGTATTGCGTTTTCCTTTTCGCATTTGTGTGGGTCGGCAAGCTGCAAGTGTGACGCTTCATCGTTGATGTACCCTCCCTGTTTTACTGCTACACCGACGCTTGCTATACGTTCTATCATCGCCATGCATTACACCTACCAACTAGTACGCTCGTTGTCTGCGTAGCACGCTCCCTTGCAAGTTCTTCATATACACGACAATTATCCCGTACTGATTTCGCCCCTCTGATGGCCGATGTCGTGTGGTGCCAAGCGTTGAGTGACACGGATCACTGTACGCAATGAGTAAGAACTTTGGTTTTCCCGATCCCTCCGATTCCGTTAACGTTCATTCCTTCACTCACCTCCATTGGCGATCACTCTGACTCTGAAAACGACTTCCCATCCCATCGACATATTACTGATCCACTCCGTCACCAGATGGCATTTTTCTACTCCCCTCAACCTCAGTACTTCAACACCTTCGTTCCTCATTGACTGATCTTATCGCAAACGCTTGTCGCCCTCATTTGTCCACCATAACAACCCACCGAAACGCGTATCGCCACCTGACCGTCTTTCTACTGGCATCCATGGCACCATGCACCGTGCGCCCCTTACTCCTCACAGTGATTGGTCTCGTCACCCTCAGCATCTTCTTTCAGGCGCCTTCGTTCGGAATCGGGGCGCTGTACTACCGAGACCCGTACAGCTCACCTGTAGCCTTGCTCGCCGCGCGTCTGCACGAGGAGACAAGATACGCTGCAACGCTGAAAGCACGCCAAGGGCTCATCGAGAAGCATGGCCCGAGTAAGGAGGAGATTGAGTCGTGAGTACAGAACAGCACTCGTTTTCGTTTTGTGCCATTCTTGTTCGGACGTACCCCTCCCTTTGAGGCACGGTTGGGGGAGAGCTCCATGGGCGATGTGCTGGGTGCTTGATCACACGACGCACCCTCGTTCCTACTCCTGCCACAAACTTGTTTAGCTGACAGTATTCGATTTGGGGTCTAGGTACCCTGCCACGGGGAGCTACAGTACACAATATGTAAGGTCGCCATCTACATTAATCACCTACTGTTCTAGTGTTGACGTAACATTTCCGTGCAGGGGACTTCTTCATCACGTCCTTCCAGTGTTCACACCACGTCGAGCGAATCGGCGTCCTCGGCGATGGCGGCAAGTGGGTTTGCGGTATGGAGCGCATTGCGAAGCAAGAAAAATGTTCTACTCGTCATTGGAGGCTGCGCTGCTGGAACGTGCCCCGGATTGTGAAGTGTGAGAATACGACGTGGACAGCGTGCATTTTCTCTGAAGTTCGACCAATATGTCCTGAGCTGACATGTGCACAGTTTGGTCCTGAGATCGAAAACATACTAGCCTGAAGGAACGTGCGCACTTCTTCCCTTGGGCGCCAGGCGTCGTAACGTTCATGGCCCTGAGGATTCGCCGAAATACTATGCCCTTGGTGTTCTTATGAAGCTGAACGGTAGGCCTGCCTCTCCATTCCCCTCGTCGGGTCTCACGATCTAATCTCGTGCGGGAATCCAGGTCACACATTCATTGACGTGCTCAAGAACGATTTTGAGGGCGCCAATTTTGACACGCTGACCGCATTCCTGGCGACGCATACGCCGCTGAGCCCGTTTTCGAGCACGACGCTCCCAATCGGGCAGCTGCAGATCGAGCTGCATGCACGGGATGACTATGGCAATTTGGACTTCTTCCACGACCGGTGCGCCGCGCTGGAGGCGGCCGCCATGAGGCCGTTCTTAACCGAATCAAACTTGGTGTACGTGAATTACAACACAGGAGGGTGCCGAGGTGCGTACCCTCTCTTCACTTGAAACGTAACTGATCCACTGATTGCAGTACTAGTTTATGAATATCCGTGGGAATCATTCTCTCGCTTACGAGGCAGCAGACGGAGCAGATGCGTACTATGATAGTTGAGGTCGGTTGGCCATGGACGCTCATACTGACGACCGGCTGGCCTTATATACATTTATGGATGGGATATCGAGGCGTCCGAAATGTGGCTTGGAGTCGAGGTGGAGTCTTCGTAGTCTTCTTCTAGTCGCATCAACATCGCTTCTTGACACGCCACTCATTAATAAAAACCTCACTCTCTTTTCCTTTCTATCGCCTTGCCCTACGAGCACGTCTTTACTATGCCACCCCGTCCGACCGTCCTTTCCTATCGTGGTATTGATCACCGTCGCTGACATTGTTCTCCGGCCATATTTGGCAACCTTAAATGGCTATTCGCCATGCTACCGCGACGCCTTTGGACCTCTCTCCATACTTGGCTGACGGATGAGGCGCTCTATGCGGTGGCCATACAGGAACAACTGGAGCTCTTCAAGAAGTGGGGACCCAGAGACGATACCGTCAACCCGTAAGTAGCGTACTACCTTCCCACTGGCGCAGCTCGCACAAGCACACACCCACACCCACGCATGTGTGCGGGCTCGCCCTTTCATTATTGATCTCACACCATCTGTGTTCGATCCCCATTGGGTATCCGACATATGGAGAATTCTATTCAATATGTGCATCGTTCATTCGTCCCCCGTATCCGACTTCAGTAGACTGAGGTCGGTACGCCATCGCGATAGGGCACTTTTTCATTCCGCTTTCCAGTACTCCCATCGCGTGCAGCGCGTCGGTACGTTGGGCAACGGAGAGAAATGTGTCTGCGGTCTGGACCAAGAAGACAAATGCGTGACCTATTCCTTCGGTCTGTTTCATTTCGCCCTTCTTTTTCTCCGATTCCGCAGAAAGGACTGACTTCGGCTTCTCTTCTTCTCTTTATGTCATAGGTATCAACGGCGAGTCTTCGTTCGAATCGACACTGCTGAAGCGCGGACCAGGATGTGAGGTCTGGGGATATGACTATAGCGTTAACAACGTTCGTACCCTCTCCTCCCTCCCTCTACCCTACCTGTTGGACTGGACATGTGGCCAGCGGGGACCCGAGATCGCCGACGATCCGGAAGTTCGGGACCGGGCTCATTTCAAGCCCTTCGCGCTCGGCGGGACAAACAACCACGAAGATCACGACAACCCCAAATGCTGGACGCTCGACTCGCTCATGGATCTCAACGGTGCGTCCGCGCGCGACCTCCGCTCCTCCACGAAGAGCGCTAATGACGAGGAATATCAGGACACACGTTGATGGACATCCTCAAGATCGACATCGAGGGGCGGAGAATTCGACGGGCTCACAACGTTCCTCAGCGCACACGCCGCCGCCGCCGAGGGAGACGTGCTTCCCGTAGGCCAGCTGCAGCTCGAGGTCTACGCGCGCGAAGGTCACGAGAACTTTGAGTACTTTGCGCGCTGGTGGGCGTCGCTGGAGGCGGCGGACCCCAGGCCGTTCTGGACGGAGCCGAACCTCGTGTACATCAACCTCGTGCGCGGTATGCGGCCAGAGCTGGCAGAGGTGTGTCGTTTTGAAGTCCGGGGCTTGAGTGTTGACTAACATATTTGTTTCCCTTGTTGCAGTACTCGTTTATTAACATTCGTGGAAACCATGCGCTCGTCAACGAGGCGTTCAATTGAGTTGAACTGAGGCGCCTTGCCCGCCACTGGCACCAACTACTTTTCGCGTTTGGTAGGATCGTCGCAAGTCGGGGCTTTGTGACATTTACCCGATCACGCGTTTTGCTCGAAAAAGAGCCCGTCCCCACATATCGTAAAATCCCGTGGCATACGGACTCTTGGACTTATTTTATTTTTGCTTCGTTATACTAGTAGTAATAGTCACTGGACGGACTGACACGGATAACCTTTTTGGAAATTGAAGCCCCATATATGACTTTGCTACCAAAAAGCACCTCCCTCGCTAACTCTGCTGGGCGACGTGTGGTGCAAAGTGTCGACAGTCACGCAGATCGGATATTGTGGTCCGCGTCCAGACCCGCAAGGTGTAAATCGAGTCTTGTTGGGGTCTGAGTTGGGTGATTTGGGGTCTGGTCTTCCCGTTCCTTCGAGCACTCCTCCGATTCCTGTCCATTCCACCCTTCGCCGCCTGTCTCCACCCAGGACTTTGGCATGTGTTCGGATGATCTTCCCATCGCCGCAGTAAGTGACTATCTGAGGTGAATTACCTCACCTATAGGTCGAAGATCTGTGTTGATTAGTCGTGACATGTACACGCAAGGCCGCGACTGCACCACCTGGAACACAAATTCATCCTCAATACATGGCCTCTTGTCTGGCCGCCGGTGAGAATGTTTCGGTAGTAGATGGTTCGGGTTAGAACTTGTATTTGTTTAAGTATACGAGGTACTGCACCCCTGCATCCGTACTACATACGACACCAACCCCCGTTTGGTTACCATCAGCTGGGAGGCCGCGCGTGCTTCAAGGTTGTCCGCAATAGTCTCGGCCAATTCCATACCCCGCTGTTGATTGAATATGAATGCGCTCACATCTGACGAGTCACAACCGCCAGTTCCAACGCAAAGTTGTCCAGCAACAATAGTGCCTTGATGCGCTCTGACTCGGACCTGATCCGTGCAAATACTCCGTACAATTACACTTCAAATGCTGTAAGAAAGGACAGATTGCCGTAGTGGTTCTATCTCCTAGGAGTCAATACAACTCGTCCAACTACGTCCGCGGACAAAATTAGAAAGATCTAGGCGGGTTTCGTGTTTGCCAGCGACCCAGATATTACGCGGCCGATGAAGATTTGGCCTATGCGTCAGTGGAATCCACATTAAAAGTTCGCCCTCATCGCCACGAATCCATCCGTCGTCGTCTATCATAGACTGGTCCGTAAAGTCGACCTGTGTAGTAGTTATCAGGCTTTCTGTCGTAAAATCCAACACATGGATTGACTTATCTCCTGATGTGATGATCCGCTGGCCATCTAGCGAGAAAGCCACAGACGAAACCGAACGCGTCTGCCCAGGAGATGGGCCTGCCTCCGTGTCTCCCGTCGTGGCGTTCCACACACGAATTGTTCCATCGTCCGAGCCTGAGACGATCCGGTGGCCATCTGGCGAGAATGCCACAGACGTGATCGAATGCGTGTGCCCAGAAAATGGGCCTGCCTCCGTGTCTCCCGTCGTGGCGTTCCACACACGAATTGTTCGATCGTGCGAGCCTGAGACGATCCGCTGGCCATCTGGCGAGAATGCCACAGACGTGATCGAACGCGTGTGCCCAGAAAATGGGCCTGCCTCCGTGTCTCCCGTCGTGGCGTTCCACACACGAATTGTTCGATCCTCCGAGCCTGAGACGATCCGGTGGCCATCTGGCGAGAATGCCACAGACCTGATCGAACGCGTGTGCCCAGAAAATGGGCCTGCCTCCGTGTCTCCCGTCGTGGCGTTCCACACACGAATTGTTCGATCGGAAGAGCCTGAGACGATCCGGTGGCCATCTGGCGAGAATGCCACAGACCTGATCGAATGCGTGTGCCCAGAAAATGGGCCTGCCTCCGTGTCTCCCGTCGCGGCGTTCCACACACGAATTGTTCGATCCCAAGAGCCTGAGACGATCCGCTGGCCATCTGGCGAGAATGCCACAGACGTGATCGAATCCGTGTGCCCAGAAAATGGGCCTGCCTCCGTGTCTCCCGTCGTGGCGTTCCACACACGAATTGTTCGATCGTGCGAGCCTGAGACGATCCGGTGGCCATCTGGCGAGAATGCCACAGACCTGATCCAATGCGTGTGCCCAGAAAATGGGCCTGCCTCCGTGTCTCCCGTCGTGGCGTTCCACACACGAATTGTTCGATCGTCCGAGCCTGAGACGATCCGCTGGCCATCTGGCGAGAATGCCACAGACGTGATCGAATCCGTGTGCCCAGAAAATGGGCCTGCCTCCGTGTCTCCCGTCGTGGCGTTCCACACACGAATTGTTCGATCGTCCGAGCCTGAGACGATCCGCTGGCCATCTGGCGAGAATGCCACAGACATGATCGAATGCGTGTGCCCAGAAAATGGGCCTGCCTCCGTGTCTCCCGTCGTGGCGTTCCACACACGAATTGTTCGATCGGAAGAGCCTGAGACGATCCGGTGGCCATCTGGCGAGAATGCCACAGACCTGATCCAATGCGTGTGCCCAGAAAATGGGCCTGCCTCCGTGTCTCCCGTCGTGGCGTTCCACACACGAATTGTTCGATCGTCCGAGCCTGAGACGATCCGGTGGCCATCTGGCGAGAATGCCACAGACCTGATCCAATGCGTGTGCCCAGAAAATGGGCCTGCCTCCGTGTCTCCCGTCGTGGCGTTCCACACACGAATTGTGAGATCGTCCGAGCCTGAGACGATCCGGTGGCCATCTGGCGAGAATGCCACAGACGTGATCGAATGCGTGTGCCCAGAAAATGGGCCTGCCTCCGTGTCTCCCGTCGTGGCGTTCCACACACGAATTGTTCGATCGAAAGAGCTTGAGACGATCCGCTGGCCATCCGGCGAGAGTGCAATGCAATTGACCATGCCTCCAACATTTGAAATCACCATCTCCGATGATGGCCAACCAGACAATCGCCCACGCTCCACCCGCAGGGTACGAGGAAATGAACCGGAGTAATGCTTAGAAACAAGGGATTTCGAAGGCGCAAATGGTAGCGCAGAAAGATACACATGTGCTGCACTCTTTGCCATCGCCATCCCAAAATGCCGCACAAACACAGACGCGTCGTTGATGAACGACCTCAACCTGTCTAGCTCTGCTCGAGGAACCTGCTGCCATCAGAGCTATTAGTTGTTCGCCCGCTTCATCAATTAACAGTTATACTCACACCTTGACCGGAGGCCAACCATACACTCAGAGACGAGAGCGCTCGCCGAGCAAGACCCACGTCACTCATTAAGCTAAGCGCCTCCAGCCAATACAGAAACTTCGCCTCGAAGAATCTTTCAAGTCTGCCGAAGAGATCGGTTTCGAAATCAAGACGTTCCAAATGATCGTCCCAAAAACGACAGGCATACGACAGCGCAGGTGGCAGGTGTTTGACAATCCGCGACTCGAGGCCTTCGACATCTTTATTGGCAACGTATGATGATTCGAGATTGCAGATGTTGAACTTCAGGTCAACGAGCGCTAAACTAAGACAAGATTGGGCTAATTGGCGGTGCGCGACACGGAGATCAACGTAAAAATCTCCGCTTTTCTCTTGATTCCGTCACAAAATCGCGGAATGAAGTATGAAGCGGGACGATCGGAAGCGTATCGTCAGACGAAGTGACATTACTCAGCAGTGAGCCGAGGCGACTGAGCGCCGCAATAACTGAATTCGGAGCGTCGTCGTCATCGGGGGCGTGTCGTAGCAGTGTGGTCAGGGAGCGGATGGAGAGAGGTTCAAAAGCGGCAAGGAGCTGCCCCACCAGAAAGCGAAATACTGGCTTTTCGTTCTTGAAGTATGCTTCAAGGACCCGATTGTATAACTCGTCCAGTGGATCTTGTCCATGGTGATCAGCGGCCAATTGTAAGAGATGCTTGATTCGTTCTCTTTTTCCACCAACGGACATGGGTTCTTGGATGTATCCAGCGGCAACCGCCGCCCACTGAAACAGTCCCTCTGCCCTTCCTGCCAGCGCTTTGCCATACTGTATGAAATCGTCCGAAGCGAGCGCCTTCTGAAGGAAGGCGAGAATATCGTGATGTGTTGTGGCCCCCAGCGCGTCATCGGTCATGTATTTCATGACGACTGATTCCGCTCCAAGGAACGCAGGCTCGATCTCACCCTCTGGCCGCGAGGTGATGAGTACACGGAAGTTATATGGCAGTTCGGACAGGTGATTGGCGAGGAATCTGTGTAACCCGTTTTCGCCGGTAGTGGCCCCACTCTCGTCCAAGGCATCGATCACAACAAGAATAGGACCGACGATGTGCAGATCTTTGAGAGGTTCCTGAATAAGGTGGCGAAAGAGTGTGCCATAGTCGCGTGTGTCGAGTCGAAGCGACGTGTTGTCCTTTACGACCCTCCCAAGCGCGGTTTTGAACAGCGGATAGCGGTCGGCGAGATTGCGAGCAAGATTCGTAAAGAGATGATGAGCTTCGGTTTTGGATTGCTCCTTCCGTACAAAGATGAAGGACGAGGTAAGACGGCCCATTTGATCGAAGCGACGCGCAATCTCATGTGCGATGGACGACTTTCCCGTGCCTGCCTGGCCGAAAAGAACGAGTCCACGCTCGGAAGCGGGATTGTTCACCCAATCGACAATGAAGTCGAGGAAAGTCGTGCGGGTTCCCAGAAGACAGCCCTTGTCTGGGGTGAAGCGCGAGCCGCTCCTATATGGGATTTGTTCAATTTTTGCATCTAGCGCTGGGACGGCCGTCAGTTCGATAACCTCGCACGTTCACGATTACGTACCAGCATCTGAAACTTGGCTCGACACCCACTCAAGCCGGGTGAATATACCGTCAACCTTGGTCGAGATGTGTCCCACATCATTTAGAATTTGGAACACAGTTATCTTTGTGGTCACGACGGCTTGATCCAAAAAAGCCTTCTTATTCTGCTCAAACGCGAAGGACAACTGCTGAATTTTTTCATCCACTCCGCCGCCGATACTCTTCGCCATCCGCGTTACTGAAATTGTACGTTCGAATTGGCCAATGGAGTAGGTGAATGAAAACGTACAGAATTGCGACTTTATATATGATTGGATGAAGTCACTGCAACTAGAGACGTCCTGCAACATTCGAATAAGGATTTCGGCCTCCTTTGACTTGCGCTTAATGGATTTCAAAGTATCTTCGTGGTTTGCGAAATCAAAAGCATCGTGCATGCTCTTGACCAGCGTTCGTACATTGTTGTCGCGTTCATACTGTTTTGAGAGTTCCTGGTATCCAGCACACCGTAAGTGTTTCTTTGCGGCAATAACACAAATACTCGGCGTACCTGGGGGATCACTGAAAGCACTTTATACGCCATTTGTGCAATCGGATGGAGCTGAGAGCGCAAGTTGGCTTAGTCGAGGATATGCAAAACGAATACCACACGCACCTCTGCAACTGGGCTCAGAATATCCATCACCCACTTGATTTTCTCAACAGCCCCTTCCCATGTATTCGATCGGTCGATCGACTTGTTGACTTCATCAACACGAACGAGAACAGCTTGAGCCTTCTCCGAGTCGACAAGGGACGTCTCTCCTTGATCCTGTGGCATATCAGTGTTACTCTGATCGGGAAGGTGATCTGGAGGAGGTAGAAAACGATCGGAAGCAGAAGATGGACCAGGTCCCCTGGGATCCGGGGCGATAGCGGGTTTAGGAACTTCTTCTGCAGGAGTGTCGTCTCTCTCGGTCGATATTGTTTGGGGGTCGCTCGGAGAGGTCCCGTTCGCCGACACGGTGATCTTCAAGTCGAGTGTAACTGGCGGCGTCGATGGTCCAGCTTGTCCGTTGCCATCGTTGAGGGAAACGGAAATGTCTACATGTGAGGTGTTCAGTTAGTCGTATGAACGAGAATCTTGTAATGAATACGCGAACCATTCTCGGATTCGGGTATCGCCATCTCAAGCGTACCGATAAGGACATCACTTCTCGTTAACCGCTTCGCATAGAGACACAGAATAAGATGTGAAGACGACTGTACGAAACTGACAGGAACTTTCAGCCGAAAAATGTGATTGAAAAGAAGAAATTCCTACAAAGGGTCAAGCGTCTGGTCCCACACCGCCGTCTGCCCGTCAGTATGAACGCTTTTCGTCCTCTTCTTAGTCTGTTTCCTAGTCTTCGTTGTTGCCCCACAAGCTACAGTGACAAAGAACTCCCTCTTCTTGCCAAATGTAGTCTTGATATGGGGAACGTTTCGTGCTCGGAGAACTAGCAAAGAGATTAAATACATATCAAGGCTTGAACGATTGCGGGATTTAAGTACACACCAGTTACCTCTACCCAGGATCGGCTTCTGCGAGATTCGGCGTTTTGAGTGCTGCCCGTAGACGGTTTTTGACCGAACGTCGCTCCATAATTGACCCCCCCAATTTCGGAGGCTCGAGGTGCTGTGGAACCCGGGCTAGAATCGAGGATCATCGATCATCATCGGGAAGGCCACGGGCCAAGAGCGATTTACTCACGAATTCGAGACGATTTCGTTGTGCTCCATTTCTTGAAGAGTCTTTTGTACGCAGAGCAGACGGATGATTGTGGTTGGTTCGAGCGCCTCGACCACGCTGCTTCAACACGCATCTCGAATGATCCCACGATTTTCAAGGCGTAATCCAGATTGGGAACAGCATGCGCGCCTCGTTATCTTCAAGTTGCCACTCCGCCGCTGACCAGATGACCATCCCCTTGGTCTCCTCAGCTGAACTGTTGGCATTTTGTCTCTTCCCGAATAACCAAGTTGTGATCTCAAACGACGTTTCCGAGTAGTTAGAACCAAATCATCCTGCGAGGATAAGGCCTACACAACGTGTTCGCACTAGGGCTCGTCGAGAACATGCCACGTTATCATATGACCAGTATGTAGCGTCTTTCCCTTCATTCTTACTGGTCTCACATGCACAGCACGTCGACTTCCTGTGCATCTTCCACCACCCATTCACCCTCATAATTACGATCTCTGAGCGCACCATCTTTATTCCTCACACTCCTCTGCGGGTGCGCCTCCTTCACGCGGACAAGAAGGCATGTAATATCATTTCCGATGCGACGGAAGCTAACGAGCAAAAGAGTGAGAAGACATATGCCAAGGGTCGTAATGGGGCGCTTTCACTGGCCAAGGTAGTCCCCCCTATGAAGTCACACTTCATCGTACTAATATAATACGGTGGCAACTCAGATTACGCAAGAGGAGTCAGAGAAGTCCAAGGAAGCCGAACATGGCCCCTGGATGTCCAACATAATAGTACGCCGCATTATTTTGCGTCTGGCTTTCTCTGACAGCTCTCAGATACTCGATGAACAGGTGGTGCAGCAGAGGGGACAGAGGAGCAGGAAGCTGCCATTAATGCTGCGGTGGAAAGGCTACAAGTGAACTACGCAACACTCCATCCGCGACATCCAAGGAATTTACCAAGCCACACGTCGAAGACCCACGGGCGGGCTCTGGGAGAAGCCTCGTCGCGAAGCACCATGAGGAGCTTGATAAGGCAGTCGAAGCCACAATGACCACGGCGCAAGAATACGCACCTGCACTTGTACCCGCAGCGGAAATTTAAAAGCAGCCATCGACACGGTGGTCGCAGCTGCTGTAGTCACCAGGAAGGCATTCAAACGCAGCTGGTCCAGGTGTCGATATAAGGAGCGGAGAAAGGCCAGTTTTAGCAGACGTGATGACATCATCGCCAACCCTTGACCTCACTTACTCGTCCTCAACTCTCCACCTGTCCTTCTCTCAACCTCTGGTCTCCCGCCTCTTGTGTTTGTCATTATTATATCACCTCTTACCTTACTACCTTGTTCCCGGTACTCTCTGAACCCTCCTCGCTCGCTCGTCGTCGTCGTCGTCATCAGTCTCGCTGCATCGGTCAGCCTTCGCTCTCCCCCTCGCTCTCTCTCGTTCCATTAACCGTTTCCTCATTCCACTCTACCTCCTCTCTCCCTTTTGTTAGAATGACTCTCTGCCTTCGAAACCACCTACTCTCATCTTCCTACCACCTTATAGGGTCGAACTGTCATCCTTCCACAAATAGACTTGGTTCCTGCTCTGTCCTTGGCCGGGGTTCTCGACGCCTCCACCGGATCTCATCCTTCCACGAATAGGCTAGGTTCCTGCTCTATCCTTGACCGACCTCCGATGTGTTCGCTTCAAATAGCCTTGTTTCCTGAATGAACGAACCCGTCAACGTCATGGCTACTATTACCCCCGTCACGCCACACCGACCTTACTCATGTCCAAGTTCTTCAGCTCCATACAGCACGCATTTGTTCGCTGCCTCAGACCCGAACCACCACAACGTAATAATTTGTCCTACTGCCGCGTGTGCAAAATGCGCATCCTGATTGCCATGACCCTTCCCTTGTTCATTCTGAGTATCACTGCTCACCGCCGAAGCAGGCAAAGATCAAGCGCGGCGGCCTTGACAGCCGTGACGATGACAACTACCCCAAGCTAACCATGAGTCATTCGCGTCATTCGCCATCCCCAATGACCCCTACCATCCACCACCCCCATCCCACGCCTAGCGGACGCCGGCAGTACAGCCCCGCTCCCAGAAAAGTCCACCGCCTTGGCAACCTTCAATGGCTACTTGTCGGACTACCGTGATGTCTTTGGACCCGGTCGCTCTCTCCGTGCATGACTCGCGGATGAGGAGGCGCGCTGTGCAGTAGCCATACAAGAACAGCTGGAGCTCATCAAAAAGTGGGGACCTAGAGATGATGCCATCGACCCGTGAGTTGCGTACTACCTTCACACGAAGGCTATCACACCACACCCACGCACCTGCGTAGGCTCGTCATCGATCTCACACTGTCTGTTCGATCCCCATTAGATATCCGGCATCCGACACTGGTGAATTATACCATATGTACGTCGTCCGTTCGTCCCTCGTATCTGGCCTGCTGAGATCGGAATACTATCGCAACGGGGGACTTTTTCATTCCGGCTGTCTAGTGCCCTCATCGCATACAGCGCGTCGGTACTACGTTGTACAACGGGGGGCAATGGGTCTACGGCCTGTACTACGGGGCCAAACAAGACAAGTGCGTGATCTATCCCTTCGATCTATTTCATTTCGTTCTCCCTCCCCCCCTCTTTTGCCCCAATTCCGCAGAGTGAAATGACTCCAGGTTTCTTTTATTCTCGTTATGTCATAGGTAATCAGCGGCGAGTCTTCATTCGAATCGACGTTGTTGAACCATAGCGTGCGCCGTCTCGTGAGGTCTGGTGATATGACTATAGCGTTAACAGTCTTCGTGCCCTCTGCTTCTGCCACCCTGCTGAACCGGACATGTGACCCCCGTCGTGGCGTTGTTCCACACATGAATTGTTCGATCTTCCGAGCCTGAGACGATCCGCTGGCATCTGGCGAGAATACCATGGATCGGACGGAATCTGTGTACAGAAAAATGGGCCTGCCTCCGTGTCTCGCGTCGTGGCGTTCATCAGAAGAATTGTTCGATCAAAACAGCCTGAGACGATCCGCTGACCATCTGGCGAGAATCCCACACACCCGATCCAACTCGCGTGGTCAGCCTGTCCGTTGCCATGGCCGAGAACAACAGAAATGTCTACGTATAAGACGATCAGTGAGTCGTATGAACAAGAATACTACAGTGATTAGACGAACCACCCTCGGATTCGGCGGGTATCACTGTCCCTTGCGTTCTGATAAGGATTTTTGTCAACCGCTTCGCATGAAGACGCAGAACACGTTGTGAAGACAGCTTCAGGAAACTGATAGGAACTTTCAGTCGAAAAAATGTGATTGAAATGAAGAAAGTCCTACAAAGCGTCAAGTCTCTGGTCCCATCCCAACGTCCGTCCGTCAATATGAACGCTTTTCGTCCTCTTAGCTTCCTCCTTAGTCTTCTTCGTTGTCGCCCCATGGGCTATAGTGACGAAGGGCTCCCTCTTTCCGCCGACGGTGGTCTTGATATGGGGAACGTTGCGTGCTCGGATGACTTACAAAGAGATTAAATACTTATCGAGGCTTGAACAAGCGCGCACCAATCATCTCTACACTTATTTGCTGGGATCGGCTTCCCTGAGATTTGGCGATTCGAATGCGCTTTACATATGGTATTTGACTGGCCTTTGCTCCACAAGAGAAAGGATTGGCCCCCCTCATCTTAGAGGGTCGAGGCGCAGTGGAACCCGGGCTGGAATCGAGGGTCATTATCGGGAAGGTGACGGGTCAAGAACAATCTACTCACGAATCGGAGATGATCTGCCTGTGCTCCCTTCTTTGAAGAGTCCTTTGTACGCAGAATAGACGGATGATTGGGGTGGGGTTAGGGGCGTGTGATCGGTTTGAGCGCCGAAACGATCCACGCTTGGCGAATACAAGGTGTTGTCCAAATTGGGAACGGGCTCCGCTACTGCACGAGCGTCCATGCGCCATCACCGATGCATCCCAAACTTTGTTTGTTACTGTAACCACACATCCCCTCAGCCGAACTGTCGGCACTTTGTCTCTTCCTGAGAGCAAGAGTTTCGATGTCGAAGTACATGACGTCAGCGAGTGAGGCAGCCTTCATCGCATGTCCCACCATTGGAACGCCTTGCCCCCGGTGACTTGTCATGGAACATGATCCTGCTCATTTCTTCCTGGATCGTCGGTCCGTTGTACGGTATGTGCTCCATCACATTTCTTGCGCTTTCGCCAGCCATACAAGGGTCCTGATTGGACCCACCGCCGCGTCATATCGAACAGGGATCGAGTACGCGCCATTTCCGAGTCCTTCCTCTTTGTTCCGCTTGTCAACATCCGTGTCGTGGAAATCGTAGCACCTGCATGTGCGTATTATGCGCTCACGTACTCTACACGAAGGGTTGAAGGGGCTAAATTCATGAGTCGGTTCCCTACAGTGTCCGCGGGGATGTCAGTGTCTCACGACAGGGTGATGTTAGTTGTGTCGTCGGTCCAATTTTCCCTTGCTACAGGACATGCCATGCCCCCCTCGTCCAGTTAATCCGAGTATTCACCGGCACGGTTGGGAGCCTCGACGGGCCTCTGTCTTATCCAATCGGTTAGTCGGCGCCGGAATATGTGAATCGAGAAGTCTCGTAGATCACGAATGTGCACCTTTGACAGAATTCAAAATCCCACATCACAAGCGTGCCGACAGACTATCCTTTACTGTAATCGCTGCCAGTCTCATCGGGGACGCCATCTTGGTGCGTATCTCCTCGCCTCACCTTCCCGTTGCGTGTGGCCAACTCGATGCATACCAGATCTAGCGCTTGTGGATGATTTGGGGCTGCAATTTTTGCGTCCGGAGGTAAGGCGACTAAGCACAATGTACCCTCTCTTAATTGAGCTCATGATCGGATTGGTGCTGTCTAGTCACGAGTTACACTTCCCTTGTCGACCTTGCCACCTCTCCCCAACGGATACCATCTTCCTCTCGCGTGCCCCCAACTGGCTGATCGTGACGTGGGTTCTCTTGATAGCGATGCAGCTTGAGGTGATGGCGCTGATAGGCTATCGGTTCTGGAAGTACATCCAGCGGATCTCCAAGGCCTCCTCGCGTCGTGTCTCGACGCGCTCTCGATCGTCGCAGAGTCCAGCGTGCTCTACAGCGTCACGACCACCTTCCTGCCTGATTTCCGTCGACAAACTCTGGTGCGATATTTGCTGCCGGACCCGGCCCGATCAGCGTCGCATCCTCATCATAAAAACGTGATCCGGAAGAATAACCCGAAGGCGCAACAGATGGTTTTGTTCGAGACCAATCTCGAATGGTTGACGTAGTTAAGCAGGTATTGTATTGTCCTATTTCTCGTGATCAAGTTAATGATATGATATGCTTTGCTCAAGCTGGTCAGAACTCCGCTCTGAAGTAGGACGCTCGGATCGCCAAACAAAAGCTGCTTGCAAGGAATGAATGAATACGAATCTCCCCACTTACTTCAAGTGGCCGACCGTCGGCTTTCCCCGCAGAACCAGAAGTTTGAAGCACAGCTTGAAGCGGGCAAGGATTGACTGGATCGAGCAAGAGGTACTTGAAGTTGCCTCATCACAGGAATTATACTCGTTCTTTTCGGCGCAAAAGGTCACGACACAGTCTCCCCTCGGTTTCGCGTGAAGAACCACAAACCCGTTTGTGCCTAATATGACGATCCAGACTCTTACTGGTTTGCCTATATAAACCTGGGATGAGTATGTTGGCCTCTTCTTCATGTGGCAGTTTTGAACTTTGCCAATGTTTCAGGGAGGATAAGTTTTCTGCGTGTTGCGTTCTCCTCTTCGCATTGTTTGGTTCGGCAATCGATTCCTCCAGCCACGTTAACTAGCTGTATTATCTCCACCCTCACTTTTTTTCTGCTACACCCTACGCTAGTTATATGTTCTGTCATCGGCATACAATTCATATACCAATTGGTACTTGTACCCATTCTGCGTCTGCGTAGCAGCCAGCAAACATGACCCCCTCGCGAGACGTGCTGGGGTTAGGGTTTGTTTCCTCGGGCATCAGTTCCTGTCGTCTTACCTTGCCTTGGCATGCACTCATCGGAACTCACTCGCGTCTATCCACACCTCATCTCCTACAAAATCGGACGACGATTCAACATCCCTCCGCTCCTAACTGATGAAGGGCATCTAGAAGCATAGCCCGAGTAAGGATATCGATTCGTGAGTACAGAACAGCACTCGTTTGTGTTTTGTGCCATTCTTGTTCGGACCCTCCCTTCCCCTTTGAGGCACGGTGGGGAGAGCTCCATGGGCGATGTAGTGGTGCTGGGTGCTTGTTCACACGACGTGCTCCCATGTTCCTGTTCCTGCCACAAACTTGTTTGACTGACAGTATTTGACTTGGAGTCTAGGTACCCTACCATGGGGAGCTATGATACACAATATGTAAGATCGCCATTTCATCTCCCACTGTTCTAGTGTTGACGTTTCCATCCAGGGGACTTCCTCATCCCGTCCTTCCAGTGTCCTTCCAGTGTCCGCACCACGTCGAGTGAATCGGCGTGCTGAGTGACGGCGGCAAGTGGGTACGCAGGTATGGAGCGCATCGCGAGGCAAGAAAAATGTGTCATCTACTCGTTCGGTGCGTCTAGCTAACCTCATCTTTGGCGGGAGGAGGCTAATGGTAGGTTGCGCGCGCAGGCATCAACGGCGAGTCATGATTTGAGGCTGCGCTGTTGAAGGCGGGTGTCAGGTTGTGAAATGTGGGGGTACGACTTTACCGTGGACAGCGTGCGCTCCCTCTAAAGGTCGACCGAACTGTCCCAAGCTGATTGATGCGCACAGTTTGACCCTGAGATCGAATACCCGCCTAACAAGAAGGAGCGTGCACATGTCTTCCCGTGGGCGCTGGGCGGTCGTAACGCTCATGGCCCCGACGACTCGCCGAAATACTATACTCTTGATGCCTTCAGGCAGCCGAATGGTGGGCCTCTCCCACTTGCTCATCGCATCTCACCGTCTAATCTCGTGCGGGAATCCAGGTCACGAATTCATCGACCTACAAGATTGACGTCGAGGGGTGCCGAGTTTGACACGCTGGCCGCATTCCTGGCGGCGCAGAAGCCGCTGAGCCCATTTTCGCGTACGACGCTCCTGATCGGGCAGCTGTAGATCGAAGCTGCACGCGTGGGACCACTATGTCAAGTTTGACTTCTTCCACGACTGGTGGCCCGCGCTCGAGGCGGCCGTTCTGGATCGAGGCGAACTTGGATGATACGTGAACTACAGCGCAGGAGGGAAACCAAAACTGGCCGAGGTGCGTACCCTCTCTTCGCTTTGGGAAACATAACTGATCCACTGATTACAGTACTCGTTCATGAATATCCGTGGGAATCATTCGCTCGTTTACGAGGCGGTGGACGGAGCAGATGTGTACTAGTTGAGGTTAGAGATGGACGCCCATACTGACGACCGGCTGGCCTTATGTATACTGTGACATTATGGATGGGATAACCAGAGTGACGCACGCTTCATTGGTTGTAATAATATTGCATCGAGGCATCCGAAATGTGGCGTGGAGTCGAGGTGGAGTCTTCGCAGTCTTCTCTAGTTGCATCAACATCGCTTCTTGACACACCACTCGTCAATAAAAATCTCACTCTATTTTCCTTTCTATTGTCTTTTGCCCTACGAGCGCGTCTTTACTATGCCACCACGTCCGACCGTCCTTTACTATCGTGATATTGATCACCGTCGCTGACATTGTTCTCCGGCCATATTTGGCAACCTTAAATGGCTATTCGCCATGCTACCGCGACGCCTTTGGACCTCTCTCCATACTTGGCTGACGGATGAGGCGCTCTATGCGGTGGCCATACAGGAACAACTGGAGCTCTTCAAGAAGTGGGGACCCAGAGAACGATACCGTCAACCCGTAAGTAGCGTACTACCTTCCCACTGGCGCAGCTCGCACAAGCACACACCCACGCATGTGTGAAGGCTCGCCCTTTCATTATTGATCTCACACCGTCTGTGTTCGATCCCCATTGGGTATCCGACATATGGGGAATTCTATGACAATATGTGCATCGTCTATTCGTCCCCCGTATCCGACTTCAGTAGACTGAGGTCGGAACGCCATCGCGATAGGGAACTTTTTCATTCCGCTTTCCAGTACCCCCATCGCGTGCAGCGCGTCGGTACGTTGGGAAACGGAGAGAAATGCGTCTGCGGTCTGGACCAAGAAGACAAATGCGTGACCTATTCCTTCGGTCTGTTTCATTTCGTCCTTCTTTTCCTCCGATTCCGCAGAAAGGACTGACTTCGGCTTCTCTTCTTCTCTTTATGTCATAGGTATCAACTGCGAGTCTTCGTTCGAATCGACACTGCTGAAGCGCGGACCGGGATGTGAGGTCTGGGGATATGACTATCGCGTCAACAGCGTTCGTACCCTCTCCTCCCTGCCCCTACCCTACCTGCTGAACTGGATATGTGGCCAGTGGGGACCCGAGATCACCGGCGATCCGGAAGTTCGGGACCGGGCTCATTTCAAGCCCTTCGCGCTCGGCGGGACAAACAACCACGAAGATCACGACAACCCCAAATGCTGGACGCTCGACTCGCTCATGGATCTCAACTGTGCGTCCGCGCGCGACCTCCGCTCCTCCACGAAGAGCGCTAATGACAGGGGAATATCAGGACACACGTTGATCGACATCCTCAAGATCGACATCGAGGGGCGGAGAATTCGACGGGCTCACAACGTTCCTCAGCGCACACGCCGCCGCCGCCGCCGCCGAGGGAGACGTGCTTCCCGTAGGCCAGCTGCAGCTCGAGATCTACGCGCGCGAAGGTCGCGAGAACCTTGAGTACCTTGCGCGCTGGTGGGCGTCGCTGGAGGCAGCGGGCCTCAGGCCGTTCTGGACGGAGCCGAACCTGGTATACATCAACCTCGTGCGCGGTGTGCGGCCAGAGCTGGCAGAGGTGTGTCGTTTGAAAGTCCGGGGCTTGAGTGGTGACTAACATATTCGTTTCCCTTGTTGTAATACTCGTTTATTAACATTCATGGAAACTATGCGCTCGTCAACGAGGCGTTGAACTGAGGCGCCTTGCCCGCCACCAACTACTCTTCGCGTTTGGTAGGATCGTCGCAAGTCGGGGCTTTGTGATACTTACGCGATCACGCGTTTTGCTCGAAAAGAGCCCGTCCCCACATCGTAAAATCCCGTGGCATACGGACTTCTGGACTTATTTTCTTTTTGCTTCGTTATAGTAATAGTCACTGGGCGGACTGACACGGATCACCTTTCTGGAAATTGAAGCCACATATATGACTTTGCTACCAAAAAGCACTTCCCTCGCCAACTCTGCTGGCCGACGTGTGGTGCAAAGCGTCGACAGTCACGCAGATCGGATATTGTGGTCCGCGTCCAGACCCGCAAGGTGTAAATCGAGTCTTGTTGGGGTCTGAGTTGGGTGATTTCGGGTCTGCTCTTCCCGTTTATTCGAGCACTCCTCCGATTCCTGTCCATTCCACCCTTCGCCGCCTGTCTCCACCCAGGACTTTGACATATGTTCGGGTGATGATCACCCGGTGATCTTCCCCTCGCCGCAGTAAGTGACTAACTGAGGTGAATTACCTCACCTATAAGTCGAAGATCTGTGTTTATTAGTCGTGACATGTGCATGCAAGGCCGCGACTGCACCACCTGGAACACAAATTCATCCTCAATACATGGCCCCTTGTCTGGCCGCCGGTGAGAATGTTTCGGTAGTAGGTGGTTCGGGTTAGTTTAAGTATACGAGGTGCTACACCCCTGCACCCGTACTACATACGACACCAACCCCCGTTTGGTTACCATCAGCTGGGAGGCCGCGCGTGCTTCAAGGTTGTCTGCAATAGTCTCGGCCAATTCCATACCCCGCTGTTGATTCAATATGAATGCGCTCACATCCGACGAGTCACAATCGCCAGTACCAACGCAAAGTTGTCCAGCAACAATAGTGCCTGGATGCGCTCTGACCTGTTCCATGCAAATAATCCGTACAATTACACTTCAAATGCTGTAAGAAAGGACAGATTGCCGTAGTGGTTCTATCTCCTAGGAGTCAATACAACTCGTCCAACTACGTCCGCGGACAAAATTAGAAAGATCTAGGCGGGTTTCGTGTTTGCCAGCGACCCAGATATTACGCGGCCGATGAAGATTTGGCCTATGCGTCAGTGGAATCCACATTAAAAGTTCGCCCTCATCGCCACGAATCCATCCGTCGTCGTCTATCATAGACTGGTCCGTAAAGTCGACCTGTGTAGTAGTTATCAGGCTTTCTGTCGTAAAATCTAACACATGGATTGACTTATCTCCTGATGAGATGATCCGCTGGCCATCTAGCGAGAAAGCCACAGACGAAACCGAACGCGTCTGCCCAGGAGATGGGCCTGCCTCCGTGTCTCCCGTCGTGGCGTTCCACACACGAATTGTTCGATCGTCCGAGCCTGAGACGATCTGCTGGCCATCTGGCGAGAATGCCACAGACGTGATCGAATCCGTGTGCCCAGAAAATGGGCCTGCCTCCGTGTCTCCCGTCGTGGCGTTCCACACACGAATTGTTCCATCGTCCGAGCCTGAGACGATCCGGTGGCCATCTGGCGAGAATGCCACAGACGTGATCGAATGCGTGTGCCCAGAAAATGGGCCTGCCTCCGTGTCTCCCGTCGTGGACGTTCCACACACGAATTGTTCGATCGTTCGAGCCTGAGACGATTCGCTGGCCATCTGGCGAGAATGCCACAGACCTGATCCAATGCGTGTGCCCAGAAAATGGGCCTGCCTCCGTGTCTCCCGTCGTGACGTTCCACACACGAATTGTTCGATCGTTCGAGCCTGAGACGATTCGCTGGCCATCTGGCGAGAATGCCACAGACCTGATCCAATGCCGTGTGCCCAGAAAATGGGCCTGCCTCCGTGTCTCCCGTCGTGGCGTTCCACACACGAATTGTTCGATCCCAAGAGCCTGAGACGATCCGGTGGCCATCTGGCGAGAATGCCACAGACGTGATCGAATCCGTGTGCCCAGAAAGTGGGCCTGCCTCCGTGTCTCCCGTCGTGGCGTTCCACACACGAATTGTTCCATCGATAGAGCCTGAGACGATCCGCTGGCCATCTGGCGAGAATGCCACAGACGTGATCGGATGCGTGTGCCCAGAAAATGGGCCTGCCTCCGTGTCTCCCGTCGTGGCGTTCCACACACAAATTGTTCGATCGGAAGAGCCTGAGACGATCCGGTGGCCATCTGGCGAGAATGCCACAGACCTGATCGAATTCGTGTGCCCAGAAAATGGGCCTGCCTCCGTGTCTCCCGTCGTGGCGTTCCACACACGAATTGTTCCATCGATAGAGCCTGAGACGATCCGGTGGCCATCTGGCGAGAATGCCACAGACATGATCCAGTGCGTGTGCCCAGAAAATGGGCCTGCCTCCGTGTCTCCCGTCGTGGCGTTCCACACACGAATTGTGAGATCGGAAGAGCCTGAGACGATCCGCTTGCCATCTGGCGAGAATGCCACAGACGTGATCGAATCGTGTACGCCCAGAAAATGGGCCTGCCTCCGTGTCTCCCGTCGTGGCGTTCCACACACGAATTGTTCCATCGTCCGAGCCTGAGACGATCCGGTGGCCATCTGGCGAGAATGCCACAGACGTGATCGAATCCGTGTGCCCAGAAAATGGGCCTGCCTCCGTGTCTCCCGTCGTGGCGTTCCACACACGAATTGTGAGATCGTGCGAGCCTGAGACGATCCGGTGGCCATCTGGCGAGAATGCCACAGACGTGATCGAATCCGTGTGCCCAGAAAATGGGCCTGCCTCCGTGTCTCCCGTCGTGGCGTTCCACATACGAATTGTTCCATCGATAGAGCCTGAGACGATCCGGTGGCCATCTGGCGAGAATGCCACAGACGTGATCGAATCCGTGTGCCCAGAAAATGGGCCTGCCTCCGTGTCTCCCGTCGTGGCGTTCCACACACGAATTGTTCCATCGTGCGAGCCTGAGACGATCCGCTGACCATCCGGCGAGAGTGCAATGCAATTGACCATGCCTCCAACATTTGAAATCACCATCTCCGATGATGGCCAACCAGACAATCGCCCACGCTCCACCCGCAGGGTACGAGGAAATGAACCGGAGTAATGCTTAGAAACAAGGGATTTCGAAGGCGCAAATGGTAGCGCAGAAAGATACACATGTGCTGCACTCTTTGCCATCGCCATCCCAAAATGCCGCACAAACACAGACGCGTCGTTGATGAACGATCTCAATCTGTCTAGCTCTGCTCGAGGAACCTGCTGCCATCAGAGATATTAGTTGTTCGCCCGCTTCATCAATTAACAGTTATACTCACACCTTGACCGGAGGCCAACCATACACTCAGAGACGAGAGCGCTCGCGGAGCAAGACCCACGTCACTCATTAAGCTAAGCGCCTCCAGCCAATACAGAAACTTCACCTCGAAGAATCTTTCAAGTTTGCCGAAGAGATCGGTTTCGAAATCGAGACGTTCCAAATGATCGTCCCAAAAACGACAAGCATACGACAGCGCAAGTGGCAGGTGTGTGACAATCCGCGACTCGAGGCCTTCGACATCTTTATTGGCAACGTATGACGATTCGAGATTGCAGATGTTGAACTTCAGGTCAGCGAGCGCTAGACCGAGACAAGAATTGGCCAATTGGCGGTGCGCGACACGGAGATCAACGTAAAAATCGCCACTATTCTCTTTATTCGTCACAAAATCGCGGAATGAGGTATGGAGAGGAACGATGGGGAGCGTATCGTCAGACGAAGTGACATTACTCAGCAATGAGCCGAGCTGACTGAGTGTTTCGACAACTGAATTCGGAACGTCGTCGTCGTCGGGGGCGTGGCGTTGCAGTGTGGTCAAGGAGCGGATAGTGAGAGGTTCAAAAGCAGCAAGGAGCTGTCCCACCAGAGAGCGAAATAGTGCCTCTTCGTCCTTAAAGTATGCCTCAAGGACGCCTTTGTACAACTCGTTCAGCGGATCTTGTCCATGGTGATCGGCATCCGATTTTAAGAGATACTCGATTCGCTCTTTTTTCCTACGAGCGGACTTGGGTTCTCGGATGTATCCACAGGCGACCGCCGCCCACTGAAACAACCCCTCTGCCCTTCCTGCCAGCGCTTTGCCATACTGTTCGAAATCGTCTGAAGCGAGCCTCTTCCGAAGGAAGGCGAGAATATCGTGATGTGTTGTGGCCCCCAGCGCGTCATCGGTCATGTATTTGATCACGACTGATTCCACTCCAAGGAACGCAGGCTCGATCTCACCCTCTGGCCGCGAGGTGATGAGTACACGGAAGTTATATGGCAGTTCGGACAGGTGATTGGCGAGGAATCTGTGTAACCCGTTTTCGCCGGTAGTGGCCCCACTCTCGTCCAAGGCATCGATCACAACAAGAATAGGACCGATGATGTGCAGATCTTTGAGAGGTTCCTGAATAAGGTGGCGAAAGAGTGTGCCATAGTCGCGTGTGTCGAGTCGAAGCGAGGTGTTGTCCTTTACGACCTTTCCAAGCGCGGTTTTGAACAGCGGATAGCGGTCGGCGAGATTGCGAGCAAGATTCGTAAAGAGATGATGAGCTTCGGTTTTGGATTGCTCCTTCCGTACAAAGATGAAGGACGAGGTAAGACGGCCCATTTGATCGAAGCGACGCGCAATCTCATGTGCGATGGACGACTTTCCCGTGCCTGCCTGGCCGAAAAGAACGAGTCCACGCTCGGAAGCGGGATTGTTCACCCAATCGACAATGAAGTCGAGGAAAGTCGTGCGTGTTCCCAGAAGACAGCCCTTGTCTGGGGTGAAGCGCGAGCCGCTCCTATACGGGATTTGTTCAATTTTTGCATCTAGCGCTGGGATGGCCGTCAGTTCGATACCCCCGCACGTTCACGATTACGTACCAGCATCTGAAACTTGGCTCGACACCCACTCAAGCCGGGTGAATATACCGTCAACCTTGGTCGAGATGTGTCCCACATCATTTAGAATTTGGAACACAGTTATCTTTGTGGTCACGACGGCTTGATCCAAAAAAGCCTTCTTATTCTGCTCAAACGCGAAGGACAACTGCTGAATTTTTTCATCCACTCCGCCGCCAATACTTTTCGCCATCCGCGTTACTGAAATTGTACGTTCGAATTGGCCAATGGAGTAGGTGAATGAAAACGTACAGAATTGCGACTTTATATATGATTGGATGAAGTCACTGCAACTAGAGACGTCCTGCAACATTCGAATAAGGATTTCGGCCTCCTTTGACTTGCGCTTAATGGATTTCAAAGTATCTTCGTGGTTTGCGAAATCAAAAGCATCGTGCATGCTCTTGACCAGCGTTCGTACATTATTGTCGCGTTCATACTGTTTTGAGAGTTCCTGGTATCCAGCACACCATAAGTATTTCTTTGCGGCAATAACACAAATACTCGGCGTACCTGGGGGATCACTGAAAGCACTTTATACGCCATTTGTGCAATCGGATGGAGCTGAGAGCGCAAGTTGGCTTAGTCGAGGATATGCAAAACGAATACCACACGCACTTCTGCAACTGGGCTCAGAATATTCATGACCCACTTGATCTTCTCAACAGCCCCTTCCCATGTATTCGATCGGTCGATCGACTTGTTGACTTCATCAACACGAACGAGAACAGCTTGAGCCTTCTCCGAGTCGACAAGGGACGTCTCTCCTTGATCCTGTGGCATATCAGTGTTACTCTGAACGGGAAGGTGATCTGGGGGAGGTAAAAGATGATCGGAAGCAGAGGATGGATCAAGTCCCCTGGGATCCGGGGTGATAGTGGGTTTAGGAACTTCTGGAGGAGTGTCGTCTCTCTCGGCTGGTATTGTTTGGGGGTCGCTCGGAGAGGTCCCGTTCGCCGACACGGCGATCTTCAAGTCGAGTGTGACTGGCGGCGTCGACGGTCCAGCTTGTCCGTTGCCATCGTTGAGGGTAACAGAAATGTCTACATGTGAGGTGTTCAGTTAGTCGTATGAACGAGAATCTTGTAATGAATACGCGAACTATTCTCGGATTCGGGTATCGCCATCTCAAGCGTACCGATAAGGACATCACTTCTCATTAACCGCTTCGCATATAGACACAGAATAAGATGTGAAGACGACTGTACGAAACTGATAGGAACTTTCAGCCGAATAATGTGATTGAAAAGAAGAAATTCCTACAAAGGGTCAAGCGTCTGGTCCCACACCGCTGTCTGCCCGTCAGTATGAACGCTTTTCGTGCTCTTCTTAGTCTGTTTCCTAGTCTTCGTTGTTGCCCCACAAGCTACAGTGACAAAGAACTCCCTCTTCTTGCCAAAGGTAGTCTTGATATGGGGAACGTTTCGTGCTTGGAGAACTAGCAAAGAGATTAAATACATATCAAGGCTTGAACGATTGCGGGATTTAAGTACACACCAGTAACCTCTACCCGGAATCGGTCTCTGCGAGATTCGGCGTTTGAGTGCTGCCCGTGGACGGTTTTTGACCGAACGTCGCTCCATAATTGACCCCCCCAATTTCGGAGGGTCGAGGCGCTGTGGAACCCGGGCTAGAATCGAGAATCATCATCGGGAAGGCTACGGGCCAAGATCGATTTACTCACGAATTCGAGACGATTTCGTTGTGCTCCATTTCTTGAAGAGTCTTTTGTACGCAGAGCAGACGGATGTTGGGGTTTGTTAGAGCGCCTAATCGACCACGCTACTTCAACACGCATCTCGAATGATCCCACGATTTTCAAGGTGTTGTCCAGATTGGGAACAGCATGCGTGCCTTAGTTTGTTATCTTGTCACTCGGGCCTTGCACGCGCGACGCACATTTCGTCACACCGTGTTTATCACACTCCTCCGTTTGTCTCCGCCGCGCACAAGCACAGACCAAAATGACGACTCACATAGGCGTCCTCCCAGATGGTACGTCTCACTACTCTGGTAGGGTCCGTGATGATATCAACTCGCGCTCGACGCGCCAATAGATTTTCTAGATACGATCACAAGAAAAGCGAACGAGCACGAAGGTGGTTCCAGCCTGGGCCCAGATGGCCTCGCGTCAATACCCCTTCTGCGACTACCGCATCCTAGAACAGGTGCCTTTCTTGCTCACAATCCAATACTCACACTCTGAGGCATGTACTTAGCGGTTCCATCGCTGTTCTTGCCCTATCGTCGCCCCGATCCGGCCGGTGGTTCGGGTGGTGGGTGGGGGATTCTGGAGGTGCAGAGCGTGTCCACACCGAACCCACGGTCGTGGTTCTTCACAGAGGGTGAAGTCGTTTCAGGTAAATTTACTACTTCCCTGCGGTAATACTGAAACGACGCGATAGTCGACCTAGACGGCAAACTACTCGTCATGACGCCGATCGACCCTGCCTTCCTTGTGATACCCATACTTCAGGCGATCAAACCCGTATGTAGAGAGCCTGTCGCAAGGCCCTTCAGAACTATTCTCACACTTTGCCGTAGAAAGATGGTTCCGCCGGTATATTCCAGCCCATGGATGATATATTCGATGAGGCTGCTTCGAAAATCGTCCAGGGTTCCACCACAATACCACAGGAAGATTTAATATCACTGACGAGATATGACTGTATCGTTGATGCTTTGAAGAGGGTATGCGATTTTCAAGGTACGCAGCCTAGACTCTCTACAGTTCTGCGGAACCGAATTTACACGAAACGCAGACATTACGCCAGAGCTCAAAGTGTACCGTTACTCTGAAGACAAGGTGATTGAATACCTGCAGGCAAAGGTGACGCGGTTATCAAGGCATGAAGTGGTCGAGAAGTCGCGGACTATAATTCGCAACTTCGCCAAAGACGGGCTGATGGACGACGGCAAGGAGAACCTCCTCGAGCGTGGGTGACCGATTGAACTGGTGCCGACGTCCGAACTGACCATGTTTGCTTGGTAGTTGGCCGCACTAGGTCGGCGTGCGATCTCGTTTCACAATACTTAGCGCCTAGCGTGTACTCTGCATTGCTTGCGAAATACGAGTACGTGCAGTCATGGGGTCGTTCGTGCATCCCTTCACTTACATACCGCGACTCGCACATTCCTCTAGCTTCACCTCGCTCGAGACGCACATCAAAGCGGTGAAAGCCGAAGATATGGCCGTTGCACTGGCAGGTGCGCCGATGGCCAAGTCGCGAGCCGCTGCCGAAGAAGACGGTGACAACAAGAAACGCAAGGCAAAGTCAAAAGCGTCACGGGGCGTGGAGATACTGAAGAAGGTTGACGTATCCAAGATGGGAAAAATGTCAACGTATTTCCAGAAAAAATAGGTGCACTTGGGTCGACTGTTTTCCTGGTTATTAGACGGTGTATTGTACTGTGCAGCGGCGAGTATCGGAGGACAGTGACGGAGTTAGACACGTGGAGCAACGGAACGTAAAGCGTGCCTTACTGGTCGGTTTCTAACGCTCGGCTTTAGCTGAGGTGGCAGCAAGCGAACAACTGCAACGAACGAACCCAACTTGTTCAAACATAAAATGTTGCGCGCGCAAGCCCGAGCTTCGTTCCACGCGTTGGAACAACGTAGTTCCCTCGCTGTGGCTCACAGAGTCCAGGCTGCCTTTATCTCTTCATCAGCGGGGCGGACACCCACACCGCGGCGTCAGGAACTTGATCTCCACCCCACTTTCGTCTTCCTCCTCCTTCCCCGTCCCCGTCCGTTCCATGTCGACTCACTTTGGAGAGTCCGCCGTTCGTCCAGAGCCAGACAAGGTTGTCCAAGACATCGCAGACTACGTGCACAATTACAAGATCGACTCGGATCTCGCGTGGGAGACTGCACGCCTCTGCCTTATTGACACCATTGGATGCGGTCTCGAAGGCCTTCGTTTCCCTGAGTGCCAGAACCTACTCGGCCCAGGTCGTCGAGGGCACCGTCGTCCCCAATGGTGAGTGAGAGCTCTCGGTCCCCTTTTGCAGTGTCGAGCTCGACTCGACCCCACATCTCGTCTCGACCCACACTCATACCCCGCATCAGGAACCAAGGTGCCCGGGACGAACTACCAGCTCGATCCGATCCGCGGAGCCTTCAACATCGGCACCATCATCCGTTGGCTCGACTTTAACGACTGCTTCCTCGCCTGCAGAATGTGCGTGCCACCTATTCCTGATGCTTTCCCCCCGACTGATTGGCAGCCTTTTCTTATTCCAGGGGGCCACCCGTCCGACAACCTCGGCGCCATCCTCGCCGTCGCTGATCCATCTCGCGCGCCAGGGCCAGCACGTCACCGTCAAGGACGTCCTCGAGGGCATGATCAAAGCGCACGAGATCCAGGGCGGCCTCGCGCTGCTCAACTCGTTCAATCGCGTCGGCCTCGACCACGTCGTCCTCGTCAAGGTCGCGTCCACCGCCGTCGTCTCCAAGCTTCTGTAAGTAGCGCTTGTCGTCTCCCTGCTCTTTCTCTTGAGGAATGACCCGGCGCTTTCCTCCCAGCGGCCTCTCACGCGAGCAAACCGTCGACGCCATCTCACAGGCGTGGGTGGACGGCCAATCTCTCCGCACTTACCGCCACGCGCCCAACACGGGCTCGCGCAAGTCCTGGGCGGCCGGCGACGCGTGCTCGCGCGCCGTCAATCTCGCCTACCTCGTCAAGAAGGGCGAGCCGGGCCTCCCCTCGGTGCTCACCGCAAAGACGTGGGGCTTCTACGACGTGCTCTTCAAGGGCAAGCCGTTCGAGTTCCAGCGCCCGTTCAGCTCGTACGTGATGGAGAACGTGCTCTTCAAGATCTCCTACCCGGCCGAGTTCCACGCGCAGACGGCCGTCGAGGCCGCCCACATCGTTCATGAGCGGCTTAAAGCGCTCGGAAAGACGTCGGACGACATCAAGAGCGTGCGTATCCGCACACAAGAGGCGGCGGTCCGCATCATCGACAAACAGGGCCCGCTCGCCAACTTCGCCGATCGCGAGTGAGTACTCGTGAACACGTATTACTTCGACGAAGCTCACACTCCGGTCGCCATGCAGCCACGCAATCAACTACATGGTTGCGTATCCGCTTATCCATGGATACCTCAACTCCGAGAGCTAGTTTGTCGCGTTTCTCTCGTCTCGCTGTCCCTCCGCTTACAGTTTGGCTCGCCTTTGTAGCACGGACAAGTCTGCTGCTGACCCACGTATCGACGCACTTCGTGCCAAGATATACTGCGTTGAGGATAAGCGGTTCAGCGTCGAGTATCATGACGCCGACAAGCGCTCGATTGGAAATGCGCTGCTCGTCGAGCTGAACGATGGTACAGTACTTGACGAGGTTGAGGTTGAATACCCAGTCGGGCACAAGCGCCGTCGTGAGGAAGGTACTCCTCTCTTGCTCGCCAAGTTCCGCCGGCACATTGGACATCACTTCGACCAGGCGCATCAAAAGAAGTGAGTACCCTCTTGACTGTGGTTCCTTTGTTACTGAATTTTACGTCCAGGATTCTGGACACACTCTCGGATGCGAAATCGTTGTGGGAACTCCCCGCCTGATAAACTCACTGACCTTTTTGTCAAGCCTTGAGTTGGGCTGCGAGGGACTCTGATATGGTGTAAATTACACCATTACGTAGAACTCTTAATGTTCATCAAGTGGCATCATTCACAAAACATAAGAGAGCGTTACGAGTGTATACTTCCTTCGAATAGGGCAAGTGTTCGGGTGTCATACAACAGAAACGAACACGGTGATCACAAGCCGGGTATAGAGGGCGCATAAAAACAGACAAGAGAAGGGTAAGGACGAAGCGGGAGAACGGGACAAGAGTCAGAACGAGAGCATAAAGACAGGGGCTTTGAACGCAGAACGCTACGTTTGATCCGAACGAACTCAGTTAGGGTGAATCCTTGGAGGCCGCCCACGAGTCTTCCTCAGACCACCACTAGCTCTTTTAGGTCCGGGCGTAGGATCTTTCTCTGATGAGCTGCCCTCGTGCCTTGCCCTGTAGCGTCCTTGAATGTCCAGAGCAGTTGCACCAGCAGTAGAGGAACTCTTGTTATTAAAGACGGAGCCACGAACTTTACTCTGCGAGCCATGAGACGCCGGATCCAAATAGGCAACGGGATAATTGCCCGAGGACCCAAGCATGTCTACGTATTGATATCCGTGCTCAGCAGGGGGGTGGAGATAGGGACGGTCTGCCCCGTGCCTCATAAGCTGCGATGGTGACGGCGAACGTCCATTAATGGTTGGGCTAGAGTCCTCTTCCGGAACAGAGGACAAACGACGCTGCATAAGCCGAGCGAGTGGGATTGACCGCGGTATTTGGTGCTGAGAGTGCCCACGTGCATAACGAAATTCCTCATGGCTGGGGGAAGAGAGCGCATCGCGATGCGGCGCGGCATACCGACGGGCGTCATGGCCGAGATACCCTGGCAACGTCTGCGTGGTGCGAGAGACAGGCAGTAAGACCTCGGAAGACAGGGGAGAAAGGTGTTGATAATCCTGAGCAGCAAGAAAATTTGTCAGAGCCTGCGATGTGGCAGGGTCGAGCTCGTAACTAGAATAGTCCGGGCGGGGAACTGGGTTGATCTGTGGGGGAGGAACTAGATGGGGGATCTCGTGATCGTGCATGATGTTACGACTCAAGCGCTCTCGCATCAAATAGCGTAGTTGATTTGATGTCTCCGGGTCCTGCAGCTGTTCCTGGACTGCTTGATGCCTAAGAGAAACGGGAGAAACCGATTGGTGGTTGTAAGGAGAGAACTCAGAAGACCAAAGAGGTGACGAAGAATTAGGAGGTGTGGGCAGTAAGCTTTGCTGCTGCATTTTCAGTAGCTGCTGTTGTTGATACTGATGAGCCAATTCCATTGCGGTCATACGACGAGATGAAGCCTGAGAAACTTCAGGGGAACGAGGCTCAATGAGAATTTGAGGCAAAGCAGAACCAACAGCCGGGCGAGATGAAACCCTCATCGCAGGGAGGCCGGCGCCAGAGGGTCTAGACGAAGATAAAGAGTTTCGAGGTCCGTAAGTCGTAGATAGCAGATTACGGTCTAGTTCGCCGCCATTCTGAAGCTCAGTCTCAGATTCTCGGAAGTGCAAGTGGCGCTCTAGCGTTCGTGTCAGATCTACAGTTGAATCGTAGTCGTGGCCGTGATTCACAGCTCTAGCATGTCTTCTTTCGACGAGGTTCTCCAGAACGATAGTTTCGCTGTAGGGGTTGTAGACGACATCAGTATGACCCGCAGATGTGTCCCGGGGCTTTAGTGTGCCAGCCTGAGCGGTATCCGACCCCGCTCTCGTCGAAGACACAGAGCCAACGGAAGAGTGGGTTCTCGTGGAAAATTCAGCTGGGTTCTCGTCGGAAGGTTTATACTGGCGAGGAGAATGGCGAAAGGGCTGCGGTGGTTGAGTACTGACTTCCTGTTTCTTCACTTTGGTATCCGGGTCGAAATCGTCGGAATGGTCACGGTGTTCTCCAGAATCTAAGCCCCATATCACCCGAGGCAAGTTGTCCGGCTCCTCAATTATAGTGCCTTCGGCACCACTACAGGAATTTACGTGAATTTACGTGTAGAAAATTAGGTTTACAACTCACGAGGGACATCGCGCGTAAGGCAAAGACAGCGGACCATGCAGAGCGGGAATCGGACGAGGTGGCGATTTTGCCCAGGTGATCCATCCTAGTCGAACATAATTAATTTTATTCATAGTTTGCCCCAAGACTGAGACCCTCACCTTCGTCAGCGGGCGCCATCTTCATCTCTGATCCAGGGGAAGAAGCTTTAGTTGGGTGTTGATTACTCAAAAACGCTTCAGATAATCCGCAGTTATTTTCGATGATGAGAACTGAATCTGGAGAAGGCGGAGGAGAAGGCGTATGAGGGATGGTACCCTGTGTACGGCTGGAGAAACATATACCAGATGTGGTGTCGGTTCCAGAAAGAAAGGAGCCTCCGCTGAGCATTGAGCCGTCGTATCCTTCAGTGGACAGGCTACTATCGGCAAGCTGAGCACCATTAGGTCTTTGCTCTGGCATTGATACTACACGTGGGATGAGATCAAATGTTTCTCTCCCAGTAATAGCGGGAGAATCTTCGGGTAGAGAAAATACTCTGATGGATGAGTGCCTGTGCGCTGAGGGTTTCAAGAGGGGCAACTGGCGAGGTTTTGAGGAGCTGGAAAGCTCAGTCTTCGAAATAGAAGGGCCTCGAGCTGGTGAGTGGTTATATGCGGGAGAAACTTGTAAGGAGGGTGCCAAGGGAGAGAGGAGTTGGGAATCGCCAATTGTCAAGGGAGGGTCATTCGGAGACGGGGAAAGCGACCCAGCGTCCAGAGATAGTGCGCGGGAGTGGAGCTGAGAAACGCCGGCCTGCACGCCTTTGTCTATGTAGGTCTTCATTATTATCGCTCTGAGGGAAGGTGGTGGTTGGGGGTTTGGGGGTGACCGTGTCAAGCCGTGCCAAACAATCACGCGTCCAGGTCATGTGCCCCATCTCAGCATCAGCGTGACCTCCTGGTACCTCCTCAGCGATGGGAACGTCACCCAAGACCCTCATTCATGAACCCGGTGACATGGTCTGCACTGTCCCACGAATCACTTATAGGCCCGCCGTCAGAGCTCATCAATGTTGGTGATTTCTTGAGAGGAGCTCGCGATAACTCAGCTTCTGTATTTACGCCGTTGGCGCCCCTTCAACAAGCTGCTGACGATGTTGGCCCAGCCCAAGAAGGCGTCGTTATGTCCGAATGCAGGTGGGTCACTCACATTAGTTACACGATCTTGCCGTAATCCTGCTCAAGTGTAGATGATGTGCGTTCAAAGCTCATTGATATATTCAACGACCCACGTCTCTACGTCCATGCCAGACGCGTGCATGACACATCTGTGAATGCCATCTATGAGCAGGCGGAAAGAAATACGTCAAAGAAGCGGAAAAGAAAACGAGAGGTTGTTTCCGAGCTGGAGGACACCCCTGACCTTACCGCTCTGAAGAATGGTTTAGCAGATATCAAGTTGAAAAGCTGGCCGTACGTCACTAGCGACGTTGTCATGATGTGTAGTTGACGTGTCTAGGCTACCACCGGAAGCGGCCGTCTTCATGAGAGGTCCCAAGAACTCGGACATTAACACGTTGGCAGAGATTGTGAGCTTCCTACAACCGTCTCTCTACCTTTCATCTAACTTCTTCTCAAGAAATACTCAAGCAATCGATCTAACCCCGCACCGCAAACTACTGTCGTAGTTGTCAGCGTATACAATCGTCTGGCTTGGTCGTATAATTTCGTATATCGTAGCTCACAACATGTCATGCTATCTTCCAACACTCTTGAAGAACTCTACAATGTCATACCCTGTCCATCGAACGAGACCCCTGATGAACGCGTGGTGGACGGGACTTTTGTAGGGTATGGGACCGGTTCTCCAACCCGTCCGAGTGGATGCGTTGTAGTAATCGAGGGGACGGCCTACGGAGATGGGTCCACCGAAACCGACTATGCCAGGTACGCGCCTTTGTCCGTCAGTAACGACTTTAGTGCTCACCCGCACCTTTGTAGCAAGCTTGTCGCTCATGTCTCAAACCCGCTCAGTAAAGGTCCAAAACTGCGCGACACATCGGTTTCTTCACTTTCACTCCGCCTCAATCACCCATATTGGCTCGTGCATCAGGGAAATTGCGAACACTTCCTGGTCGTTGATCAGATACGGCATGTCTTCTGGCTCTCGTAATCCAAACATCTCGTTAACTTCCTTCATCTAGTTTTCTGCATCCTCACGACCCCCCCTCTGGGTACCCTTTAACTACGCAAATCACACCACCACTGCTCGGCAATTGTCGCGCATGTACCAAGGTTCCCGCAGTATACTCAGTTGCTGGAGATATCCGCCTCGGTGAAACTCCTTGCTTGCTGTGTGCACCATGCTGGAGGAGCATGGGCATGCCGAAAGGCGAAAATGCAAACACCGTCATGCTTATTCCCCTCCCAAAGCATGAGTTCGGGTGGTAACATACATCGCATCGTCGTCCGGCCATCGGTTTGAAACCCTGATCAAGAAGTCGTGCGGTATATCAAAAGGATAGGTTATTCTGACGTCCGAACTTGTAACCGAGCCACAACCACAGGTTAGCAGGGCAAATCCACTGCTATTTGACGCTTCTAGACAATAACGCTCCTATGATAATGATAAACCAGTTACAGCAGCCCCGTCGTCTCTAGCAATAATACAATGCCTATAAATGATAAAAAAGGGTGTTTTTGTTGAAGAGAATAGGGACTACGTACTATGCACAATTTCTGGAATGCTCTGCCGGGTAAAGTCGACGACCAAATTTGCATCTTTTGGGGGGTCGAACTCTTCACCCACACCGGTAAAACCTTTGATGATCCCCTTTCGCGCTCTAGCATACACACCGCGACGGTCGGTTTTTTCGCAATACTCAATCGGGGTTGCAACATGGATCAGGAAAAAGTTTCCACCGGGGCCAGCTTGGTGCGTGATCGTCTCGCGGACGGCCTGGCGCCCTGCCTCATGAGGCGCAACCGTTGATGCAATGACCGCCGCACCAGCTCGCGCTAGTTCAGACGCGACGAAAGCAACTCGTTGCAAGTGGTTGTGGTGCTGCTCCCGAGAAAGAAGATAATCTATAGAACATCAGAACCAGGACAATCTAAGACAGTAGAACTCGGTTACCTGGTTTGAGGTCTCTGTCGATCGATTCACCGAGTAACAGGGAGACACTCCGTCCACCTTGTTCATTGAAGACGGTCTGGAGAGCACGAGCGATGGTGTCCGCGCCAGAATTGTACAGGCCAGTTAGGAATATTACTAACCCTTGCTTCAGACGAGGAGGATAACTTTCTCTAAGGGTTTTCACAACCGCACTGAACACCGTCAGACTAAGTACCGGTGGGCGAAGCTGCAAACATACTCATAGCTGAACCAGTCTGGAATCGGAGCACCCGTCTTCAGCCGTCTCCGGAGCTCCGTCCCAGAAATATCCAACGTTTGCACCCCTTTCGGGACTTCATCCACGGGCATGTACTCGTCCGTCGAGGGAACGTAGGTCATTTGCTGGAACGGGACCATAGTGATCTGCAGCTCATCGCGATGCTTAGAGACGAGCTCCTGGGCGTCATAAGGACCATAAAAGTCCTCTCCCTGCGAGTTCTTTCCTGGGCCGGCGTGATCGCGGCCGACAATAAAGTGGGTTGCGCCATAATTTTTGCGGATGATAGCGTGCCATACCGCCTCACGAGGCCCCGCCATACGCATGGCAAGGGGAAGGAGTGCGAGGTGAGCCATGCCATTAGGATACTTGTCCATGATCGCCTTGTAGACGCGAACGCGAGTATAATGGTCGACGTCGCCGGGTTTGGTGAGACCACAGACGGGGTGTATGAGGATATTCGCTTGGTGCTGGCGCGCGGCCCGGATGGTCAACTCGCGGTGCGCCCGATGCATAGGATTGCGCGTCTGGAACGCAACGACCTTCTTCCATGTGAGTTTCTTGAAGTGCGTACGGAGCTCCGTTGGGGTATCTGGGAACTACCTGAATACATCAACTGGGGAACGAAAATGACGCGGCTCACATCGAAGTGGGATATGATCAAAATATGAAGGAGTTTGAATGGCAGAGACCCTTCCTCCGACGTAGAACTCTTTTACTTTTGTGCGCAAATACACAACTGATGGATGCGCAGGATCGTCTGCGCCTAGCACCTTGGTGGCCTCTTTTACCCGGTCGGGCTTGTAAATGTCATCGACTAGAGGAAAGTGAGATGAAAAGACCGAACTGAAGAGGCACTCATCTCCTTACTCGTTATGATGGCGAGCGCTTGATCATCGCGGGGATCCCGAAGTGTGACTCGCTTTCCGATGGCCAAGGAGAGCCGACCAATGTCATCTAGGGAAACGTCCAATGTCACAGGAATCGGAAACAGCGTTCTGTCCGCTAGTCGGAGGGTATCGACCACACTGCGTCAACAGTCGATCAAAGTTAGAACACATCTAGATCTCTTCGATGCGGCGATAACCCACCTGTCGTAGTCCCTCTGATTCATGAATCCCTCCAAGGGACTGAATCCTCCATTGATTATTAACTCAAGGTCACAAAGTTGTCGCTGAAGACGATGAGCTGCTGAACCCGAAACAACGAAGATGGATTGGTTACTTCAGACAAAACGATATCAGCGAGAGTAAGCGACTCCTCCTTCAGTGCGTGGTGTATCGCTTCATCCCGGGCCAAGAGATCCTTTGATAGAAGTGTGTGTAACGTCGCGCAGATGGATTGACGGACGAAGACCCACCTTGAGGATGCCACCATGGGGGGTGTTTGCCATGATATGATAGCGATGGAAATCTGTCCAAGGACGCTCTTCACCTGTCTCTGGAATTTGCGTTCCCTACAACATCCGGTCCGATTCGGAGGCCGGGAAAGTCACATCAGTAAAAAAAGTCTTGGAGGTCAACGGCTCGGGCGATTGGCAACGTTGTGTGCAAATGGCGTCATCGTGAACAATTTTCGGGCAACTCCTCTATGCAGCAGCCCACGCTTCCCAATGCTCTTTCTTGATGCACTGAGACCGGCGTGATGTTCTCCATGACTTGACTGCGTAGTCATGACGACTTTGATCTAATTCTGATGAATATAGTGACAGTGAGCGTTTATCGCGATGGCGGCGCGACTCAATTCCCACCCCACACGCAACTACGCCCAGGCTCTCTCATGATTTTCACATGTGTTACTAGCGATGTCACCAGACACAGTCGGGAGCTGAAGGACACTACCACTAGTAGCTCTTGCGACTCGGGTACCCTGTCTAGAATGAAAGCTACCAATACTACTTCAACTAAGCCAAGGTTCCGAAGTCTCGAACTTGCTCCCCTTGTATCTCCATGATTGTATGACTTAGAAAACTCTCGGGGTAGAAAAACGCCCCCCCCCCCCTCTTGAGGCCATATCGCTGCATTGACTGTTCAAGAACTCGGTGGTCCTTTTACTCATAGACTCAAAGTTATTCTTGGATTCTTCAAGTTATGGCCGACAAACAAGTTTGATGAAATCGATAACTTGCTCGTGGATGCAAAATTGAACCATTTTTGAGCCATGATTGCTTTCTAAACCGTCGGGGCGTTCGCCACGCACCTCGCACTATCGGTACCTGCGGCGGCACTTAGGTTCAGCTGGACATGCTATCCGGAAGACCGGCGCCTGTACGAGGCACCCGTGTTGTCGAAAGGAGTCGTTTTAGAGGTATGTCCATGATGTCCCATCTACTGTAACCCCCAACCGGTCAAGTCCAATCAGACATATATTAGCAGCTTAGTATCGTATCGCGGGACACAGTCTACACAACAGCTAACATACCAATAGTAATGAGCGAACACAAAAGGAGCGTAAAGCAAGCAAATACATAAGTGAGCAAAGCGAGATCCAACCTGTAACAACCTCCCCTGCCCCGTAAGTCGTACACGCCTATTAGTCAGCACCTCATTTTCATCGCCGGACGGCAGTCGAGGGCCTCAATCGAGCCAAGCGCAATTCGATGGGAGCTAGCGAGTTGAGGAGCTTGACGCGATTTGCTTCATGGTGATGGTATTTTTTCGGGTCCGAAGTATCTCCTATCCAGCCATGGGTCCACTCGGAAGTAACATGCTTTTCAAAGTGTAGCTCGTTTTCCTCGTCCAGGGGAGAGTCTGTGGCAGCGGGAGTCTCCTGCACCAACGCCGTCGCCGCTTTAGTCCGGAGCTCGAATAACCCCGTATAGACCGAGTCGAGCGTCATTGTCATTGCGCCTTGAGTGTTTTCTGCGACTACTCCGAAGCGCGCAGGCTCTGACCCTGCGACATGCGCGATTGAGACGTTCATCGGTGCGTTGAAGGTCTTGAACATCGTCATAAAGTTCGGATGTTTCGGGGGGGTACTAAAGTAACGACGCTCGTCGACCTGAAGGTTGACTTGCGCGACGATTGGTCTGCCGAAGTGGTAAGCATTCGGAAGGAAATCATCTCAGCGGTGGCTGCAGTACCCGTTTCCTGTCTCCACTTTGAGCTTAGTAGGCATCTTCGACTTTCGATTGTTGATTAGTAAGACGTTTGTGTATATGGCGCTGCGCAATTTGAGTCTTTCGGGGGCCGGGTCGGAGACGGTGTCGCACTCACCCGTTGATGGTATCCAAGAGAATATTTTCGGAGGCACTGAAATTCCCAGAAATTTCAGCGCCAGACGTCTGGACCACGATTGACGACGCTCTGACAGACTATGAAGGAATGGATGAAGCAAAGCTAATAGAGGCGGAATAAGCGTACGTACGGCAACCGTAACCGTAGAGTTGGAGCCTGCAAGTTCGAACCTTCTGAATGCGACGTGTCTAAGATCGCCAAAGGATTGGCTAAACATGGGCAAGTGAGTTGCAAACATTTTGAAGTTGATAGGTGCCGGTGTCCAAGGCAGAAGCAGTTGTAGGTCCATGTCTATGGTATCTAGATGACTTTCCTCCCTATCGGGTATCTAGTGAGAGGAGTCAAACGTCATGATGTGTGTCATGAAATAGGTAGAACATACGCGTAGAATCAACTCCGTAAGGTTTCCAAAGCTTGTGAGGCATACAGAGCTCGCCTGTAAGAGTTGAAAGCTGGAACTCCGTGTATTGGCCACCAGGACAATGCCGGATACGTTTTTATCAGGATTCATGTCGACTCTGAGACTACCCGAGACATAGTCCGTCAAGTTGTTCGAGCTTGAATTTGTCCGCAGAATGATCCCGTCACCCAGGGGGAAAGCTAGGCGCATACTGAGAGACGCAGAGATCATTTGCAACTTGTAAACTGATGGGTGTGAGAGCCATACCTGGCCTATAGCAGCCGTTGTGTTGGGTTTCCCGTGAGGTACCCCTGGCTCTATCCAAGTGTTACATGAAAAATTTCCAAGATTTTGGAAAGACAGGTCAATCTGCCCGCTCAGTTGGGGGGGCGGCATTGGGGGAAGTGGTCCATAGTGTGAGAAGTCATCGCCGCCATGCCATTTGAATGGTGCTTTCCCTCTCTGGGGTGTTGTCGGTTTATGCAAGACGAAAACCCATTTGAAAGGACCTACCAGCACGAAAGCGGGTATGCCGATCACGACGAAGATGGCAGAGTAGATAGCGAAAGCGTACGAGATCGCCTTCCCCGCCTTGGTGTGCCATATTCTCCGGTAGAACGGCCGCTTATGGGGTGATGGGTGCTGCGCTTGCGATGCTTCGTAGTCGGGTAAAGTGGTATTAGGACTGGGAGAACGTCCAGATGCGAGTGCCACGGCATTGGCCCGGTAAGGTGCCCTGTCAGAAGGGTCCGTTCGTAGCTTTGGTCGTTGTAAAGTGTCTTCCTCGAGGAGTATCATGGTCGACTAGTTGTAATTGGGGGCGATGGAGTCAGAGTTATGAAGCACAGCAGTCCAAAGGCGGTGCACATTGGTAACTATATATGTGATCCGATGACACGGCCACTATTCCATTTTCGTTGTCCGTTGGGCCGCCTAACTTACCTTACCTACCTTATTCTGGCGTTACAGTACGTACTACTTTTGCTCTTCGTCGTCCCCGCGGGCGGTGATCATTTCTAATTTATTGCGCGTGCCAGTGATCCCTTAGTTCGATGTATTATAATTCTGTCCGCGGCCCTCGCTCTTTCCCAGACGTGCTAAATAAGCGTTGCAGAGCTTCTTTTACCACTCTTGCACACTCAATTGTACCCTCCTTGCAGGCACGAACCCAAAGCCTCGCCCGTTGCTGAAGCGCTTCAAAAAAGTTGGCGGTTGACAGAGCATCCGCACCAGTCGTCTGGGATGGTCGGGATAGCTTAAAAATGACGTCAGAATAAGACAATGCGGCTCTCTACAAAAAACGCACAGGTGTATTGACCGCCATTTCGGCTTCTCGAATGAGCTTCTCTGATTCTTCGGCGTTCGATTCGCGCCATAGCCTTCGGAAGACTTCCACGGCGTGTAAACTCTCCGAAAACCTATGTAGAGTGTTGATCAAGGCAACCACCTCCGAGCGTTGTAGAAGATTGGCATTCAATCGAGGGCTATACAAGGGTGAGTGCACGTAAGGCGTGAACGCGAGTAGAGAGGTTCATACTCTAGATTTTTCTCGTCGAGCTCAAAGAGAACCTTCATGGCGGTGCCAAGGCCAGTTATCTGGATCTTGCCCCACAATCTGCACTTGTCGCAACCTACACAGTCCATAATTCGACTGACGTTTCTGAAGTGCTGCTTGAATTCCTCTTTTAGGACCTGCGCGAAATCCTCTGAGCGGGGCGAGGGGGGCGTCTGCGTGTATACTTACGTTGGCATTCTCACCCTTGAAAAGAGCCGTCTCATCGAACTTGCCCGCGAGCTTAGCAATTTCAAGGACCTTTTCTAATCGACTGTACGTGGCTAGGTGCTCTTCATGGGTACCGGAGGCGCAGTAGTCGTAGGCTGACAGGTATGGGCCTAAACGCGCGACAGCCCGTAAAAGGAGTACCGTGTTGAAATAAATATATTGAAGGCGCTCGGGATGCGACGCTATCCTGGTCACGTAGCATTGTAGATCGGGGCCCTATAATTCACTTAGCACCGAATGACTGTGCATTGTAGGAATAAATACCCATTTTCCGGTTGTCCGGTCGAGGTACTCATGACAGATATGTGTCGAGATTGATGCGTGGAGTCCTGGTAAAAAGGATTCATGAGAATGACTAAGCCGGACACGTAACTCAAGCTTACCAGAAATGACTTTGTAGTAAACCCTCTTTTCCAAACACTGTTCATGAGGTATCTCGCCATCCATGTACAAGACCTCGGCCATGGTATCAGGGAGGACCACCCCCTGCTTTGACATCTTACTCAGCGAACTTTCAGGCTCGTCAAAACAATTCTCCTCGTATATTGCCTTCCATACTCGACGGGTAGAAATGCCTGCATAGCCGGTGAAGCGTTCGGGGTTCAACGAAAGATCGACATAGTCCCCCTCTGGAATACCAATGAGCCCATGGCTCGAGGGAGGGAGGGGTAGACACACCAGTCATATCATCCAAGAAACAGAAATCTGAGTCACGATAGTAACAACCAGGGAGTTCTACTCTCTGTTAAATGTAAAACGTAAAACGTAGATATAGACCACGAGGGTGTCTCAACTCACATTGTCTTCAGAACTTTCTAACTTGCTGAGCGTGCCAGCTCTCCACTGCTCGGGTATCTCACTCTGCTAGCGTGTTGGACAAGTGCACTGGCATCCAAAAACATGCGCACCTCATCGACAGTGACAATAGAACAGTCTTTACTCATACAGAAGACATTTTCCTCCCAGAAGGGGCATTCCCTGTATAAATCCACCTCCGTGGTTGCATTGGTCAATCCGCACACTCGCCGGAAGGAGTAGGCCGACGTACTCGGAAGTATTTGAAGAACGGTGTTTGTACCAACTCGTGGAGTTGGTCATAAAGCACATTATTTACGCTCTCAATAGTCTCGAAGTCGCACAACGTAGTCTCTATAGGGCCTGTGAGCTATCGGGTAGATTTCAGAATGCCGCCTCCAGACGCAGGAGTAACTGGCGCGCACCGTTTGCTCGCAAGATGCTTGCTGTGCGGGTTCGTGCCCTAGCACATGTTGGAGTTGATCTTTCCGGACCAAAGTGTCGGACAGAAACGCCGCGTCTGATGCGCGTAGAGAGGCGCTCGCCTGGTGTATCACTAGGAGGAGCAACGCGTAAGGAAAGAGCAGACGACGCATCGGAGTTATCAAGCTAGTGAAGAGGGAAATGTGAAAATGTATTATACATGATGACTTGACATCTGGAACACGTACGCCGCAAACTCGTGATGTGAAGCAAAGTCCGTCTCACGTGATATCGCATAGGGTAGTTCACCAAATTAGGAAATGTATTCACACGAAGGGCCTAGCTCATGAGGACTGGCCACGCATCGAATATTAAGCGAATCGAACGAACAAGACTTCTCTCTTCCCTCTTACTACAAAATAATTTCTCTCGGACAGAGTCTGCGTGCAGTCTCTAGTCCCCCCGGTTTTTCTTCCCCCGTCAAAGGTTTTTATTCTCCGGACACCCGTACAATCCGTCATGGACGCTGCTTCGCTGACGGTAATTTGTCCATGGCACTTCCTCAGCGCATTCAATACTCAATTAATTTTCGCAGAGGCTGCACCAGCTCGAAGGTGCACCAGACCCTTTCCCGTCTGAGTCTCTCTATGCTCCAGTCTCTAAGCTTCAGAATCTTGCTCCCCTCGACACAGAGTCTCAAGAGGCATTTCCATCCCTTGCGCCTTCTCCGGGTGCTGCCGCCAAACCGGTTGCATCTGCTTGGAGTGCTTCCGCCGGCCCTCGTCTCGCAGCGCATACTTCTCAGGCGACAGAATCCTTCACTTTGTCTGCGATCGACCTTACTTCCGCAGGCAAAGATGGCAGGCCTACTACTCTCGGTGAGATCATGAAGCAGGTTATGGCAAATCACAAGATCAGAATCGAGGCTTCCACCAACCAGAAGACTCGCCAGACCACGTTTCATCTCAAGGCAGATTCCAAGAAGGAGCTCGAGAAGGGAAAGCGTAGCCTGCTAGCGGCTCTTAGCCCAGTGGTATGGATTGTGTACTTGTTCCTTGATCTATCTCATGTGATCACTCGAATACAGATCTCGGTCGTTGTCGATGCACCTGCTTCCACAATTGCCGCTATCATCGGCCCCAAAGGCAAGAATAAGAAACGCGACTCCCTAGTGATGGTACTCTGACCATGTGCATATAGGTGTGACGCTCAAGCAGATCCGCGACCAGACGAACGTAAAAATCGACATCCCGCGCCGAGACAATCTTACCGTCAACGGCAATGGCAACGCCGATGGCGGCTCGCCCCATGCTTCCGGGTCTGTGTCTCCCGCTCCTGCCGATGACGATGACGAACCAACGGTCCCAATCACGATTAACGGTCCTCAACCACTTGCACATGAAGCCCAGGAACTCATCAAACAGATCATTGCGTCGAAGCGTGCCCGCACGACTCAGCATGTGCGTGACATACCGTCGCACATCGTGCCATTCGTCAAGGCACGCCGTTCTGCGTTCGTTGAGGCTGCTGAAGGCGGTGATGTCCAACTCTCCCTCAGAAGCGCTGAGCGCGAAGTTACTGTTTCTGGTGACCGAGAGGCCGTCTGTCGGGTGGTCGAGGCAATCAAGGGTACCATTGCGGGCGTCTCGGCTTCTCTTACTTCCCTCAAGATCCAGCTTCCGAAGCGCCAACACAGGCTTCTTGTTGGAAACGCAGTCAACGAGATTCTAGCCTCCAGCAGATGTGTAGTCTCGGCTCCTCCGCCTGAGGATATGAGCGAGGACATCGTTGTCTGGGGTAAGGCGGAGGACTTGGGCAATGGCGTTGCCGCGGTTATGTCCAGGGCCAACTCTCAGTACATTCATGAGTTTCCGCTGCCGGGTCCTATCGCACTTTCACGCCAACTTTTGACATACATCAACCACATCGGCTACCCACGTACACTCGCAGCCGCACACCCTGGTGTCTCAGTTTTCACGCCAGAGTCTGCCGCAAAGTCCCAGGCGACTGTATTGAATGTGGAGCTCGTCGGTGAAAAGGCTCTTGTGGATGCCGCCGTGCGTCAGGTCTCGGAGCTAATGGGCAAGCTTATTGGCGCTACCAAGGATGTTCAAATCGACTGGCTCGTGCATAGGGTTATTCAGGGAAAGCACGCCAAGAAGTAATTGCCGTTCTACCCCACTTCATCGCGACCTGACTTTTCTGTACTGCAGGATTAAGCAATACCACGAGTCGCATAATGTCTTGTTCTTCTTCCCTCAGGAATCCGAAGAGCACTCCTCAGCCCTGCTAGTGTACGACCCAACCTCTCCATCCGCCTCTCCGTCTCCCGTCGAGAAAACCAAAAATGTTGAGGAGGTCGAGAAAGAATTGCTTAAATGGGCCAAAGATGCAGCGGACGTCAAGAGCCAGACGATTTCTGTTGAAAAGAAGTGGCACAGTGCTGTCATCGGTAAAGGTGGGACCACACTCAATGCGTGAGTTTTCCTGTGTGTTATCCAGGTGATGGGTGTTCACACAGCGTGGGTAGGATTATCGGCGAGGAGAAGGCATTGAGCATCAAGGTTGGTGCTGAGGCAGGCGATCAGTCTACGGAAGACATTATTGTTGTCCGAGGTGCAAGCGCTGAGGTCGACCGTGCGGTCAAAGAAATCCTGAAAATCGTGGAGGACGCCAAAGATGATTTGATCCTTTCCAGCTACGTATGTCTATTTGGTCATCCGTCAACACACATAGGCTCACATGATGTGTCATTTGAAGTCGGTCGGATTTGAAGTCGACCGCGAGTACGTGGGGCGTATCGTCGGTTCACAGGGATCAGGTGTCAACAAACTTCGCGACTCGCTTGGCGTAAAAATCGATTTTTCAGATGATGGTGACGAGACTAAGGATGCAAACAAGAAGAGAAAGGGGACGGGTCTCAAGTCAAAGGTTACGGTACGCAAGACCTCACAAGCTGCGTTGTTTAATGTCTGAGTTATCGGGATAGATTACTGGCCGCAAAGAGAACGTTGAGGAGGCCAAGCGCCGCGTTCTTTCCCAAGTGGAGCGCCTGGTACGCACACACCTTCACTTAGCAGAGTTTCAGCTAATTGCGTACCCCTACAGGCTGACGAAACCTCGGAAATCCTGAAAATTCCTGCCCAATATCATTCTGGGTTAATTGGCCATGGCGGCAAGTATGTTATCCGGCTCGAGGAGAAGTACAATGTCAAGATCACAGTTCCCACGTTCGGCGCCCGAGAGCTCAGAGGGTCGGACGCGTGAAAATCTCAAGCCAGACGAGGTGTTCGTCAAGGGTGGGAAAAGGGGTGTCGCCGGCGCGAAATCTGAGCTTCTCGATGCAGCAGAATTCGAAAAGGAGTCCAACAACGTCGTCCAATTCACCGTCCCTACTCGTGCGATCCCACGCATTCTTGGTAAAGGTGGTGCCATAATCAACCAGATCAAGGATGATACCGATGCTGCCATTGACCTGGATAAGGCTGAGGACCGAGGCGAGGCAACTGTGACCTGCCGCGGGAGCAAGAAGGCTATCACTGCAGCCAAGGCAGCCATTCAGGCAATCGTAGACCAGATCGGTGAGGAAGCTACAGAAGTCTTTACGATTGAAAACAAGTTCCACAAAGCGCTTATTGGTGGCGGTGGCCAAGGGCTGAGGAATCTCATCGTCCGCTGTGGTGGGCCCGCAGACCCGAAAGTTCAGGCCGGACTTGTTCGATTGTGCGCATTTCACCCCTTTCTCATTGCCTTGTATAATGACAATGGATACAGCCCACGACCCGGAGAGGAGCCGAAGGATGAGGTCCGCCTGCGCGGCGAACCCTCGCTCATCAAGAAGTTGAAAGCCGAGCTTGAGAAAGTTACGGCAGAACTGCGTGACCGTGTTGTCCTTGGCGTTCAAGTTCCTGCAGCAGCCCATAGTGCCCTCATTGGTCGCGGTGGTCGCAACTTGATCAACTTCCAGAACCAGCACAATGTCCAGGTGCAGTTCCCTGGGTCAAACTCTTACAAGTCCACTGGAGAACCCGAGAATGCCGAGGAGCTCAGTGATGTCGCACCCGAAGAGTTGGTCAAGGTGATGGGGCCCAAGGCTGCGGTCGAACAGGCCATTGAGCAACTCAAGGTCCGTAGTTCACCACGAAGCCAGGGGAATGTGCTCACACCGCAGTAGTCGCAGGCCGACAACGCCACCCCACAGGGGAGCATCACGGACTCTTTCTCTGTTCCACTGAAGTACCACGACGCCGTGACGCGACAAGGCTTGATCTTCCGCACTCTTCGCACCTACGGCGTGGAAGCCGAGCCTTCTACGCAGCCTTCCAGATCTGCGACGCCTTCTCGTCCGTCGAACTCTGCGACGCCAGCGGCACGCGTCGACGACGTCGAAGAGAGCATCACTGAGGCACAGTGGGAGGTCGTCGATAACTACACGGACGCTGAGGAGGGCGAGTCGACGTGGACTCTGAAGGGACGCGACCAGGGGGGCATCGATAGGGCCAAGACCACGATCACGCAGGCGATTGAAAAGGCACAAGCGGCGACCCACGTCGGATTCCTTACACTTCCGGATCGCTCGAGCTTCCCACGCATCGTCGGTGCCAAGGGCTCTAACATTGCGCGTTTGCATGACACGACGGGCGCCCACATCCTCGTTGGGCGTGACCATAGCACTATCACCATAACAGGTACGTTTTACCCATTCATCCATTGCCCACATGGAAGAACCGAAATCCGTGCAGGCACTACGTCCTCTCTAGAGGCCGCGAAGGAAGCCATACTGAAAACGGTCCACGGCCCTCCTCGTCAGAGGCGCGGTTAAGGCGTGGTTAATGATCCATCCAACATATGACGACTATCTATCTATCAGGAGGGTATCTCACGGGAACAGACTGGGTCCGGATGATTGGAAGGAAATCTCTTATAGTACATCTTCATTGTCATTTAGCATTGAAGAAGCTATGTCATTCTCACGAAAGATGAATTATGACCATGAGTAAAAGAACAGTGTCATGAGGCTAAATCTTTGATTCCTCGCCAACATCCTCCATCGGGGCACCATCAATATCATCGTCCAAGGGTGCGCCGTCGATGTCGTCCTCCAGAGGCGCACCGTCTATATCATCGTCCAAAGGCGCGCCATCAATGTCATCCATAGGCTCGCCATCGACGTCATCAAGAGGCTCCCCGTCAACATCACCCAAGGGCACCCCATCGATGTCACTCTCTTCGTCCATTGGCACTTCACCGCCATCGTCCTGACCTGTTGGCGTCTTGGAGTGCTCCGCTGGTTCCTCGGCGGGCTTGAACGAAGAGGTTTTGAATCGGGAGACGGGTGCTGGGGCATATTCTTCAACCACGACTGGGGTTTCCTCGATCTTCGGCGCTTCTTCTTGCACCTGCCCGTCGATCCTCTGTCTCAGATGTAATGTGAACTCTGGCGGAAACACAATCCAGTCCTCCCAAATATCGAGCACGGTAGTGATTTGGCTCTTGAACGTCTCGGCAGTAATACGACCCGGGAATGAATGATAGATCGTTGAGAAATGATCGAAGACGAGACCCAATCGGCTTTGAAACTCCTGCCGGAACTTCCACGCCATGGGCAACGGTGCAGCCGAGTTGTGCAAGATGTCACAGATGAGATGTAAGCGGGAAAGCTTCCGAGGTACAGGCGTCCCGTCAACGACAAGGGAGGCGACGATGATATCGGCAACCTGGATATTGCGTTAGGACAGGTATAGAGCATGCCGATCCCAACAGTACCTCATTTGCAGCTTCTGCATGTTCCAAGCTGAAGGCCATGCACCGGGCGAGTTCGCCACGGGAGCCACTCAGCGATCGAAGCATAGCTTCGAAACGTTTTCGAGCCAATTTCCCAAGCTTTGTCTTACGTGTCCGTTCCTTCTCAGACTCTTCGGCAGAGTCTGTAGAAAACACGCTATTGTAGCCCTTGACACAATGTCAATCCACTTCATACGAAGATGAGAAACGCCCATGTTTTCACCTCGTCCTCAAATTCTGGCTCTACAACACCTTCCTTGTCCACTAGCGACTGATAAAATCTGTGCTTCCTGTGCTGCCAGCTCCAGGCGGTCAGACAACGTTGTTGGGGATGTGCGCTTCACTCACTTTTGGATTTGTCAGGAAGGAATACCTTGGGTTCTCCTTCTCCATCTCCTTCAAGCTTTCTTCATAATTTTGGCCATGGCCCTTTACTTCGATCGCGACGGTCCTTATAAAAATCTCTGTGACCTCGTCGTCGTCGGTCGCGTGGCCACGGGGTGAACGAGGGCCGCGAGGCGAAGGGCTACGCTTGCTATAACGGCCATAGGCTCGCTTTGGAGAGCGGGAATATCGAGAGCCACGGCGAGGAGAATAGGAACGGCTGCGCGAACGCTTATCACGCCTGCGGTCGCGATCACGATCGTACGAGCGGGAGCGAGAACGGCGCCTTTCTGGTGTAGGGCTGGGCGAGCGAGACCTCTGAGAAACTAGTGTATTGTGTGAATCGATATTGGCGCCTAAAAAGAGAGGCGCGGCACTGACCATACATCGGCTTCGCAGCGATTGGAACAGCCTTACTCCATCCAACTCTGAGTACAGACCCTCCCCAATCAAAACCGTCAAATTCCTTTAGAGCAGCCTCAGCGTCTTTCCGTCTCATGAAAGAGACAAATCCGCTAAGGCCAGAGTTTCTGTTGCGGCGAGCAGCCGTCATATCTGCCCCAGGCCCGGGGGCGGCGTCACCGCGTGGCCACATAATTTTAACCTTATTGACAATGAACTGAAGAGCATCGAGAATGACATAGACACTTACCGAGCCGACTGGGCCCATGCGAGCGAAGAAATTTCCCAGGCTTTGCTCAGTAACGTGGGGTGGAAGATTGGCGACAAAAACATTGGAAGTCTGTGCATCTTCAGTCAAGAGTAGATAAGAACGTAATCACCCAATTACCTCTGGGTCACCTCTGTCCTTACTTCCACTTTGCCCTTCATAGGCTAGAAAACCGATGAACACATGTATTCCCATAACGCGCAAGAACAGAACAAACCAGCCATAGCAGTCGCGGACCGAGCATGAGCTTTGGAAACCAAAGTCAGAATTGACGGTGCAAAACTAGGCGCGAACTTACAGTTTCTAGAAAACCGAGCCTCGCGGTCAGCTTGATCCCTTTGTGGCACCGTAATGAGCGGGGTGAATACATGTGCGAAATGTGGTTTGATCTGACCTCTTGATCTCCTCCAAGAATGCATCCATGGCACGTTTTCCTTTTGGCCTGGGAACCACAGGAGGAGACGGAGACTGTAGTCATGTAAACGTGGCTGCCCATATAAATGAATATGAGTTGGCATACTTTGGACTGTTCAAACGCGCGCATGGAACGAGGTTGTGCGTGCGACCGAGATGGCCCTGATGGCGTGTATGCTGCACCAGAATCTCCTGATGAGCGCACGAAGCTGCTAGACTTCCCGCCTCGCCTTGCATTGCCGTTGTCCTCTGCATCGAAAGCATCCAGGAATTCGGCATATGCTTTGGCTGCCTGCTCCTCTTCCTCTTTTCGCTTGGCCTCCGCGGCCTCTTTTTCCTTTTCCCGTTTTGACTTTCTGACGGTACCTTGTGCGTATTGCGAGAGCTTTTGGTCATCCACGGTCTTTTGCTATTGCAGGAAGGAATAGTGAGCACGAAGGAACGGAAGAAGAAGTTCTATCCGTCGCACTGGAATCGAAGATTCGTCCTCGTCGTTGTCGAAGAAAGCGGCGGCCAACCTGGACTTTGTTTTATCCATAAGTGAAGAAAACGGAGACGACAAGGTTTGCTTGAGGCCCACAACTGACCCTGTCACGTGGCTGTCAGCCGCAGCAGCACTCGGACACATAGGTTAGTTCCCCCTCTCCCTACTGTCTTGAGACCACCCCACCCGACAATGCTTCTATTTGGCTGAACGCTGAGCACTCTGAAGAACTTCCAGACAGTTGACCTTGTAATTGTGTTGAGCTATGCAATGTTCTATCCCCCGGAATATCAAGTCCGTCCCTCACATGGACACGAGTACAGCTCACCCCTGAAGGTCGTAATACTCACAGCAGATTCTGGAGCATTTCGGAAATTCTGGGATACCACCTCGTGCCTCTCAGTGATATTCCCTGTGGTCAGACCGCTTCCTCGTGCATGATCCCATCGCAAATGACTCTAGTGAAAGCTTAGATCTGGTCTATACTTTGTACGGCTTTCCGCCAGAGAGCTAGCTATGCATGGTCTTCTGAATAGATTAAGCCAAATCGGGGCCCCGCCGTGGTTTCTGGTGGGCAGCAGTCGGATTCAATAATCCTGGCACTCTAGGACTCCAGCCTCCTGCAGGTCACGGGTAGTAATACTCACCTCATTATGCGCTGGGTCACACTACATAAACTTGAAGCCCTTACGTCTCTGCAACCTACGCCGAGCGCGACAGTGGGGCGTCCCTTGTACGATGTCAAGATTCTCATTATGTACGGCCGAAAGAACGGCATTGGAACACACCTCTTTCAGATACGTACATGTTCCGGACGCCATCACAAGATGTCGCGGGGAATCTCACCTCCATCTTACGTATCGGCAGTATCTGGCAATCTCGAGGCAACAGGCTCTTCATTCCTGTCATTCTTCTTTTCTCGCTTGCCAATTTTCGGGACTCGTTATGTTTACTTCTCTGTGATTCTCCGTTCCTGAATTCATACTCACTCATCTCGACCGCGTTAGCAGACCTACGAGACCGCAAACCAGCAATCGAGGTCCGTCCTCATCTCACCGATTATGACCTGTCGTCGGAAGCATTCAGGTTTGTTTCCGCCTCCTCGTACGTCTGTTTTCTGTCATTACGAAAGTTGCCTGAGGTACTGATATCGTGCGTCTTTGTGTTGCGGTATAGAGAAAATATGATTGTAAGCCTACGACAACAGCATACAGTAGAATCAAATCCAACGAGCCACTTAAGCCCTAAGTTTTCATGTGCTATCGACGTTCACGGCCCACGTTCCTTTGAATGGGGTTATTGTTATTTGATCAATCTGATGCAAAGATGGATGTCGGACAGAACGCGTGCAACGGCAAGCTGGTCTTCGCTGAATACAATATCGGGCCACCCACTTTCTATCATACGTTATTCGCGTTTCCTTACGTCTGGTTCACCGTGCCTGACCACCTTAATTGGCTAAAACAACTTTCGATAAGCCAGGGCCAATTAAGGGCATGTCGTGATGTCGGTTTTCCTTGTGGTACATCAGCTCTTTAGGTTCTCCACGTAAATGCCGGTTTTCCGAACTAGCTAGATTGCGGGTGCCCTCAACCCTCTCCTTGCTCAACGCAGAACGGCATTTGACGAGGAAAGCATCATCCTTTTGGGTACCCATCTCAACAGGGGCATGAATACATGATGTCTTGAATTCCGGGTTGACTACCTTCGCACTGACATAACGACGCTTCCGTTCCAAGAAGACGTACAGTACAGTACCTTCAGAGACGTAACTGCTATGACGCTAATCAGGAACATGTCTGGAAAGCATGTCCAGAGTTCGTGGGATAAGTGCTGTACGTTTCAAGGGTCCCGCGGTCATGTCATTCACGTCATCACTCCAATTCGGCAACGGAGCACGATCCTATGACCATTTCTGTGGAGCGGCTCTTTGCGATTCTTCACGCCCATCTACTGTGTCGGCATCTCGGCGCTCTACTAGTTTTTGCATGAGCTGGCATCCGAGTCTTCCTGACTGACTCAGTAGCTCAGTGCACTGGTAATGTCAAGAATCGTCTGTATCTCGGCCGCACAGACTTGAAACCTCCCTTAACTGGTTGCTATTCGCAAATGAGTGGTGAAGGTTGAACATGTGGAGTCCACCGGTTCACCACTCATCCGCGAACAGGCCGTGGACTTTACTCGGCGAACTACTACCACCCAGAAGGAATTATGCCGACAACTCCGTCCATAATTTCTGCTAGATGATCCGCGTCGTGTTCTAAACTTAAGCAGAAGCACCACTTTGTATATCCTGATCCTCGCACAAAAATAAGGTGTTAAGGTTCGCCCTTTTGTTTCAACCCGGTGTGGTCCGTCAGGAATGAATGATCTTCCCCGCCGACACGTGGTGAACCTGATTGTCGAATCAACGATGCCGCTGGAGAAGACCTACACCAACTACTATTGAGCTATACAACTGCTGTACACGTGTCTGTCGCCGTTGGCTCTCCATTCAACGACCAGTACTAGCATAAGTGGGCGATGCAAGAACGCCCGCCATCATGGAGCTCCCAGCGCTCATTCTTTCGCCAGAAATTTTGGTGGAGATTTTGGGCCCTTTCACCTCAGCGCTAAGTTGCCACCTGCCGACCAACGTCTAGGAATCCGCGCGACCGCCCACCCTCTGTTCTCTCATTATAGCGTGCAGGCGTTTCTTGCAGACGTCCCTCTTCCCGGCGTATCGATTGTGGAGCGCCTTGCGCGCGCTACCTCGACATTGGACTGCCTCACCCTGGCGCTCCACCACGGGTTTCTTTTGGCGGCGCCAGCAGATGGCAACAATCCTCAATCCTCCTGCACACCCCCTTGTTACTTCTACCTGCGTGTTCACATTTCGCGGTAGATGGAAATGACTTTGCTGCTTTCCTGAGGTGTGGTCGCCCTTGGTTCGAAGTGAGCACCAACCCGACTGACGGCCAGCTTTACCGGCGAAGGTCACAACTTAGTTGAACTCAAGCCCGAGCTTGTCAGCAGGGACATTCTCATCTTTTGGCGGACAGTCCCAACCTTGTCGTTGATTACCAGCTTCAAACTACATACAGATGCAACTTATAAAAGACCACACGTTCCTCACTTCAATTGTATTATCTCTTCCACATGTCGTCTTCCCCGAGGTCCGGGGTGTCAGATGCGTGAGACCCCACCATAAATTACCCTGACGGGGTTTTCAATAAGATCCTTCGAAAAACGTTCTGGTCGAAAACTAATTCAATATACCTCTCCAAATGCTCTAGTCGGGTCGGTGTACTTGGACTCACCCCCTCTATGTGAACGTGAAGCAGCTCGCTACACGACTCGGAAATGCCTCTCTACGCAGAGGCCGACCCGACCTCTACTCATGATCATCGCATCGCTTGTCATAACTGTCGCGCTTCGCCGCCACGGTTCCCTGTTGAGGTGCGATGGGTGACCGATAACCATGGGGAGGGTTGGGGGCCCTTTTGCCGCAACGAACGTCGCGAGGCCTCATGCTGGCGCATACGCCACGAGCCCGTCAGGCAACACCGGGCAGTACCCGTGCGCGACGGGTTAATATCCCGGGTCCATCTCGCATAGCGTCCGACACTGGCACGCCGCGGCACGAGAAACAGGAACTGGGAGATGCTTCGCGACCGCATCGCACGGGCAGCTCTCCGCGGGCAGCCTTTGTTTACGCGATGATGATGTCACGAACATGTCTTCCCCATCCTTTATTGTGATGCAGAGAGCTCTCACACGCGAAGACGAGAGGACCGATTTCATCTTTTTTTTTTCGGGGCTGTACGGGTAGTACTGCCCTTGTCTCTCGTTGCGAACGTGCGTCCCGTTCCCTCCCCTCCCTTCTTTTCGCATGGCAGTGCACGTGCTCTACCCCAGGCGCCAGTAAGTTATTGGTATTTTTTTTTTTTTTTTTTTTTTTTTTTTTTTTTTTTTTTCGTCATCATGGGCATTTCCGGGTCTCTGCATGGTACTTTTTCCCACGAACACTCTCCGTCCCGTTTGAGCAGAGCGCCGAAAGGACGTCACTACAATTAGCGGAAAGTTGCGGTGGGCAAAGCGTCAAACGGAGGACGCCAACATTCTGGTTCTGGTACATCGCGATGGATAGAGCGACCAAGTCATCGTTGTCATCCTGGAGTCAGGAGCTTGGTCTGTGGGGCGCAGACTGTTGGGAACAGATGTGGGCCACAAAGGAAGTGACTCATCCCAAGACAGAGACGAGCTGTATTTGGTTTGTGGATGGCACATCAAATGCATCAGATTCCACAATCCGGAAACAGAAGACTCCGTCACCCACGGGACACAGGCAATACGTGGTCCCGGAACCTGGAGAGAAGATTAATGATAACGCAACTGAAGCAGCGCCCGATCATTGGATTTCATGGCATCTGCCGTATTGTGCTGCTCCAACGCAGCGCTGCGGAACTTTTGCCTTGGGAAGGCCGCTCAGGCCGCTCGGGGATACATCGAATATTCCCCCGCACCCGCCAGAAGTAAGACGGAAGGAGGGAGTGGTGATATTATACAATAGCGCTCGTAAGTGGGAAGAGCTACGATAGATATGACGCGAGTAGCTGCCGTACTCGAGTGTACAGTATCCGGTTGAAATCTGCATGGTATGTACAAGATGTAGGACAGCGAGTAAAGGACTAACGAGAAGTGGTCTTAAAGATATGTGTAGGAAGGCGGTGAAAGAGAGGTGAACCGGTGAAGGGGCGAACAACTGATGACAGATTGAATGGATGAAGTAGATATGAACGGGGTGGAGAAGATGCTGCGATGAGCCATGCACGTCACATTGCTGAGGGGAATGGTGTTTATAAGATATATGCTGTGGTAAAGAGTCCGTCGTCGTTCGACATTCGGTGGCTGTCCACGCATGCCATGAGCATTGGACGAAAGGGTATTCCTCCATCGGAGTAGCCCACGATGTGGCGTTCGGTGCGTCGTAGTTGCCATTCCTGGTGTGAAATATGACACTTACAGGGGTGCGCGTGATGTAAAGCGACTAATGAAGGAAATTGATGATGTGAGGAAGGCATCTGTGGTGGAGCGAAATACGCCTGATCCTTGAGTTATTCACATGCCTCACCATACCAGGTGAGTGCCGGAGTGCGGCGTGGGACAATCACACGTAGTATCTCGCCGTCAAACTCTGCGCGAACACGACCGAGGTCGGCATCATACCCAAATGAGATACGTCTTTCGAAGTGACCTATGTCGACGTTCTGTTCAAAAACTTCGATGATCATGTACGGGTAAAGCTTACCACCGTCCGGCTCCCATGAATCAGCGACAACGTGCAACACGCGCCTCCTCCTCGCAGCTAAGGTTCTGAAGAAAGGAAGCAATATCGATTGCATTAGCGAGTAAGCTGACGTCACGAAACTGATAACTGACATTGCATCACGCCTGAAACCCGGCAAACGAGCGATTAGCCTGTACTCTCCCGGTGAGGTCTCCACAGCGATCCAGCTATCCGCAGGTGGTGGCGCATCGCTTAGGAAAGGCTCATGCGGAGCACGAGAGCTACGGGCTATGCTAGAACGGACAGGTGGTGGATCTAATATCGTTGGGGGGGCCGGAGGAGGCAGGCCGCGACTCCCAAGAGCCGGGGGGGCTGGTGAGGCAAGGCGAGTGGCTCCCGAGCTGGGAACGGGCTCGGAAAAGGGACGCCGAGAATTTCTAGACGAGGCTTCGGAAGGGGAATACGGGGGAGGCAGAGAAGACCAAGTCTGAACCGATCCAGACGATGAGGCTGGCCGTGATGGAACTGCAGTCGCTGGCCCCGCTTGCTGCGTGTTCACGGGTGGCTGGTTCTGAGTCCATGAGGAATCCTGATCAAATGAGTCCGAATGATATCGAGTGTTGATCTGATCCTGAAGGACCCATACGGGAGGGAGTATTGGAAGGCATTCGTGTGGGCAAAGTGAAAATACCGGTGCAATTCCTGTCAATCCAATCTAGAGAGGAAGGATCGTGAGGTTGCAATTTTCCAAGGGGTCCGACAGGTGGTTGTGAAGTGTCGCCGAGGGGTGGAAACGGTCGATGTGTAGGTAGAATAGTGTTGGAATAACTCAGAATTGAGGAGGGAGGCGTGCTGCAGGGCTGAGCCGCAGGACTACTGGTCTCATAAGACTCCGCAGGAGAGACATCTGTTACTGGGTTAGTTGAATGAGTGGCAGCGGCGCTGCTATGACGATCGATAGGTGGCATGGGTAAAGGGCGGGATGCACGAGTTCAAAGACGAAGAATGAGACGCATCGCTCGGGAGATGTTCATCCAAGTTTTCATAAGCTGGCGGCGGCTGGTCCTGTCGCGCCAGTTTTGCGACATCGACTACGTCTGTCGACGGCTGAGACTTAAATCGTTGAGGTAATTGAGATGGTTGTTGTGGGGTTGAGTGAGCTATGCTTCGTGGCGAGGGTGTAGATTCCAGCGAGAACGGGATGGAAACTGGTTGTTGCGGCGTCCCGGGAGAAGCTTGCGGCTTGGAGTGATCGGAAGACTGAGAGGAGCCTGTGGGTGAAGGGGAGAAGGATGAGTAAATAAGAGGAAAGACGGAAAAATGTAAGCAAAAACAAAACCGAAAAAATTCTGAAAAAATAAAAGAATCTTCATGTACGAATATTTGAAAATAAAAATCTAAATAAATCCAACCGATCGGGAGATCCCCGATTACATACGTATCCCCGCGGTGTGCCTTTATGGGTCTGTGCTCATCGACTCCGATGAATGCTCTCGTATTTGCCCTCCCGCTCGTATTATCCACACTCACAATCAAACAGACCCCTCAATCATCACCGGATGTGTGGCGGGGAATGGCATGGCAACTTTGAAACTAGGGTTTAGGATTCGCTCACCATGTGCCCCACTCGTTTGCTTCTCGTCCTCGTCCTCATCCTCCTCCCAGTCATCTAACATCACGACATCCTCTTCGAGCCTGTCGATCATAAGCCCCAGTTTTTCAGTGGGATCGTGATGTCCGAAATGTTGGGTGATGGGTCGGGCCGCACTTAGATGATTGAGACTACCCCTCTGAGAAGAGGTGCAAGAAGAGGGGGCAGAACTTGTGGCTGAGGAGTTCAACGAAGTGGTGGGAGACAGCGGTGGGGTCGAGTGTCTGACAATCGTATGATTGGGCAGAGAGGACATGGGTCATTAATGTTCGACGGTGGGTGACCAAGAAAGAAAAGGTGCGAGGGGAGCGTAGGGGAGAGAAGAGAAGAAAGTGAGCGGTGGAGTATGCGCCGCAGCCGCGGGATGCGTGGGGTCGGTTTGCTCGCCCATATCGCTCTTTTCTTGGTCCGTCATCCGTATTGTGACGTCATCCCATATGGGACCACCCGTCCCAATTTACTGACTCCAATACCACCTCAACTGTGGCACTCTGTCCTGGTGATCCTTGGTCGTCTAAACTCCGCACGAAAACGAAACCATGGAACCCTATTTCCCCACTTGGCTTTGGCACCTTCACCAAGCCAACCATCCGATCCAAGTGCCAGTGCACATTCTCCACCCTAATACTCACCTTGAAAATATATAATTAATGGTGAATCTCAGCTCCAGCGCCTGCATGCTGACTGAATTCGTAAATTTGTGCAACCGTCATGTGCCTAGCTCTGAATCGGCGATCGAGGGTTCCGCACTCCAAGTATTACAAACAAAAGCCCTTTGTGTCACGCACGCATTGATCTGAGGTGAGTACTATCGGTCTGAATTAACGCTACCAAAAGGGCTGTGGGCGCCGGCCCACTTGGTGCTTGTTCCACAACTCCAGCTATTGATGAGTTCGGCGACCATGCACTATGGGGCGGTCCGTGATCATCATGTGTGGTACTCAGGTGTCTTCGACGACTCGTTTTCGCCTTATGGGCCGAGTCCCGCATCACCCCTGACATCGACGAGACACGGCCATCATACATATCGTTTCATCACCACGGCAGTAGGTCCGCGATTTATCAACTCCCTCCATGTCTCTAGGTTATCTTTTTGTGGAGTGAATGCTGAAAGACCATGACCAGAAAATGACAGTCCGAGTCGCAACAGGAGGCGACGCTGGCAGACCGACCGCCAATGCAGATTGTCCAGAAGTGTACTGGCCCGTCAGCAGGCTATGCGCTGCTGTGTCTTGTGTTTTAATTTTTCTTCGAAAGGTAGTGCCTCAACTTTGTCAACTTCATTACCAGGGATGATCAAATTGTAGCTTCAGATCCTGAAGGCGATATTCTTGGTGGACGCCCATCCCACGGCCATTGCGGCAAAATTTGTGGGTGCCATCACTCACACTTCCTCGTACTCCACCGGTTCCGCTTTTGGCGCAGAAGCGCGGGAGGTGAATGTCATCATCTTCCTGAGTTGGCGGACTATAGGTAAGCGTTAAAACTTTTTCTTGCAACAGGTTGTCTGTCTTGGTTACATTGAAAACCCATCCAGTGCACTCTTATCTGACGAAGCCTACTCTTTTCCTCATCCCTGCTTGCACGGCGTCTAATACCGATGTGGTTTTGGGCAGGTCCGTCAAACTTTTACGCGTGACAGCAGCGCACCCAATTTATATACTGTCTAGGAAGGCTTCGTTGATAAAAGCGCTTGACCTGAGAGGGATTGCTATTATAGAAAAGAACAACGGAGAACCGCCGCAAGAAGGGATCCGGCTCCATTCTGGTATCGTGCGACGGTTTGGAGAATGTGTCCCCGAAGTAGCTTTCGTTTGTCCACAGGTGTTTGGCGAACCGGGTGCTGCTGCGGGGCACTGTACCGGAAGCTTCGCTAAGACTCATGTCATCTACCAATCCTCGCCGCGTGCTCTCGGCAGCGGGCGATCACGTCAGTCGTGGTGCCATTTATCGTAACTCATTCAGGGCAGGGGCACGCGTGTTGTATCATTTGGCTTCTGGCACGAGAGCACTGGTGCGCATGGGAGTGGATCCTCGTTAACGTGATACACAACATCTTGATTATCACTATTTTGGGTACGAACAAGCTATTTCTATGCTGGCCGCTCCTTCGCTGCACCATTTCCCCACTGGAACACGTATCAACTGGGCCTGGGAATTGTCAATATTGATTTTTCACGTTAGAACTGTAAAAAATGATCTGGCGGCAAGACTCGGTCTACATTATCCCCCGTCATCTGTGAATGACTCAACATCTGGCTTCAGTCGCTCTGTTTGTGAATGACCAATTCGCTGTACCCTGGAGCGATAACCACCTTTCTGGCAAACCTTGAAGAGAAGAGTTTGAGTTACCAAAAAATGGGTTAGTGGTCCATAAAGTGAGTTTAAACATTTCTGGGTAACGTGTTATTGACCCCCACCACCACCACCACCACCACCACCACAGTGCCCGCCAAATGAGGAGAAAATCTCTCATGGTCTTTTTTGCTCGGAAAATACCCATTTTATGGCAACTCAAACTCTTGTTTTGGGGTTTTCAAAAATAAACTTTTAAGAGGTTAACACTCCACAGCGTTTTCAATTTATTCGACTGGATTGTGCGAGCAACCACATGATCATGGTGGGGAAATTATCGTAAACTGGCCATGCTTCCTCTAAACTAGAAATAGCCATGATCCGTAGACCCACGGAACAAAGCCGAAGCTGTACTAATACAGATCGAAGAAGATATTCTTCTTGGTGGGGAATATATCAATACGTCGTATACTAAGTTGGATTAAAAACGGTGTATATGACATGACCACTACCTTATCGCCAATAAGTTCGTGTGTCAAGCTTGTCGTGGTGTTTTGACTGTAGCGAGAGAGATAATGCGTTTCGACGCCGCACCGCCAGTGAGAATACAAAAGTCCAGGGCGCTTGTAGCCCTTACTAATATGTGCACGCTAAATAAACCCACAGAATTGAGAATGTTTGTTTGTAAGAATATGACATCACGAGTCACCAATATCAAGGTTTCTGAGCCTTCTACATTCAGGCACGTAGATTGAACAGACGTGAGTGGAAAAGAAAAAAGGATCAATGCACTCTAGTGCTACACGCCGCATGCTCGTCTTAGCACCGGCGTCTGATAAGCTCACTGATTAACGTAAACTTGAGCACGATGTCCCTGCCCTGGTTTCAGGTTTTTATTGGCGATGGGCGCACAGGGCTGATTATGCGGCCACGAGCTCCAGGAGGGGAGGCAGGCAGACTGGAAGTGCAAACTGGCTGACGCCGCACGGCGCCCGTGATGCTCGTCGATTGTAAAACTTTGTTCTCGACATCTCATCTTCCACGATAGGACTGACCGATTATACAATCTATTCGTAGACCATGTCCTTTATGTGGCACAGGGTCCACAGGGTGATAAGTACAGGTGATAAGTTCGAGTCACGATACGGCGTAAGGACTTGGAGTCCTCAGCGAGCTCGAAGGTGGACTCGATTCCGCAGGGGGCGGGCCGGGTGAAGGAGGAGAGGATGGGAAGACAAGTTGACCGGGGCAGCGAAAGCGAGACTAACTGAAGACGATGGCGACTAGACTACTTTCTTCGCTTCTAACTTGCGGCTTGCTAACCTTCGAGTTGTTCACGGTGCTACAGGGGAGAATTTGTGAGCAGCGGAATGGGTAGAGAGAAAAGTAAGAGTGGTGTGACATAGTGGATGGCAACGGGATCAGAACGAAATAAATAAATAAAGGGCATGGAACGTGTTAAGCACAGAGAAAGTGAAAAAAGCAGTCGCGATCGAGAGCAGAGTGGTATACAAGAGGCTTACAAGGGAGGCAAGGGGGTCGAGGCACAAGGCCGCGTGCTGGTCCAAGACGGCTGGAAAAGGTTGGGCGGTTCGGGCCCAACCGCTGAGCTAGCCTTACAGCAGATACTTGATATACCTACTTCGAAGGTTAGGAAGATACAAACATCTCTATAAGCAAAACTCCGTCGTCAAATGCCTTCTGACTTTGGCCCAGAGTCGAAGCGAGATAGCGCTACATTGTTGCCGTCAATCATTGGACTCCATGCCCTGTCTCCCGCATCATCCGCAAGCCCAATCCCAGTCGGTTGCTGACTGTGGCTATATTTTGCCGTATCAGGGAATATCGTAGAGCCATTAGTTGGATGACCAAGTTCTGCTTCACTAAACTCCTCGGGTGGTGAGAAGAGGAGAAGTCGAGGTCGGACGATCAGGAATAGAAGGACGTTCACCGCGCCTGACAGGTTGAACATCGAGACAGCAAAAAAGGCAGCCGCCGAGGGCACATTCTTGTGACCGGATAGTGACCAGCGAACAACCGAGAGTGGTAGGACTACGAGGGAGTACCCAAGCGGGTAACTGGGCAACTTATGAGCGGCATTTACGACAGAAGGGTTACGGCTTACAAGAGCATCCCTAACGCAGCTCGCCTCTGTGGGTACTCGTCATCGGACTCGCTGAGATGAAACTTGTACCACTTGTCAGGATCGACCGACAAGCGGCCCTTCGTCCAGAAGTAGAGTGGGATATACATTATCACCGAGGCAAACAATGCGATCCAAATCCAAACATATTCACCGCCTAGGCGTTCCGCGTTGTACTCGGGACCAATCCAGCACCAATACTAGCAGGGCAGTGTCAGTGGTAAGGCCTGTTGGTGAGAAAATCGGAATAAGGTACAGGTGTGGGGCTCTCAAAGTTCTTGTGAATGCCATTCCCTATCCCAACCCAGAGTGCAACGAAAAGAGACGCGAGGGCAACTATGCCAAAAGCAAAATGACGTGCTCCAATTCCTACTTTCCACAGAGCTACTACGAATGTGTGGACGGTGATTATCTGGTCAGTTGTACATCAGTGTCCTGAGAAGCCAACTACGGAAAGGGAAGGTACATACGAGGGTGAACAGTGCGACTCCGAGTTCACCGCTTTGCTGAATAATGCCTTGTGCTGTGCAATAAGGGCCCGCCGTGACAATTCCGTCGTGGGCCCATCGAACGTCGAGGATACCACCCAAGGCTTGCAGAATATCATACGCAAAAATGGAAAGCTGTCGCACAACTAAAATGAGATGAGGCGGGGCTGTGATAATATTGAGCAGACCATGTAAATATCAGCGGGCACCTGCAGTAACTTCCAGCCACCATTTGGGAAGGTCCTTCGATAACGTAGTACATTTCTCTGCGCGGTTCACGTCGATATGGATACCGGTAAGCAACTGGTATGACGGGGTTAGACATACCACGATCAAAACAAGGACGGCCATAACTGCTGCGAGGCTTAGGAACGATGCCTCTGCTGTCAGCTGCGTGTGGCTTTAGTCCGACCCGTTAAACCTCACAGCAGTAAAGAGAATGCTCACAGTCAAACCAATGCTTTGACCATGTGTCAAGCATGTGATGGTGGGGTGGGACGTATTTAATAGGTATTGTTGATACTGCCGCGTATTGCAGACAGTCCCATTGACACCGCCTGGTGTCGACATGCTTGTAGACGGGCGCGGGTGCAAAAGGAACCACCAAATGTTCGAGATTTGGTCTGATCAGGAGGGGCTGGAAGGTCAGAGTAAAAGACAAGGAAAGAGGTCGTGCCGCTCGTTTTTAAGAGTGGTCGAGGGCCGCAAAATCATTTAGACGTTGACGTGGGAACAGGTATAGAAGAAGACGCGCATGCACCCGAACCTAATAGCTGGACCCTCCAAACCGCAAGGTGTGTGTATTGGTGGAGTATTGGTGGCGACCTCAGTGGAGCTTTCAGGTTTGGCTTGGCCCGTGATTCCGGAAAGATTAGGTACTCCAATAAAAAAGTCTTCGCAGCACAGCTTAACGGCCTTCGGTGCCATTCCTGTTCGTCCCCATCCAACCAACCGCTGGCAGTTTATAGGGCGTTGAATGGCGCGACCGCCAACTTTGAAGTCGTGGGATCTAGCCTTGTTAGCGCACAACAGGTTGTTTGATTTCTACCTATTGTGTCCTTTATAATGAGCTTTCAACGGACAAGCAGTTCAATCGCAAGCAATGGAATGTCCGGAGTTTCGATCTCCAGAATTTCAAGATGGACATCATTATGAATTCACTTTGTGCGGTGTGGGGATTCAGCCTTATCTGCCGTGTTAGTCTATTTCTTTCAAATTGGATTTGAGGCAAGGGGGAATGTTCTTGGGACGTGGGTATATGTCAGGGGTAATCACCACCATGAGCCAGAATGGAAGCCCACCTTATCATGATCCAGATGGGGGTCAATCATAAACGTACATAAACTTCTGTGGGAAGTTGGCCACAATATATACAGCAGTAGTACAGAGTGACAGGTGATAAGATAACAGATAGATAATGTACACACCAAGGTCAAGAAGATACGAGCACCTTTATGTACAAGACAGCCGAGACTCCGTCCTAAAATGTTGTCCACGCTTGGCCTAGAGTCGACGCGAGATAGCGCTACACTGTTTCCAGAACCCTCGGGTGTTGGACTTCTGACCCTGTGTCCTCTCCTGCGAGCCTCATCTCAGTCGGTTGTGGACGGTGATTAGTATCAGGGAATATCGTAGAGTCGGTATTTGAATAGTGAAATTCTACATCGGGTTCACTAAACTCCTCAGGGGGGGAGAAGAGGAGAAGTTGAGGTCGGACGATCAGGAAGAGAAGGACGTTGATTGTGCCTGACAGATTGAACATGGAGACACCAAAAAAGGTAGCCGCTGAGGACACCTTCTTGTGATTGAACAGCGACCAACGGGCAATTGTGAGTGGAAGAACCATAAGAGAGTATGCAAGTGGGTAACTGAGAACTTATGAGCGGTGTTTGTGACAGAAAGGCCATGACTTACAAAAGCATCCCCAACGCAGCTTGCCTCTGTGGGTACTCACAGTACTCACCATCGGACTTGCCGAGGCGAAACTTGTACCACTTCTCAGGATTGACCGACAAGCGGCCCTTTGTCCAGAAATAAAGTGGGAGGTACATGATCACTGATGCAAATAACGCGATCCACATCCAAACGTATTCCCCAGCTAAGCGTTCCAATTTGTATTCAGGGCTGATCCAGCACCAGTACTAGCCAGACACGATGTCAGTGGTAAGCCGTAGTAGTTAGAAGATTGGGAATATGTACGGGTGAGGGGGTCACAAAGTTCTTGTGAACGCCATTACCAATACCAACCCAGAGTGCAATAAAAAGGGATGCAAGGGCCACCGTACCAAAGGCAAAGTGACGTGCTTGAATCCCTATATTCCACAGAGCCACTACGAATGAATAGACAGTAATTATCTGCCAGTGGCCAGCTGCACATCAGTGATCTGAGAAGCCAACCACGGTATGGGAGGCATACAAGAGTGATTAGTGCGACCCCGAGTTGGCCGATTTGCTGAATAACCCCCTGCGCTGTGCAATAATGGCCTGTTGTGACAATCCCGTCGTGGGCCCACCGAACATCAAGGATACCGCCCAAGGCTTGCAGAATATCGTACACAAAAAGGGAAAGCTGTCACACGACATGATTAAATTGAGATCGTGCGAGGCTGAAAATATTGGGCGGACCAGGTAAATGTCAGCAGGCACCTGCAGCAACTTCCAGCCACCATTTGGGAGGGCCTTTCTATAACGTCGAATATTTCTCTGCATGATTCTCGTCAAACCCGACAGCTACTGCTGGGACAGTTGGACATACCCCGATCAAAACGAAAATGACAACTACAGCGGCGAGACTTAGGAAGGATGCCCCTGCCGTCAGCTGCGTGTGGTGTAACCAGTTAACCCATATCTCAGTGGCATATAAGATGATACTCACAGCCAATCCGATGCTCTGACCATGTGTCAAGCACGAGATAGTGCGGTGGGGATCTGTCAATAGGGATTGTTGATACTGCTGCTCATTACAGACAGTTCCATGGACACCGTCGAGCGTCGACATGCTTGTAGATGGCAGGTGCAAAATGATCGCCTGGTATTAGACTGGAAAACCTTTCGAGCTTCGATCGGGGCATGGAAAATACGGAAAGTGGCCATTTTATGTTGAAAGCTGCGTAGAATCAGTTAGACCCTGACCTTCAAGTTGACGTAAGAGCTTTTGTATGGGAAAGACGCGCATACAACAGATATTCAGGGGGGGTTCCAGTTTGGCTTAGCTTAGATCAAGGCTTTGGATACTAGTGCCTGACCTGAATGCTGTTCGAATCCCTCACGTCACTACATAGCCACATTCCCCCTTGAGTTTCTATCACAATCTCCTCAGTGCAGCTTCAGCGGCCTTCGGTGCCACTCCTGCACAGGTGGTCCCAGTCTAATCATCTAGTTTACTTGGCGTTGGAAGGCGATCACCTAACGTAGAAGTTTGTATGTTAGAGGCGCGAGAAAGCGCGACTCAGTCTTTGGCAAAGAAAGACTATAATGAGGTGTGAAGATGTAGTACGGGACAGGGCTATCCAGCCCGTTTTGCAATCGCGTCACTCGCGTGTCCATGGCATATCACCAAGGTCAGTCATTTGGTAATGCGGCTTCTTGAGCGTTTCTTTGTCTTGGCTGGTGACTTCTAGGCTCTTGCACTGGTACGCCATGGCGATATCGTCAACGTATAGGGCGATGATGACGAGCACGCTGTCCTTGACGCAAACGAATACTGCGTGGTCAGCGTCGGTGCGTTCGTAACCCATCTTCTTAAGTGTATCCCTGATGTTTTCGTACCAGACGCGACCGCCCTGTTTCGTGCCGTACACTGCCTTCACCAGCTTCAAGACCATGCCGTCTGGAACGTCGAAGCCAGGAGGGGCCTTCATGTATATTTCTTCCTTCGGCTCTCCGTTGAGGTAGGCTGACTTGGCGTCCATCTGATGGACTTTGAGGTCGAGTTCGATAGCGAGGGCGAGGATCGCACGGAGCGATGCGAGCTTAGCGACGGGGGCAAACGTCTCGTCGAAGTCGACACCTTCGACTTGGGTAAACCCTGGGCGACAACGCGTGCCTTGTATTTCTGGATTGCGCTGTCGCGTCCGCGTTTAATGCGGAACACCCATTTCGACCCAACGTTTTTGCCTCGTGATCGCGGCATGACCTCGTACACCCCCATGCGCTCAAAGGCGCGCATCTCTTCTTGGCACGCAGCTTCCCACTCTACGGCGTCGGGGTGAGCTATAGCCTCCGCAAAGGTGCGTGGGTCGGCGTCGTTAGTTTGGGCTGACTTACATGCTCAGAGCATCTGCGTCCGCCATAAGAAGTGTCAGAGTAGCGGGGGTCGTCATCGCAAATTGGTGTGCGCGTAGTTCGCTTGGGGCTGTGTCAGGAGGAAGAGGGGTGAGTATCCCTTCTATCTCGTCTTCGCTTTCGCTCTCTGACGAGTCTGCAGGTGGTGTAGGTGTGATGATTTTGAGTGCAGGATCTGCCTGTGGGGGGTTACCTCCAGATCTGTTCCCATTCACACCGGCGGTGGCTCGCAGCGCTTCTTGGTTCCCCCCTCATCGAATACGATGTCGCACGACTCAAGGAAGCGCTTAGTCGGGCGATGCACAAGGTGGTAAGCACGCCGATTCTCCGCGTAGCCAAGGAGTGTGCAGGTTAATGACCTCGCACCTAGCTTGCTGCACTGTTTTTCAGGGACATGAACGAAGCGGACCAAAAACACGGAGGCGAGACACGTCTGGTATGTTCCCGCTCCAGGCTTACTCGGGCCCGGGCATGACCCCTCCCGGGCGCGTGTGTGGGCGTGACGTTGTGGAGCACGGCCGCATACTCAAGCGCGTCGTACCAGTAAGATTCGGGGAGCAAGGCATCGTGAAGCATGCTCCGGACTTTGCCCAGGAGCATGCGGTTCATGCGCTCGGCGACGCCATCGTGCTACGGTGTGTCTGGTTCCGTCATCGCTGAATCCCTTTATCCTTCAGGTACGCTCGCACTGTGCTTGCGACATACTCGCCCCCTCCATCGGTACGCAGGACCTTGAAGCGCTTGCTCGTTTCGAGTTCGACACGCATGACGAAGGCTTTCAGGTGGGCAATGACTTCGTACTTTTCGCAGAGACCGATCACGAAGACTTTGCGCGACGCGTCGTCAATCCAGGTGACAAAATACTCGAAAACACGATACGATCGTGTGGGCAACTTCCCGCAAACATCAGAGAAAACGCGGCCAAGTATTTCGTCGGCACGTAATCTCGTCGTTATCTGGATTTCGGCGCAGGTCCGTTTGCCCACGAGACAGGCGTCGCAGTGGTGTGGGGTGAGTGATGTGCTCCCAACGATTTCCATCCCTTTGACCATGCCCTTGCGCACTATATTCAGGACGGCGTCAACATTGAGGTGGTCAAAACGGTGGTGCCAAGTGTGCACGTCGGTCGCACTGCGCGCAACTAGGGCAGCTTCAGCATGTGGGGGGAGTTCCTCCCCATCAGGGGGGAATGTGGCGCTCTCAGACGATACGACACGGATGGGCATGATGTACAGGTTCCCACGAAGGGAGCCCTCGCAGGTGAGTACACCTCGGTGGTCGTGAATTTGACATCCCAAGGTACTAACCTCAGTCTTTGGGAAAGAAAGACCGAGGTGTCTAGTGTAAACCACGAAGTATCTATGTAGCGGAAAATAAATTTCTTTGAAGTAGAAAACGAGGCCGCGGTCGAGCAACTGAGCCCTGGCTTAACACAGTCTTAACGGTTGCCAATCCAGCCGGCTTGAGACTGTCCGACGCCGCTGATGCGCCGTCTCGTTGCTGTAGCGCACAACAGGCTAATTTCTACTTGTTATGCATTATGTCCCTTATTTAGACTGTACACTCAATTTCATGACCGTAGTTCGGGAGGCGCGCCGCGATATAAATTGAATTTTTAAATAAATCTTATTTGACGACTTGACGCTGATTCTATTTAGCAACAGAGTAAAGGGTTATGTACAGGAGAGACCAATGTTACAGGAGAGAGATTGTAAGTAGGTGAAAAGGGCGGAGTGGGAAAGGAAGGAGTAGAGTAGCACAGAGGATAGCCACGCAATCGAGACAAAAAAACAATAATGGACGTGTAAGCATATAGGAAGCGAGACAATGGCAATTGCGACCAAGAGCGGAGCGAGGTGAACAAAGAGGTCGCAAGGGAAGGTAAATGAGGGCCGAAGCGCATGGCCGTGGTGGTGGTGGTCCGAGACGGCTGGGGGAGGTCGGAAATGGGCAGTTTCGAACCCAACCGCTGTGGTGGCGTGACGTGCCTACTTCCAATGTTAGGAAGGTATGACCCCCAGACTCCGTCGTCAAATGCCGTCCGACCTTGGCCTAGAGTCGATGCGAGATAGCGCTACATTGTTGCCGTCAGCAGTCAGGTTCCAGGCCCCATCATCTGCAACATCCGCAAGGCTCATCCCAGTCGGTTGCGGACTGTGGCTATATTTTGGCGTATCAGGGGTCATTGTAGAGCCGGTAGTTGGATCTTCGATTTCTGCTCCCTCAGGTTCGCCAAACTCCTCAGGGGGGGAGAAGAGGAGAAGTCCAGGTCGGACGATCAGGAAGAGAAGGACGTTGATCGCGCCTGACAAGTTGAACATCGAAACAGCAAAAAAGGCAGCCGCCGAAGGCACTTTCTTGTTACTGAACACTAACCAACGGGCAATCGAGACTGGAAGGACCACGAAAGAGTACGCAAGTGGGTAGCTGAGAAACTTATGAGCGGCGTCTGCAACAGAAAAACTATAACCTACGAAAGCATTCCCAACGCAGATCGCCTTTGTGTGTACCCGTCATCGGACTCACTGAGACGAAACTTGTACCACTTGTCAGGATCGACCGACAAGCGGCCCTTCATCCAGAAATAGAGTGGGATATACATTATCACCGAGGCGAACAACGCGATCCAAAGCCAAATATATTCCCCGGCCAAGCGTTCCGCGCCATATTCAGGACCGATCCAGCACCAATACTAGCCAGGCAGTGTCAGTGGTGAGACGTGGCGACCAGAAAATGGAAAATATGTACGGGAGTGGGCGTCTCAAAGTTCTTGTGAATGCCGTTCCCTATACCAACCCAGAGCACAACGAAAAGAGACGTGAGGGCAACCATGCCAAAAGCAAAGTGACGTGCTCCAATTCCTACTTTCCACAGAGCAACTACGAACGTGTGGACAGTGAGTATCTGATCAGTTGTGCATCAGTGACCTGAGAAGCGAAGCACGGTAAGGGAAGGTACATACGAGAGTGATCAGGGCGACTCCGAGTTCGCCGCTTTGCTGAATAATGCCTTGTGCCGTGCAATAAGGGCCCACTGTGACGATCCCGTTGTGGGCCCATCGAACATCAAGGATACCACCGAGGGCTTCCAGAATATCGTACACAAAAAGGGAAAGCTGTCACACGACTAAAGTGAGATCACGTGGGGCTGTGAAAATATTGAGCAGACCATGTAAATGTCAGCAGGCACCCGCAGTAACTTCCAGCCACCCTTTGGAAGGGCCCTTCTGTAACGTAGCACATTTCTCTGCACGGTTCACGTCAAGGTGGACTGAGAATGGTAAGACGGGTTGGACATACCCCGATCAAAACAAGGACAATGATTACGGCGGCAAGACTGAGGAATGATGCCTCTGCCGTCAGCTGTGCGTGGCTTTAGTCTAACCCACTAAACCTTGCAACAGATAAGAGGATGCTCACAGCCAAACCGATGCTCTGACCATGTGTCAGGCACGTGATGGTGGGGTTGGTGTCATTTGACAGTTGGTACTGCTCCGCATTACAGACAGTCCCATAGACACCGTCGAGTACTGACATGCTTGTATATGGGCGCAATAAAAGAACCACCTGGTGTTGCGATTAGACTGTCGGAACCTTCGAGATTCGCTCTGATCAGGAGGGGCTGGGATGTCAGAGCGAAGGATATGGAAAGAGGACGTGTTCCGCACTTATTTCAGAGTGGTCGAATGGCGTGCAAAATTACTTGGGCATTGACGTTGACTGAGAGCATTTGTAGGGGGGAAAGACGCGCATGCACCCAGTGTTCGGAAACATCTTGGTCGCTCATCCAAGCTGCGGGTCGTGTGTGTGTTAAGGCTGTGGCAGAGGTTGCTCGGAAAATTATATTCAAATTCAGTCGCCGAAATCTCATTGGTCAGATTTTTGTGATTGGCATCAGTGGCGGTACTACGGTACTGTACCTGCAAAATGCGAAGAGACGTCGCAAACAACAACAAAAATTTCGAATTATCTCCTTGACTTTCTCCATAAAATTAAAACCAAAATAAAAATTGATACATCATTGCATCACTCCCCGAAATCACAGACGAACACAAGCAAGGTTTGCGCTTGGGTTTGCGTCGATGTCGGAAAATTCGGGAACGGGTTTATAATGGTTTATAACGTCCACGCTTGCTAATATGAGTTATAATGTTTTGTAATATTTTGGGTGCCATTATAAATGGACCATTATAGGGGTTTATGGTTCGATTATGGTTATATTTGATTATGTAACATATATATATATTATTATAAGGTCCTTACAATGATATCATAAGACGAATCGATTATAAGATGCTACGGAATTTTCCGACAGACTTTGTCGACACCTGGTATACAGCCTGAGTTTCAGCAGTTACATTAGTCCTCACATCAACACATAGCCTTGCACATAGCCGCCACATTCTACTCTAGTTCCCCTCGAACAGATGGGGCGTTTCTATCGTAATATTCTCAGCGCAACTTTTGCGACATTCAGTGCAATTACTGTACAGGCGGGTTTGTGCCCATCCAACCAATCCAGTTCACTTGACGTTGGACGGCGCGTCCGGTGCGACCGTCTACTTTGAGATCGTAGGATCTAGCCTTGTTTGTGCACAACAGGTACACTCATTTCGACAAGCATTCCGACCGATTATGTCCCTTAGTGAGACATCGGTTCCATCGCAGCTATTTTTAGGCACTATGGACAAAGTTTACATCAATGACAAGACGGAAAACAATCCCACCCCGATCCATGGTCAACCTGCATGGGCAGCCAACACGCATCACATATCATATCACCTATGCGAAGGCCATCTCGACGGAACATCCTCGTTTTTGATCTCTAGAAATTCGGCCAGGCCCATGATATATTCAATTTGTGTGGCGTGGGGATTCAGCCTTGTCTGATTGAACCTGAGGCAGTTCTTGTCAGGGTAATCAAGCCCTATCGCCATGAGCCAGAACGGAGGCCCACCTTATAATGATCCGGATTGGAGTCATACAATAACAGTGGGTGATGTGCGCAGCACTAAGGTCAGGAACTTCTGCAAAAATGGAGCCTGTCAGGCCTGTCAAGACTGGTCCTGAAGTTCATACCACGGGTCTCCTTTATGTACCGTCCTCAAACGCTGTCCAGCCTTGGCCTAGAGTCGATGCGAGATATTGTTTACTCCTTGGTTTACTCGGTTACTCGGTGTTGGAAGGCATCACTGGTGTGATCGCCTTACTTAAGGATCTACGATAGCCTCGTTAGCGCACAACAGGTAAGTTACACTAATTTTTACGTCATTATAACAGACGCAGACAGTTTCGATTTTCCCTTATCTAGTACACTACGACAACATGTAAAAGGCTGTACACTCAGTTTCATAACCGTAGTTTGCTACGGGTCTTTGTCTTTGGGATGCGCGCCACAATATAAATTGAAAACTCAAACTTTTTTTTGACGAGTTGGCACTGATTCCATTCAGCAAGAGAGTAAGGGTTTGTGTACAGGAGAGACCAGTGTTACAGGAGAGATTGTTAGCAGGGGGGAAAGGCGGGGGGGAAAGGGAAGAGTAGAGTAGCACAGTGAATAGCAACACAATCCAGACGAAAAAAACACGGATGACTCGGAACGTGTAAGCATTGAGGAAGCGAGACAATGGGGCATTTACGATCAAAAGCGGAGCGGGATGTAAAAAAAAGTTGCATGGGAAGGTAAATGAGGACCGAAGAAGCGCAAGGCCGTGCTGGTCCGGGATGGCTGGGTGAGGCCAGAAATGGGTGGTTTCCACCCCAACCACTGTGGTTGCCTTACAACAGATGGATGACGTGCCTAACTTCCGATGTTGGGAAGATACATGGCTCTCCTAAACTCCGTTGTCAAATCCCGTCCGACCTTGGCCTAGAGTTGATACGAGATAGCGCTACGTCGTTCCCGTCAGCAGTTAGATTCCAGGCCCTATCATCCGCGAGCCCCATCTCGGTCGGTTGCGGACTGGGGCTAGACTTTGCCACATCATCATCAAGTTCTCCTTCGTGTCCACTATACTCCTCAGGGGAGGAGAAGAGGAGAAGTTCACGCCGGACGATCAGGAAGAGAAGGACGTTGATCGCGCCTGACAGGTTGAACGTCGAGACAGCAAAAAAGGTAGCCGCCGAGGGCGCATTCTTCTTAGTACCCTATCCAACGGACAATCGAGACTGGGAGGACCACGAGAGAGTATGCAATTGGGTAGCTGAAAAACATATGAGCGGCGCCTGCGACAGAAAGGCTACGGCATACGAAAGCATTCCCAATGCAGATCGCCTTTGTGCGTACTGGTCATTGGACTTGCTAAGACGAAACTTGTACCACTTCTTGGGATCAGTCGACAAGCGGCGGCCGTTCATCCAGAAGTAGAGCGGGATGTACATTATCACCGAGGCGGACAACGCGATCCAAAGCCAAATATATTCCCCGGCCAAGCGTTCCAAGTTGTATTTATCACCAATCCAGCACCAATACTAGCCAGACAGTGTCAGTGGTGAGACGTGGCAGCCAGAAAATGGAAAATATGTACCGGTGTGGGAGCCTCCAAATCCTTGTGAATGCCGTTGCCTATACCAACCCAGAGCACAACGAAGAGCGATGCGAGGGCAACCATACCAAAAGCAAAGCGACGTGCTTCAATAAATTTTACTTCCCACAGAGCTACTACGAACGTGTGGACAGTGATTATCTGGTCAGTTGCGCATCAGTGTCCTGAGAAGCCAACCATTACTAGGGAAGTTACCTACGAGAGTGATGAGTGCAACTCCAAGTTCGCCGCTTTGCTGAATAACGCCTTGTGCCGTGCAATAAGAGCCCACCGTGACGATCCCGTTGTGGGCCCATCGAACATCGAGGATACCACCCAAGGCTTGCAGGATATCATACGCGAAAAGGGAAAGCTGCCACACGACTACAGTGAGATTACGCGGGGCTGTGGAAAAATTGAGCGGACCAGGTAAATGTCAGAAGACACCCGCAGTAACTTCCGACCACCATTTGGATGGGCCTTTCTATAACGTAGTACATTTCTCTGCGTGGTTCTTGTCAAGATGAACAGGGACCAGTATGACGAGGTTGGACATACCACGGTCAAAGCAAGGGCGATGATTACAGCAGCGAGACTGAGGAATGATGCCTCTGCCGTCAGCTGTGCGGCGTGGCTTCAGTCTAACCCACTAAACCTTGCGACAGATAAGTGGACGCTCACAGCCAAGCCGATGCTCTGACCATGTGTCAGGCACGTGATGGTCTTATTTAGGTACTCCTCCGCATTACAGACAGTCCCATGAACACCATCACTGTCCGACATGCTTGTAAATGGGCGCGGGCGAAAAGGCCTGGTGATTGGATTAAGCTGTCAGAACTTTCGAGATTCGGTCTGATCAGGAGGGGCTGTAATGGGGGTATGGGAAGAGGACGTGTGCCGCACCTTTTTCAGAGTGGTCGAATGGGGTGCAAAAGTACTTGGGCATTGGCGTTGACGCGAGAGCATTTGTAGGGCGAAAAGACGCAGATACGTCACCCAGAGGCTGTTGGGGAACATCTGCATTGACTTTGGTCGAGCTGCGGACCTGTGTGTGTGTCAAGGCTGTCACGCGGTGGCGACGGTTTTACACCAAGTTCTATTCCAATCAAGTCGCCGAATTCTGATTCCTGTCATCTCACTTCGACACACCCACATTCTAGACTACTTCCCTCGAACTTATGGGGCATTTCTATCGTAATCTTCTCAGCGCAGCCTTGGTGGCATTCAATGCTGTTCGTGTACAAGCGGGTTCTTCCCCATCAAATCATCCAGTGTATTTGGGGTCAGAAGGCGCCTCTGATGCAACCGCCGGCTTTGAGGTCGTAGGATCTAGCCTTGTTAGCGCGCAACAAGTATTCATTTCCACCCATTACGTCCTTCATAATTCTAACTGATTCGTCGGTTCAATTGCAGCTATTTTTAGGCACTACGGACAAAGTTTACATTGTCGACAAGACGGAAAACAATCCCACCCCAATCCATGGCCACCCTGCCTGGGCAGCCGGTACGCAATCACATATCACCTGTGCGAAGGCTATCTCGACGGAACATCCTCATTCGTCCAGAGTTTTCGATCTCCAGAAATTCGGCCAGGCCCATGGACATCATTACGAACTCATTTTGTGCGGTGCGAGGGTTCGGCCTTATCTACCTTTGGCAGCCTGTTTGAACCTGAGGCAGGGTGGGAATGTCCTTGGAAATGGAACATGGGTCAATATCGGCGGTAATCAAGCCGTGACCTATGGTGGGGCTACTGCCATGAGCCAGGACGGGGGTCAACCTTATAATGACCCGGATGGGGGCAAGTCGTAAGCTTTGAAATCCTTATATTCAGACATTCCGCTCAAACTCCCTGTATACAACAGAATTCGGTACTTATCTCTTTCCAACCGATCGAATGACAGTCCATTGACAGCCTTCTTGTATAGGTTTTTAGATCCATGCGATGACAATAGTTGCGACTGGATACTGGCGGGCGCCATGACCACTCGCCGTTGGTATCCATCAGTGTAAGTCCCCCAAAGGTAACGACGTAGTTCCTTCTGACTACTTGTACAGCGAGACATTGGAAGATGGTAGCTTGATCATCGTAAGTATTCTGTCGTCCAGTCGTTGGTCTCTGATAGTGTCAACAGATAGGGGGGTGCCAATGGGGGGGCTTCGTTGACGATGCGGCCCAATCAAACCCTACGTATGAATTCCTCCCGTCTCGCGGTCAACCAGTAACTTCACCCATTTTAACAAACACACTTCCCTTGAACTTGTATCCTCTTATATTCCTGCTACCATCTGGTCGCCTTTTGGTCCAAGCCAACTGGCAGACAGCGCTGCTCGACCATCATCAGGGTGTGGAGTACAGAATTGATGACATCCCCGACGCCGTGAGGACCTACCCCGCAAGTGCAGGTGTCGTGATATTGCCTCTGACCCCCGCAAACAACTGGACTGCAACCATCATGTTCTGTGGTGGCACCAATATTGGGTCGAATGAGTGCGTGCACCACTTTTTGGGGCGTTTCCACTTACCATCCTGTAAACGTGTAGATGGGTGACGAATTGGAACATTGCCCAGCACGAGGCCTCTTCGTCTTGTGTACAAATCACTCCAGACGTCTCGAGTTCTTATACCCATGTCGATCCTCTACCGGAGGGCAGGACAATGGGAAACCTCATATTGCTACCAACTGGTCAGGTTCTTTGTCTTAACGGTGCTGGAACAGGTGCGGTCACTTGTCCCACATATCATTTTTTTTAGCGACACAGCTCAAGTATCTAGGCGTTGCTGGCTACGGCAATGATTCATGGGCTATTGGCCAGTCGTACGCAGATCATCCTATTCTCCAACCGGTCGTCTATAACTTGTCGGCACCTGCCGGTTCTCAATGGTCCCGGGATGGACTTTCCGCGAGTACTGTTCCTAGGATGTATCATTCCACTGCTTCTCTCCTTCCTGATGGTGAGGGTGCTGTCGTTCTGACTGACTAGGTACTCTAACGAAAGACACAGGCTCTGTTCTTGTTGCTGGTTCGAATCCTAATTCGGACTATATCGATTCTGGCATACCCTATCCAACCGAGTATCGCGTGGAAAAATTCTATCCAGCCTATTTTGAGCAGCGCCGGCCTTCGCCCGCTGGGATTCCAAATAACTTACGATATGGAGGGCCCGTCTTCAACCTGTCGTTGTCTGCCGGCGATCTCTTCGAAGACGCAGAGAACGTGAAGCGTTCCAAGGTGGTTGTGATGCGGACGGGATTTTCTACGCATACCATGGTCCGTACTGGTCAACCCCTACTTGTGTGCCATTTCCAAATGACTGAAACCCACAGAATATGGGGCAACGTCTTGCCGAGCTTGAAATTTCTTACACCGCGAACGCCGACGGTTCAGGAATCCTCCATTGTAGCAACCTTCCGCCCAACCCGGCCATCTTCCCGCCGGGCCCTGCTTGTGAGTGACTCTTCCTATCTTCTAAGCACGTCAACCCTATCGTCCCCCGCAGTCTTGTTTGTCGTCGTGAACGGCGTCCCGTCTGTTGGCAATCTCGTCATGGTAGGTTCGGGTGAAATCAACCAACAAGATGTTCTGCCTCCTGCCCCACTGCCTGCACCTCTCATTGCGGAAGGGTCGGTCTTTCCGTCTGCTGGAGAGGATAGAAGAAAGACAAACTTTGCATGTCCAGTGAAGACAGAGATTAGTTGGCCTTCCGTGCTCACGTGGACTTTTGGCACCGGGTTCTGGTTGTTTCTCTTCTGACGCGCTCTATCTTGTCGGCTGTTCCTCGGCTCTAGCTCCCACTGTCAAGGACCCACGCTTGATGGCTTGTAAATCTAGATGCGTTTTGACTTAATGGCGCTAGTTGTAAAGTGGCTTTGTGGTCATCACTAGAGGATTCACGACTTGATGTGCACAACAGCGCCCACCTTCTCAGCCCTTCAATTCCATGTGATAACTGAATAGATAGCCAGGGATTCATTTTTATCTGTATCTTTGTACCCTCAACATCACCGAATACGAATTATAATCAGACGACACTGCCCTACAGTATGGCTGTGACTCTGCCTCTGAGTCGTGTTCTTAACACGTTGGCGTTGGCGTGTAGGGAAATGCACATGCAGCCACCTACTTTGGTCGCTCATTGAAGCCGAGGGTTGTATGTGGCGAACCGGAGTTTCAAGCTTTTTCAAAGTTTGGTGCAGCTCGGATGGTTCCTGAATACCGCCTGAATTACAGTAATCAGCGAATATTCAGCGAGCAAATGAATCAGAATGAGATAGTCCGGAATTTGAATCGATCAAACCCATTCGTTTCCTTTCACCAACATTAGACGAGAAAATGAGCCACGATGGGGACAGTCTAGAATGTTGAACGAAATTGAACCGATTCGTTCCCTTTTACAGGGACTTTGACTGGGAGGCGCCGGTCACAAGCGTCCTTGGTTTGTAAGTTGATCGGCGTCTGCATAGCCTCAGGTTGTAGTTGAGTTTGGCTTCTTATCTTTGAGATCACACCTTGAACGAGCACCACCCAGGTCCGCCCATCGCATGTGCGACCCACAGCTTACTGCCATCGCATATAGAGAGGAGAAAGGAGCATGTGGCCGTCCCGGGAGATCAGTGCTGTGCAGCCCAAGTGATGACCTGAGTCACGCAAAGGGGAGAAGTGCGTAGAGTGGTTCACGGGCGAATGGGAGAAGAGAAGGTGACGGTAAGCAGTTTGCGACGAGAGGAGCGAGTGAGAGCGGCCACGTAATTGCATTCGCCCCACCCGCCGACTTGACCCCCTCACCAGTGCGCATCAGGTACGCGGTGCTCACACGTTCTCTGCACCACCACATTCGATTCCGAGTTCGCTATTGCATCACAGAAAGGTATCATGACGGTCACGACGCGGGATGTGTGCTCCTGTAGGTGGGCGAAAAAGTGTTCATGACCAAGTATAGTCGCCTGCCATCTGGTGGTGCGGGAGCGATGAGCAGGAGCGACGTGCAGCGCCTATCGGTGGCCGTACGAGGACGCAAGGGACTGGGTGATAACGCAAGGCGCCAGGGGCGTGCAGGATGTCAAGTTTAGCTCTGAGCCCCTCGCCGGACTCCTAGTACCGAAGTAAAATCGCATGGGACGAGGGCCTGCATAGCCACTGGCATGAACACGCGAGCCCAGCAAATCCAGCTCAGGCGGCGGCGGTAGAGGGCAGTGTCGGGGAAAGAGAGGACTCGGCCGATGCACGAACCGTGGCAGTGGTCTGGGACACGCCGATCCCATATGTTGCAGATGGATGTGCACGTTGCACACCACCTCGAGATGTGGAATCACGCTATCGACGTAACTTCGAGTCGCAAAAACGAGCGATTTAGCGTTTTCCTTGTATACTTGTACCATATCTAACAAGGCCTGGCGTGTCCTGTGCGGGGGGATTATGTCGACCGCGATTTCGTAAGGGAATCTCTGAAAGTAGTCGTCGAATGACCCTCGGTTATGCCGCGACTGGCACCGGAGGCACCAGCTCTTCATCCGAGTCCTGGTTCGCTATGTATCTTGATTAGTGTGAGTATCATTTGGAAATAGTCCGTCGCGAGCTTATTCTCAAATCTGCGTTGAGTCTCACTCGTGATTCGTTTGTTTGGCCGCTTGCCAGTGGCGTGCACGATTCATGCGTACGGCTCGCAGCACGCGTCCGGGAATCTACCCTAGACAGATCGTACCATTCCTCCCAATGATGAGCACTCAGCGCGACGCATTCCGTACTAGACCTTATGAAATTCGACCTTAGAACCGAGCTTGGAACGGTGATCCCCACCAACGGCCAAGTCTCGTTGAAGCACTCAATCAGAGACTAGAACTGGCAACACCCAGTTTTCCTTTAGGTCCACTGGGGGTAGTACCATAGACACCAGAAAGGATGAGCGCCACAAGTCATATTATCTCTTTGTTCTTTTTTCGACCACGTATCTTTCTCGTTACAGCAGCAACAACCTACAAACCGTTCGCTTCGTCCTGTCTCAACACAGGTCTTCATAATCGGGCCCAACTCCAAGATAGGCACGGATGTCCTGCGGCTCGACATTGTGCTGTCGAGTAAAGTAGGACATCAGCACCGCATAATTATCTGTGTCGCTCTCATCAGCTGACGGACGTGATACTACAGATGGGAGATGGGACCCAAACCTGTGTGGCGCAACGCGGCCTCCCGCGCGAGCACCGCGGCCCTGCGCTTCTCTTCCACCTTGACCGGGTCACACGCGCCATACGCGTCGAGCTCCGCCTGCAGCTCGGCAAGCCCCTTCGTCGTAGAAGCGAGACGTGCCACTGCCGCCGCGCGTTGATCCTGTTGATTTGTGGCGCCCGCGGACAATGAGGCAAAGGACGAGCCGTATGTAAGTAAGTTTTTGAAAAAACGTACGCTCTCGGGGCGCGCCGCGCGCTCGGCCGCAATAGCCGCTTGTAGCTCCGCCAATTGTTGTTCGCTCGCGGCTTGGGCTTCTCTCGCGGCGTCAAGGCGGTTTTGCATCTGTTTTGATTTGCAGATCGGGTTTTTTTTTTTTTTTTTTAAAAAAAAAACTGGTTAACGCCGCGGAATTGAAAGGACGACTCACGATTGCGCCTCGTTGAGAGGGAAAACTCCAGAAAACTGTGGGGAAAAAATCGATGCGTAAAATAGAATTTTGCGCGTGAAAGATGCAACGTACAGTTTGATGAACCAATTTTGTCCGACTGGACGAGGTTATCGTCGACGAGCGACTGCAGAACCTCCTTGACGGATTGCGAGACTGTAAATTTTTCGCCCCGCAGTGTGAACGAGGGGTTGGAGAATTCCACGAGTGAAATTTCTCAATCACCGATCCCTTTCATTTTAGGGCCGAGCTTCTCTAGTTCCTTCAGCTGTCATAATCAATCAAAACGCGGAGATACGACAGGTCTCGAGGTGCCACTCGCCTGATAGAAATCTTTCTACCGTGTGTCCAGAGCGTGTCGTAACGTAGACATATCGGTGAATGCTTACTGTGTCGTGAAAGATTTCCAATAGTTTTACTCTCTTTTCTTCCGCTGATAAGCCTCGAGGCGCCTGTGCACGAGAGGGCTGTCGTAGATATATGCGCATATAACACACACCCTCACCATTATACTTAGGATTGGTGGGACTTCCGAATCAAATACGCTGTGGTGACTGCCTGCTGTAGGGGAACAACTTGAAGAAAGAACGCGACGTGTCTGGACACGCCCCTCTCAGAGCCAGTCGCGTGACCGTAAGTGGCAATAGCACGCTGCATAGCACCAGTCTCCTACCAATTATGCAGTGTCAAGGCATATACAAAGTTTACTGGAGCACGGAAGCCTTGATGGGCACAGGATCGAGAGCGTGTGAGAGTAGGTGAGATGCGGTGTCCGTGGGGATGAATAGACAAGCAATGGTGCATGAGAACCAAACTGAACAAAATGCGGGCAGTTGATATCGGAAAATACGGGAACAGAAAGAAATAGGAGATCAAGAGGGAAAGTGCTGCAACATAGAGAGAACCAATAATGTCGATAATGAAGGGGAGAAGGTAGCCAACGATAATGGTTGATGCAAGAAGTTTGAGTGTCACCACGTCCTACCGGAGCAATTGCATATTCTGGTCGCCGGACGGGTAGCGGTATGAAACGAAATCTGGGCTTTGGTCAACAAGCGCCTCGATGTTTTTTCGCGTCGTCAGGGACATCGACAGCCTCGGAAATACATGGCCCTGCCCCGCTTCTCCGTTGGTCATCGTGTTCCCATAATGCATCCCCATCTCTGCCTCGTGCCGTGCCTCTGACCCGGAGCCTCGCCCTAATGGGAACTCGACAGGCTCAGGGTCCTGCACTGGGGTAGACGTCTTCCGCCCTAGCAACGATGCAAAGCCAAACTTGCTCTTACGTTTTGCGGGTTGTGGTGCTTGGAGGGATGACGGCACGAGTACACCGCGTGAGGCACCGAACTCCCCGTACTTTTCCGAGTCAAAATCTGCACGTCGCGCCGGCATCGTCTGGACAACAAGACCCGAGGGTGGATTGCTAAGTCCATTGAACGACTGCCGCCGCATCTCCGCACGGCTAAACGGCGCCTGTGGTGCGGTGAGCGCCTGCCCACCATTAACTTCGCGCATGTCATATGAAAACAGCGTGCGGGGTCGAAGTTCTGTCTGCGCGTGCACTGGTGCACGTAGTTGGACCTCGCCAGGAAGTGGTGGGAGCATCTTGTCCCGCCACCCGCTCGACGCTTGTGGGGGAGCTGCCTGTGATACTGACGTCGGGATTCGTGGAACTGGTGGTACAGGACCGATCTGGACTTGAGACGCGCGACGACGCAGATCGGGTTCTGATGTCGTTGGGTGTACACCCCGCTGAGTTGTCGAGGCTCGCAAACGTTCCTCTTCTGGGGTGAATGAGGGTTGTTCTGCGTCACTGTCGGCCAGAAGCGCTTTACGGCCATCAGAAAGCTCAGAGATGACTACTGGCCGGGAGGAAGTTGGAGATGGGAGTAGGCTGGACGGTGCGGTGGGCGGGGACATGCCAGCAGAAGATAGAGGATAATTAGGGGAAGCCGATGATGGAAGGGAAGGTGTGGAGACGTGCCGTAGGGCAGAACCTCCGTTGTCGCCTGTGCCACGACTAACCAAATACGACAATGGGGGTGGCGGTGCAAGAGGGTAGTCATCATCGTGCGCGCGGTCAAGTGAGCGCGCATGTGAAATGTTGATGGTGGAAGGGTCGACGTCATTTTTCGAAGACCCAGTAACTAGCCGCCAGATCTTCGCCAGACCGTTCTTCTTCTTTGGCTTGTCTTCAGGCGGTTGCTCAAAGGCGCGTTGAGGAGCCAACGCCGCGCCGTTTCTCCAACTGTTTATAGTTTGATACCTATCAGTCGTGTCGGCCGGAGAGTGTGGCATGCGTTCGCCGCCATGTTGCAGAGCAATACTAAAAGAAATCAACTGAGCAAGTAGCATAATGCAAAGAGTCATGAGCAAACGCACTGCATATCCACCATACTTCCACTGAATCCAGAAGGTGCTAGACTGTCCGAGCTCCGCAACCCTGGAGACAGGTTCCGCGTGCCGAAGAACCGGGTCCGCCGGTTCGGGGATGTGCCGGCAGAAATCATGCTGAGGGCTTCAACGGATGCGTTTGACTGCAGGCCACGTGTGTCCATTGGCGCAGTCAACACACTCATGGGGCGGGAGGTCGACGAGCGGGATGGGAGAAGGGGAAGACCGCTATCGGTATATGACAAGGGGCTCATGGTCGAATACATCGAGGCAACATCAATGGCCGAGCCGCGGGAAGACTTGCGTGCACGTGCGCGCTTTTCCTCAAGACGCCGTTGTTGACGCTCTTCGCGCTCTTCCTTGCGAACATCGACGTGCTCGACGATCATGCCGTTCTCCAAAACGGTGACTTCACGTCCGTGGCCGGTCGTTTGGGTCGGTAGAGGGATCATCGAAGACCGAGTGGTTTTGATTCGCACGCCACGGTCATCCGATGAAGTGGTAACGCCAAGCTCGTAAGCAGAGCGGCGCAACTGCGAATAAGCATCTCGCATCCTATCCTCGAGCTGGCGAGACTCTTGTAAAGCACGAGCGTGCGCCAATGCTTCCGCCTCGACCAATGTCTGCTGCGTCTTTACATATCTATCAAGAGCTTCGTTTTTCGAGGCAGGTCCTTTGGGATTCTACGGGAGTGCAGGTCAGTCAAAACCGTGTTGGCGAAGGTCAGGGGGATTGACAAGAGCGAAATGAAGCGCACCATAGTGAGCCACAGCTTCAAGTTGGCCTCCGTCAGCCGCCCCCCACGGGCCCTTGGCCGCTGAAGATCCGGAGGTGGAACGCCCATTGCTTCCTCTTCGAGTTCTCGCCTAAGCAAGTCCTCGTAATGTATGTCACTCTCCCGCGCCCAAATGCCGAGTGACGTGACGTCGACGTCCGCCATATCCTGGTCGCGCATTGCGCACTCGACGCAGACTTCTTCGGGGGGTAGGGGCTGGGTAGTGAAGACAGGATTAATGGGCTTTGGAGCAGGTGTTGGCGTAATATAGGTGGGTTGCTGGGCCTGTACGCGCGGATTGGGAGAGACGACTGGGACGACCATGGCGGGACTGTATTGAGCCGTGCTGGATATGCGCATACCTGGTGACAGGGGGCTTGGCAGGGCGATGCTCGGAGCTTGGCTGGCCACACCACCAGAGCGAGGAGAAGGTGAGTGGGATTCGAGTAGTTGAGGGTCTCGCGGGGAGTTCTGCCACGGTGAAACAGGTTGTAGAGGGCGTGGTTGCTGGGAGGAGAGGGGAGGATCGGCGGCCGCAGGCGGAGGCTTGCTGAGTTCACCGCTTGAAGTTTGTGAGGCCTGCGAGGGACCAAAAAACTGCAAGTTGATCTCATTCACGCTGGAGGAGCCATTGATTGGTTGTTTATGGTCGAGGGGAAATGAGTTTGGAGGAGAACCGACGGTGAGAGGGGTGGATTGATGGTCAGGATGTTGAACGAGGCCGCGGTCATCTGGAGTTAATTTGAGAGAAGACATATTCAAATTATAGGGTGGCAAGTCTGAGGGGCCGCGGACAGCTTGGTGCACGGCATCTGGATAGAAGGGAGTGTGTGATGGAATGATGTCGGATGAGGGAGCACCCTGCTGAATAGCTGGAGGTACGTGGCGTGGGGAGGAGAGGACGGGATAACGGTCGTCAGGAAGGTCAAGGTCTGAAATTGCGAGACCGCGAGGAAAAGGTCTGTGTGATGATGGAGGTGGTGCTACGGTTGTCGTGAGAACGTCTGTAGCCATGTCGGTTTTACCGCTGAACGAACAAGGGGCCTTGAGCGGCTCGAGTCCTGGGAATAACGTAGAAATGAAAGGAAGAAGAGGGACAAGGGAGGGAAAGAAAAGAAAGGTAACGAGAGGAAAGGGGAGCAAAGGGTTGAGGAGAGGCAGCCATGAAACGGGGCTCATTCGGGAATCACGTAATCAACACTTCTTACTCAATCAGTGCATTTCTATTACTCTACGTGTATTTAAGAAACTGGGCCAGTTCTCTTCACTCACTTACGGTACCTGTAAACGCTTATGTAAACACGTTGAATTGATCGTCCGATCAACGGGGCACTGACCACAACACATTCTTTCGGGTTCGCCTCATCTTTCGTTGGAGTTGAAGCATCCCGTATAACAGTGCTTCGGCGGTAGGTGGGCAACCGGGGACATAGATATCAACGGGGACAATACCTATCCATACCCATAAATAACAGTCCAAACACGGATGGGTCATCATAACTTACGGTCACAGCCACGTACGACCGAGTAGGAATAGTGGTAGTAACCACCCCCATTAGCACAAGAGCCCATGGAGATCACCCAACCTAGTTGATGATGCGCTACATCAGCCACACGCATCGGATCAAGCTATGAAATACATAACGTACGAGGTTCTGGCATCTGATCATACACTTTCCGAAGGGCAGGTGCCATTTTGTTGGTCAGAGTACCGGCGACAATCATAATATCTGACTGGCGGGGGCTTGCCCGAAACACGACACCAAGACGATCCTGATCATAACGTGCAGCAGCCATATGCATCATCTCCACGGCACAGCAAGCCAATCCTGTAGAGAAGTCGTATGAGAGACGCGGTGCAACCAGAGTCGTGTACGCACCGAAAGTCATCGGCCACATTGAACCCTGGCGAGCCCAGTTGACGACCTTGTCGAGAGTGGACAAAACATATTCTGATTGTACGTGTGAGCAGACAAATCACAAATGCATCGGTTTTCACGCGCCAGCATTGTTCCGAGGTTGCTCTAAACTCAACTGGTTCGAGCCTTGCTTTGCGATGCTTGTGATTGGGTTAGTAGCCGAGACAGACGGCGAAACAAGTTCCGGCGACGGGGAGGGTGTAGGCGCTGATGAATGTAGAGAACGGAGAGCTGTGCAAGATTGAGGACTAGTGCGAATTGTAGAGAAGCTATGTGACACGCACTGGCGAAACTAGTAGCTGGAAGGGAAGGCAATAGAGTACGCCGAGCAGCGCCATGCAACTACAGGTGATACATGTGAGAGAAGGTGAATGGGAGAGAGAAAAAGGTCATGCCTGCGATTTTGAGAGACATTGGGGACGGTGGTGTGGACAACGGGAATTGAACGTCTCGGGGTGCGGAGAGTTGCGGTGCCTCTGCAATTGGCTGGAGGTATCCGGACAATGCCGGGGCTAAGGCTCCCGCCTATGATGGCAGTGGCAATTGGCATGTGGCCGCACTCGGAGTTACTCTATCTACCCATTATCAATGACGTTCGACCCCAGCGCCGGGGCTAGCCCCAGGGCTACGGGTAGGGTGTGCTGTCTGCGCGTGGCTGCGGCGCCCGCGTGTATAAGCTACGGGTTGTTGTATTTTCGGTGGCTCGGGACCTGTTCTGCTCGCTACCTTGACCGCTATCTCCTTGGTACTTTCGGACGCTACTCGGGATGGCGATCTTGTTGCTGGCAGAGGGCACCTGGTCTTTGGACGCTTCTCGGAAAGCGAGATACTAAATCGGGGCAGTGTGAGTGATATCGGGTGTGGTGCGAATGTGTCTGTACGTGCATCGCTGTGGGTTTAAATACCAATCTTGTCTTTCTCACCTTTCCTATGCGCACCAATCCAACATCAACATGTCGCTAACACAGCTTGTTCTCCTCTCTCCCATCTATCATCCCACACCCGCTACTCCCCCTCTCTCCCACTCCCCTCCGCTGCCTCCTATGGACACCAGTGACTCCTCCTCCGACGATGGTGACCATCTCCACACTCCTCTCCAGCTTCCAGATTCCAACACCACCATTGCCTCCTTCCCTTCCTCATCCAACGAATCCACAGACCTCTTTGACTTCGCCCAACCAAAATATCTCCGTTCATCTCATGTTTCGCGTTCCGTCTCTTCCCTCTTTCCCGAAGAGCAACACCCCCACTTTGGAGTTTCAACTCAACGCGCGCACGCCGACTTCCCTCACAACGCCCTTCAATTACAAGGCGCCTACCAACCAGCTTCTCACTTCTCAGAATTCACAATCCTCCTTCGCGTCGTCATGCGAATCTACACCACCTCCTTACCAGCTCCATGACCAACTCCCTTCTGTACCTTTCCCGCCCGAACCCCGTGATCCCTCCCCCTCCTGTGTCACGTCTTGCCCGCGTATATCTCGCTCATCGCGTTCAAAGCACCACGTTACCACCAAAGCCTCGGCATATTCCCGTCGTTTCCCCCGCGGGCATCATCTTAATCCCGAGTTCGTGCAATGGTACCATCTTGGTGACGAGCTCGGTGCTGGTGGCTACGGTTTCGTCATGACTGCGGTTCATCGACTCGAACTGCGTGAAGTCGCAGTCAAGTTCATCATCAAGGCTAAAGTTCCAGAACACGCGTGGATGGAGGACAAATCCGCACGCCGGGTTCCCACGGAGGCGTTACTGCTAGGTCTTCTAGATCACCCAAACATAGTTAAATGCATCGACCTCTTCGAGGACGAACTGTACTTCTATCTGGTAAGTCGTCACATAATGACGCTTGTGTCCTATGATCGGACTGCTAATGTTCCCTGCCACAGGTACAGGAGCTCCACGGTACTCCGTGGGTATCACAGACCAACGATTCGCCCCCACAGGAGCTGGTCATTACGCCTGGAAAGGCCTCGTCTCATTTCTCGACCCCCGCGTTAACACCTTCGCCTTCGGTCGATTCAGACATTCAACTACCTGACACCCCTCCCCAGTTTTCTACCAATACTGGCGATCTTTCATGTGCATCAGGGAGTGCGAAGCAGCTTTGTGCATCACCAAAGGACCTTGTTCTCATCCCTACTCAACCGTGTCCGCCGTACGGAAAACGAGGAGCCTTCCTACGCCGACCGTCCCACGACCTCTTTGAATGCATCGAACAATCGAAGGACAAGCGCCTCTCCGAGAGACAAGCACGATTCGTATTCGCGCAGATCGTCGAAGCCATCCACTACCTTGACAGCCAGGGTGTTTCACACTGCGACGTCAAGGATGAGAACATACTCGTAGACAGCTACCTCAACGTGCGTTATTATTCGTCAACTGCCATCCGTTTCTCTCCCTGACGCTCGCACGAATCTCTTTCTACTAGGTGAAGCTCGTTGACTTTGGTAGCGCCGTTGTCGTGGACCCTGCTGAGCCGCGTCCGCTATATACCCTCTTCTTTGGCACAACTGCCTATGCCGCATCCGAAGTACTTCAGAAGAAGCCATACCGTGCACCTCCTGCAGAAATATGGACGCTTGGTGTCCTTCTTTCTTATCTGCTCACCGGGGCCTCTCCATTCCCGACTGAGCGCGATGCGATTGCTGGCCGCGTCATTCTCGCTAGCCACGCATCCGCTTACGTTTCCGAATCTGCCGAACGGCTCATGTTGCGCTGCCTGGACCCGGATCCAGAGCGCCGTGCGAACATTCACGAAGTGCGCACACATCAATGGCTGGACGGCGCGTTGGACCTGCCCCTGGACGAACGCATACTCTGATTGACTCAGGACGTTTTGGGGGGTCGCAACCACGATTTCATTTTGACATCGCCGGAACTACCACGTTTTTCACCTTTTTTTTTATTATCGTGCATTGTCTGGGACAACAGCATTACATCCCTCGGTCAGCAACTTCACGCATTTTAATTATTAATTTGTATGTTGTACAACACAAGCGAAATTCCTTTTACTGTAAAACCCGCGGATACCCCAATACCTTTGGCTTTGTACAACGTACGATACGCCGTAAATGACCAACTCATGTTATCGTAATGTATCGATACATTCATGTGTTCACCATAATCCTTGAGCTTGAGCCCCTCCACGAGGCTGAAATGAAATCGAGAAGCTTTGCTTCCATCACCAATGGGCACCGTTGGCCTACCGATGTCCACTTCGGAGTATCGCGACGCCCCACGCCCAGATCATGAGTACAAGTGCCTAGGCGTTGACAACCCCCACCCGTGGGCGTTCCTTGATGGACACCTGGAAATGAGAAGTACGGCCCCTATCACGGAGGTCTTGTTCGCGTGTCGTTTTCGCCAACGACCGCGCGCGGAACTTGAATGCCATAAAAGAAAGGGGACGGTGCCGGAACACACGCTACAAGGACTTTTTGCGAGCGGAACACACGAGGTAAGGCAGCAAATTCCCAGCTTCGTGCGCAAAGCCGCGGGCGCACCCGTCCCGTAAACTGACCCGTTGTATCCCGGCAAAAAATGCTCTCGAGGTGCGTACAATCGTACTTGCCGCGACTATCTCGGCACGGAGCGTTTCGGAGAGCCGGATGATGATGTATCGCGTCGAGGCGCACACGGAGCGGTGCCTGCCGCCTTTCTGTGCGTGGACTTGGCAGAAAATGCCCCATTGGTGGAGGCACCCCCTCGTGTGCGCCAGCTGGAGAGAAGTTGGAGGGCGGAGGTGGATTGCGGACGTGTCAGTGTTCCTTCTTGGTGACGTCGTCGAGCTTCCATGTTTAGGATGAGACGTCAGGACTGATGAGCGGATCCGTAAGAAGAATAATTTTTCTGCTTGTTTGAGAAAAAAAAGGTTCAAGAAAGAAGGGCCAATCCACATCGCGATCGGGGGTACATGGCACTTGCTCAAGCTCAAGATCGAGGCGGATCTCTCCAAGAAACGCAGTCACCCAAGTCTGGTAAAAACAAGAACAGGAGGGGCAGTTTCCTTTTCTGGATTTACGGTCACTCAGACCAAGAAGCCGGTCACGATGTTTTTGGTTTCTGGAGAATCGATCAGCTACACGTTTAATAGATGGGCAGTGAGAATCCTATGATGGTACAGTGGAGACGAGAGCGTAGGGGGAAAAAAAAACTTTGGCACGCACCGCGATCAGTGCCCTCGCCTAGCCTCTTGACATCCCCGAGAAGAACTTCCCTTCGCTGCGCAACATCATCAGATAGAGGCCTCTGACCCTCTTCGACTACGAGCTTCTGCCGGAATCGATTGGACATAAGGTGCAAGCTCCGATTCTGGTCTGCCCAATAAGATCGATCTGTGCCTTGTTGACGTGGCGGACGCCAGTGGAGAAGTAAGGACACCTCTGCCCTGGGGCGTATTGTGGGGCCCCTAACCTCTTGTGCCTGTCCTTCACGGTGGATACTCTGCCCAAAAATAGTAGGATTGAGGTTCGTCGTCGTCATCGGATGCGGCACGCCAAAACATATACAGAGCCATGCGTCATTGTCGCGTACGCCGCTCTCCTTGACGATGTCACACTTGGGCACGGGATCGCCAAAGCACCGAGCATCGTCCGCGGCGGCGTTCCTCCTGGTGTTCTGAACCTTGGAAAGCAAGAAATGCCGTCCGAAAAGTGAGGGATTACCGCCCGCGATGTTATCAACCGCGGGCGCCATGCCGGACTGACCTGGGCCATTCGAGAACGTGGCTCCCTCGGTGAACGGAGACGGGTCTCCTGCGGCCAGCGTGCACTGCGCTCCGGCTTCCCGTCGCTCCTCGCGCGGACCCCCGCTGTCAGGCACAGGATTTTTTTTGGTGCCGGACTCGAATCAGCGAAACCTAAAGGCGATGTCTCTCTTTCGACAAGTGTACGTTCCGTCCAGCCACCCCCCAAATCTCTGGTTCGGAACAAACCTATACTTGTTCGACGTTGCGGTGCGACTCGTGATTCAAGGAGACACGTCTCGCCTCACTGAAAGCGGATCCGAGGGAGATCCTAGTAGGCTACGTGGCCCTAGGAACACTAATAATGGGTTCATAGAAAAAACGTACATGTAGCCTGATCTCGCACGTTCAGACTTTCCACCATGATCGAGAATAGCGCCGAGACCAAAATCGTTATAGTTTGCCTCCGACATACGTTCTTCCATTTTGCACTATTCCTTTCACTTTCGAGATGGCTGTTGTCCTTGGCGCGTGATGATTCTCACGGCGATTTTTGGCATCCCACTGCCTTCCAGTAAGGTAAAGGCCGTGTGTAACGAGCTTCCCATAAAGCCGCTGGCACACGTCTAGGTTGACGGCGCAACGGCGCAACCCCCCAAGTACATTGCGGGCCCAGACTTGTTCCCATCTGGCTCGATGCGTCCGATCTCGGACTCGTCTGATCAAGTCAGCTGAGACCAACGTCAGTCATCTGCGCTCAGACGGCAGAGAACCTGGCGGGGAAGAGACATTCATTGAGCCGCTGTATTGTACTCTGTACCATGTGTTGTGATCTACGCGATCCCGGCCCGGATGCTCTCGCCCGGTGCCCGATTTCCCACGCGTACTCGTACTGACTGACACACGCTACTGCCACCAGAGGATGGCGATTCGGTCGTCGTGGATTGTGCTTTACCTTTCTCTTCTCCATCTCGTCGGTATTTATCTCTTTACTCGCGGTTTCTTACTTAGCAGGTTGTCACTCTCTACCGTCTCCGAATGCTCGTCTACCTCTGCAGCGCTGCCTTGCACCCTTCCTCCGACCCACACGCGCGCCGTGTTCCTCGTCGTCGACTCTCTTCGCTTCGACTTTCTCTCGCCTCATCCACCCGAGCCCCATTCTCCCTACCACCACAATGTCCTGACCCTTCCGCGAGAGCTGACGGCTAAGCGCCCACGCAACTCATTTCTGTTCAACGCCTATGCAGATCCACCAACAGCAACACTACAACGCATCAAGGGCCTCGTCACCGGCTCTCTCCCTACGTTTGTGGATATTGGCCACAACTTTGGTGGCGCCTCCATCGCGGAAGACTCGATCATTCAGCAACTACAACGGGCCAACAAAACGGTATGTCCTTAGCGCTCGCACAAGATTCTCGTCGAAGTCGAACTTTTTGTGTAGATCGCGTTCATGGGAGATGACACCTGGCTCTCCGTCTTTCCAACCTCTTTCCACCCGGAAATGACCCATGACTTTGATTCTTTCAACGTCGAGGATTTGCACACAGTCGACAACGGCGTCATCGCCAACCTCTTCCCTCTTCTCACGAACTCCTCAAAGTGGGATTTCCTTGTTGGTCATTTCCTCGGTGTCGATCATGTCGGGCACCGCGTCGGTCCTGACCATCCCACGATGCTCGCAAAACAGAAGCAGATGAACGACGTCCTTCAAAACGTCGTCGACGCCCTTGATAAGGACACCCTCCTTGTTGTCCTTGGTGACCATGGAATGGACCACAAGGGTGACCACGGTGGTGACGGTGACCTCGAAGTCTCTGCTGGCCTCTGGATCTATTCCAAGGGTGCCCCCCTATCCTCTAAAAACCCACCGACATCTCATCTCCCACATAAAACCTTCCCCGGAGAGCCTACTTCGCATCGTTCCGTGCAGCAGATTGACCTCGTGCCGACCCTTTCACTCCTTCTTGGCTTGCCCATTCCATTCAACAATCTAGGAACCGTCATCCCCGAATTGTTCTGGCGAGATCACTCAGGCAGCGATTATGCCAAGGCACTTGACATCAACGCACGTCAGGTGCGCACGTACTTGGACGCATATCGGAACAGCGCCTCAGGCGGCGAGCTCGACGGCGTGTGGGACGCGCTCGCGGCTTCTTGGGCCCGTTTCGACGCCAGCAAGTCAAAAGAGAAGCCGCAAGCAGCGATGCAGTTTACGCGGTTGGCGCTCGAGACTTGCCGTTCGCTCTGGGCGCAGTTTAATCCTGCCCTGATGGTAGGAGGACTAGGCGTGATCGCGCTGAGCCTCGTGGTCGGCTGGGGTATTTACGAACGCAGCCGCTCTCTGGGCGAATGGGACGACTCCGTGTCACCTCTTGGACGCGCAACATTGATATCCACGGTTGTCGGCGCAGCACTCGGCGCGGCTGCACACGTTCCATTACAAAACGTCCAACAGTTCCACGGTGTCTCCTTATTTCAGCTCGTCCTCTTTGGCGCGTCTGTAACGTCCGGTGTGTGGGTTCTCTTCTCGGCGCCGCCGAAGCTTCGCGTCTCCTGGTCCACACCGGTCCTCCTACTCCACTCACTTTCATTCTTCTCGAACTCATACACCTTCTGGGAAGACCGCGCTGTTCCGTTCTTCTTACCTTTCACGCTCGTCCCACCGCTTCTTGCGGCGCTCTCCGCACCCACAGCGCGTCTTCGCTCCCGCATCCTCGTTTTCTCGACCCTCTTCGCGGTCTGTGTCAGGCTCATGGCCACCAGCACCGTCTGCCGCGAGGAGCAGCACCTTGGTGCAGCGTCACGTTTTTCTCCGGCGCCGGCGCCGCTGAGCCTCCCCTCCTCGCTCGCGTGCTCCTCTTCCCCGCAGCGGTGCTCGTCCCCTACGCCATCCGGCGCGTGCTCGCCATCTCCAAGTCCGACAATGGCATCGCCGTCCTCCTCCTGTACGTCGTACCCCCAGCGCTCGTCACGGGCTCCGCATACTGGTTCCTCGAGTGGCTCGACGCCTCGGGTGACTATCCAGATCTCCGCGGCGCGCGCACGGCCCTTGCGTGGACCAGCGTCATCGCCGCATTCGGCGGCACCGCGCTCTGGATGTTCCTCCCTGTTACCCTGCACATTTCGTCCGAGCGCGCCCCCGGCGCGCAAAACAAGACTGAGGTCCGCGTCCTCGGCTTCGCAAACGCGTTCGGCGCGCCCGTTGCCGTGTTCTGGGCCCTCGCCCTCGTGCCCGTATGGCTTGCCGCGCAGCCCACCGCACAGATCACACTCGCCCTCGCGACCGCCGCGCTCTTTGCGCACCTCGAACTCGTCGATGCCACCCGCGACGCACGCGCCATTCACGCGAGCTTCGCTACCAACCCAGCCGGCGCGCTCGCGCAACTCCAACAGCAGCAGGGTCAGGGCCAAGGGTGGCGGGTGCCCCCGCGGCTCCTGTGGCGCCTGTATCGTTCGACGAGATTGCGCCACTCGCGCTGCTGGCGCAGCTTGCGTTCTTCGCGAGTGGGCACCAGGCGACGCTTGCGAGCGTGCAGTGGAAGAGCGCGTTCGTGCTCACGTCCACCGTATCGTACCCGCTCTCCCCACTCCTCGTCATCCTCAACACCTTCGGCCCCACCGCACTCCTCGCGCTCGCGGCGCCACTCATCGGCATCTGGAACGTCGCGCCACTCGCGCCCACGTCCGCACCGGATGGCGGCGAGGGGCAGGGGCAGGTCGCGATGACGAGCCAGGCACCGCAAGCGGCGCTCGCGGCGGTACGCGCGGCGCTCGGCACCTCGCTGTACTTTGGCGCGCTGCTGCTCGGGAGCGCACTCAGCGCCGCGTGGCTCCGCAGGCACCTGATGGTCTGGAAGGTGTTTGCACCGCGGTACATGGCTCGGCGCGGTGCTGCTGCTGCTCGTGGACGCCGCGGTGCTGTGCGGGCTCTGGATCGGCGTCGCGCGCGTCGTCGGCCGCGTTGCGCGCATGTTCGCGCTCCCTGACCCGAGCCCGAGTTCTGCTCAAGGAGCAGCGGAAAACGTGAGGACTTCATTCTGATGGGACGAAAAAAAATAGTGTATGTCCCCTATCTCGAGTGACTGCAGTAGTATTAGAGTTATCGCGCCGATGTGTTGCACTTGCACTTTTGTGTGTGTTCGCGAACGATCACATTACCTTCAGTCGACCATAAGCAATGCGTTGCACTAAAAAAAAAAGTCCCTGGTCTGTATGTATTACGACCGCCCGTCGCCACCAGAGCTGGTCGGACGTACATTCTATGTAGTGAAAACGTTTCTAATTTTTGATATAATATTTGCTTTCTGATCGTCTGACTCTGTTTGAGTGAGAGACAACTTAAGAGAGACAACTTAGCGTATAGTGACTCGAAGCATGTACTGGTCATTCATATCCAGAAATGAATGCACGTCTCTCTTGGGTCGCAGATCTCTGTACACTTGCAGCAATATCTATTGAGAGTTCGGAGACCACACATATGAACAAGGGAAGTCCAGATAGAGCCAAGGTCCGCCTATGTATCGAAGCGATTGGCACAGTAGTGTGTGCCCTTGAGTAAAAGGATTGGTCTTTCTTCCATACTGAACGATGCGTTCCGGGACGGTTCACAAAGAGGTATTCGCGAAAGATAAGAGTCAGTAGATTCTCTATTCTATGTAAGAGAAGTAACCACGTCGTTAACTGTACCGAGATAGTGATAATTGCTAGATGAAGGACAGACAAGGCGTCCAGATCGAGAGAACTGCGCACCGCAAGGGTGGAAGAGCACTTAGAGATTCACATCCAACTAGCAATCAAGATCCCGCCTTCTCTTCCGCTAGTGCCCACATATAGTACACACCTGCAAAGCGGTCAATGCCCGACCTTGTGATAGCGGTTGTCCACTCAGCTCACCAATGCTTCGGTACGGCCTCCACGACTCGGTCAGCTCCTCCATCTGCGTCGGTGTCAGGATTGGGCCTCTGCGCCGGACATCAGCACCAGCGTCGAACAGACTTCAATTCCAAACCAGTGCCACGTACTTGACCTTGTTCTTCCCCTTCAGCCGGTCCGTGAGATAATCGATGGTCAGACCCGCGGGGAGAGGCGGAATCGGCGCCCGCCTCAGACGGCCATTCAAAGTGGGAGGCTCGCTTTCCTGGTCCGGCTTCATTTTGACAGAGGTCGGCTTATTTTTGAGCTTTTTGGACTTTGCGGGCGTTGATTTGGGTTTAGCGCTGCCCTCGGCCTTTGGCGGGTCCTCCGAAGAGTCTGGGAGCTTCTTCGGTGACACCTCGATGCGGTACTCTGGCTGGTGTAGCGATAATACCCAACGAAGGAGGCCACGTTGCACGCCAAGATCGCCTGCGAGAGTTTAGCTAGAACTGTTATGTCCATCAAACACCTACCAACGGGCAATATATCGGGGCGTCGTAGAGAAAATATGGCGAACATCTCAACTACAATAGTTTAAGCACTGTTTCCGCGACCAAAAATAAAGAAAATCAAGCCCACCGGTCCACTAAAGGGTGAAATTTAGATGAGAGCTGGCAATTGGGGAGGGAAAGATAGCTCACTTTGCCAATTCCATAGACGGCAGTCAAAAGCTCAAACAATTCTTCATCGTTTGCATCGAGGAGCTTTTGGTTGGTGAGCCGGCCGTCAGCAAATCTAGTCGCCAGGTCCCGAACTACAAATATGAACAAGAACGCTCAGGCTGTGCATGATCATGAACATGCACCATATTCCGCTTTGCGCCCGCTCAAACCTGCTGTTCTCAATATGGCGAGATCCGTGGTCGCAACCTGATAGGCTGTTGGGAACACTTCTTGGCGAGATTTGGCCCAGCTAGCAAAGACGCCGGAACGTCCAATTGTTGGAGACTCAAACAGCTAGAGAGCGGGAATAAATGCACTGACTATTGTTCATCTGGCTTTTCAGGGAGCTCAGGAAAATACAGCCTCAAGAACTTATGGTGGATGGCCCGCGCAGCCAACCAAGAAATCTGCTGGCCGCTTCGAGCAATCATTTAAAGTTTTGAACACAACGGAAGAGGAAGATCCATGCTTCATTCGGCTTACAGTATGGAATAACATAAGGTTCTGGTTTTCGTAGTTAATGTCAAGCGGACTATCGTGAGATGACGAATGACTGACTGAAAAGGATGAATGGCTTCCACGCTCTCGAATGGTGTACAGGGAAGGCGGGAAAGTACGTCCTCGAATCGATAATCTGCTTGAATGAGGTGATTCTTAGCGTCTTCCAAAGAAAACGTCAATTTGGCAGGCAGGGGCGCAAGTTCTTCTCCGGAAGGAGGAATAAGCGGGCGTGGTACCCCTTCATCCGCACCAACTTTGGTCGCTTTTTTGGGGCGCTTGGTCACAACTGATTCTTGGCGTTTGGGTGGACGTTTCGCATCGGCAACTGGAAGGGACCGTGCAGCAGAAGCAGCAGCACTGGCGCGGGTAGCAGAGCGGGTCACCGGCATTGTTGGATTGACTGCGAGTGTCACTCACTAGTCATCGGCGCTGCATCAGCATCAACGACTTGAACATAGCCATACCGGCAAATACCGGCTACTTAGCTCTGCCGCCGATGCCGCCCATTGCGATCAACTGCGAAACGGATATCGATGACATAGCCTGACCCTAATAGTAACTTGTATAAAAGGTGACCTCTCGCTCAATTCCCACTTACCATCACCCTCACCTTCAACAAGACTGTCGCCCCATGTCTGCAACTGGAAGTACGATCCCGCTACATCATGTTACGAGTCTAGTCACGGGAAAGCTCACGTTATTCTCAGAGTTATATCGTCGTCTTCAAGAAAAGTGCTTCTGATGAAGTGATCAATGATCAAGCCGAGAAGGTCAACCTAAATGGCGGAACGGTCGAAAGAAAGTTTAGCTCGACCCTCCTGAGGGTAGGCGCAGTGATTCCATGAGACTACGTGATCTCTTATATTGCACAACCAGGGCTTCTCGGCCGAGATTCCAAATACCTATCTTATGACATTGCAGCAAAGCCTCACGCAAGATGACAGCCAAATAGATTACATCGGTGAGGGTCATTCGTCATTGGATCGAACGCGATGACATTGAACTTGGGCGATGTAGAACCGGACTCGACGGTAACCACACAAATGACCTGATGTAAGAAGTGTACAGTACTTGTATGGGCCATGCTCTACCAGTACAGCGGAGAGGAATACCACCTTGATTTGTTGTAAAATTGAGGGGAGTCGTTGACCAATTGTATGCTTCTATTTTGCGGGGCAAGGGTGACTCCGGCGTATCCAGAAGGGGTTACTGCACGCAAACGCAAATTGTAACTTTCGTAACTCTGTGTGTTCCATTTGAATTATGTACTTGTCACGCACCTGCCAGCACCGCGGGTTTCCCTTGAAGCTATCCGGCTCGGACACGAGACGAGCGCGCGCACATACTTAGCACCAAATTGGCTAAACAACTTACATACAATACCGGTCAGCCCACTTTACCCGTCTTTTTTTTTTCTTTTTAAACACGCGTTCTTCGTCCTTCTTTTCTAACTACCACCACCACCACCACCACCACCACCACCCACTTCAGCCCTCTTCGTTCACTCATTCTCATTACATTACTCATGGCCCCTACCACGTATAAGGATAAACGTACACTCCCCCCTACGCGTTTCGTTGGCTCCGCCAGCTCACCTCGTGCAGGTTACACTATTGTTTTCAAAGACGCTGTCACTGAGGAAACAGTCGTCAAGTATATGTCCGACGTTGTGGACGCTGGTGGCCGCCTTACTCAGTCTTATGACTGGTTCCTGAACGTATGTTCCGCCCTAGTTGGCCCTTCGTTTCCAGCCTTCCCGTTCTTCGGTCCTGAATGCTGTCCTTAGGGGTTCTGTGCCGCGATTCCTGAGGCGCATCTGCAAGTTCTGAACAAGAATGTTACTGAAGTCGATTATATTGGTGAGTGCCTTCGTCACTTGGAAGGCGTCGTTCCTCATCAGCTCGCGTCGCAGAACCTGAGGGCCTCCCCAAGAGGCTTTAATCCATTGTGGAGCTACCCGACTTGGGTCTGTAAGGCACACCCAGAGACACCGTGATGCGTCTTTCGCGCTGTCGTTGACTTCGCTCGCGTGATTCTTATGGGCGCGCCTTCCTTGGCGCCTTCGCCTTTCGTATTACTACTTGTCCCATTACTCATGACCTGCACCTACATAGTCTTGTAATCACATACCTCCAATACCCTCACTCCTGTCTCCATACACGTGCGATATGTTCTGCGAAAAATGCGTAAACCGAAGTGGTACCACGATTGAGCCGTGCTTGCGCGCGTACCTGAGTGGTGGACATGTGATTGTCATGTAGGTGTCGTAATTGGACGGTGCGGTCTTTAATAGGCTTGTGACCGGTTTGTTAATATGATGGAAGGTCACCAGTGTAGGTCCTTTAATGAGGACGGAATTGACCTTATGTCCCTATGGCTATTGTGCTCCCAGGCGAGATATGCGGCGCTACTCAGTCATGCTAGAGGTCCAGTACGTTGACCCCTGAATGCGTAATCTAAAAATAATGCAAGTTCCGAAGGATGTGACATTGCATAAGGTGGGAATTGGCGGCTGCCTTGCGACTGCAATTGAATTACTAGTAACTTACTGTACAGTAACACCAAGAAAGATAGTACAGGGAGCGAAAGGGAAGGCTGAGAATAAAACGTAACGCCTAGCTATAGACTTGAATTTAGACATGACTTCCAGAGAGTTCGTGACAGTGTCGTTCGTGAAGCTAGAGAACCTTGGGGATATGTTCGTAAGGGGTATGGCGAACTAGTGATGTGCCAATATCACTGGGCGGGTATACAGTAGCTGCGTGCGCAGAAGAGGGCTCCATAAAGCGTGTGACAATCAAGCCGAGTTGGGCGCCAAAATGACGATCCCGGGTACTGAGTCTTGAACCGCGGGCGCCGGGGATCCTGGCGCCGCCTCGGGTGGGGACGAGGGTGAAGTCGGCGCCGCCTTCTCACCGGATGCCGTTGACAGTGGACGCAGGGGCGGTTTCAGGTGCCTTGGGATCCGATGGCGCAGACTGGGTGGGAGGTTCCACACTCTTAGGAGGGTCGGGGAAGTCCCAGGGGCGCGCAACCATGGCAGCTGGCATGATCCTGGGGACGGACGCGCATGAGGACCTGCCCCTCCGTTATGCAGCTCGCATAGCTTACCAAGTGGCTGCGCATATCACACCTTTGCCGTGATCCTGAGCCTTGATCGAGTTCCACTCAAAGTCGATGTACTGCGAGAAATACCGCACGAAGGGTAGAATTTCACGGACGCCTTCGTACATGACACTTATGGCGGTAAGAAAATTCATGATTGTGCTGGAGATGGACTGGACACGCTGCTCGAAACCGTCATCATTAAAGTGGCGACGGCAAGAAACAGTGTGTGAACTTACACCCAAATATACCAAAGTTGGCTTAGGTAGGAGGAGTTCCAGACCCCACCAATCTGACAGCGGATGTCAATTACTTTCACGAAATGATGAGGAAGAAAAGAAGCTATACACGTCAAGACAGATATCCTGTCCACGGGAGGGTATACGCCTGCATGGTCAGGGATGATGTTTCGTCCTGTTGCGTATCCTAACGCCATAAGCTGGGGCGTGATCTGTACGATTCCGTTAATGACCGTCTCCGCGGTGGGCACAGCTCCAGCGAGGAGCCCAGGTCCATCTCCTGGCTGGCCAAGTCCCAAATCTGGCGCTATGAAAAGACTGATAATATGTAGACCTTTGAGCGCTTCTGTGATTGAGTCGACCGTCGCACTTGCGACGGTCGGCAAGCGAAACGCGCGATCCTTTGTGCGCTCGTTCGTGTGCTCGAGGTCGCGCAGTTGGCTGAAGTGCTTCTCATCGGCCTCCTCGTCGGTGTACGGGAGGCACACCGCGCGGATGGGGGGGCTCGTCTGAGAATCCGAGTCGGGCAGCGCAGGCAGGGCTTTCAGCTGGGCAATGACCTTATTCGCCGTCTTCGGCTTGAGTAACTGTGCCTTGACGTTGTCCAGCTGTGCACGCGACACGCGCACCGGTGGCGCGGCTGAACCGTCCCCAGAGTCCTGCCCGACGATGAGGGAGCGAAGAACCAAGGCAGACTCCTTCGCCCGGCGATCGGCGTGTGAAGGGCGCTTTGCATTGACTTCGGCCGCCTTAAAGGCTGCGCGAGTGCGGGCGTTATGAGCTTCGCTGTTGGAAGGAGATGACTTGGCTCTATGAAGGAGTCCGAGTGGGCGCTGGAGAGACCATCGGCGATTAGCGCTGGGTGGGGCGTCTGAATTCGCAGTTTTATCCGATTGCTCAGCAACTGGAGAAGCCTCTGGCTCGTCTACTTGGGAATCGGGGGGCGATGGGTCACTCGAAGGATTCGCCGATGGGGTGCTATTCGTGGTTGATGCGGTTGCTTCCTCAATATGGATCTTGGGTATGTCCTGCGGCGGAGACTTGCTGCGGGGGGAAAAGACATCCGTCAGGAGACCCATGTCGGCGGAGAGAGATGGGGTGATGGGAGGATATGTTGTGTGTGGAACTCAAACTATATGTGCTGCTGTGTGTGGTATTTTGGCAGAAGGACGCTGCCGCTACCAGTGGAAACCCACAGCGATACAATCTACGGCTCCCCACAGGAGCCACGACAAAAGTGAGAGGTCTAGAGGACAAAAATGACTCTCGATTGGGCCATGGCACTCTGCCAGGAGAGGTAACCTGTTTTGGCTGTCTCAATGTGCGTGCGTGTGAGAAATCGTTGGCCATATGCAACAACCACACTGACTACAGCATACAACCTACTGATAATGGAGTACGTTACATGGGTTCAGTAAACCAGGTCTGCCTGTCTGACCTCTTGTAGTCATCGCATCAGCACTAGGTTGCAGGTATGTTCTTCTCCCTATTGGTGTCCGAGTCGTTGACCGGGACCGGGTGCAGTTTCGCTGCGCTTCTACCACAGCTTCTACACAGAATCGAATCGAAACAATGCCTTGAGGAGCACCTGCCGCGGTTCTTTTGGATCCCGTTATTTTCACGCCATCTGTTTTACGCGTTGGAGTCATGACTCGTCGCGGTCCCCAAGCGGTTCTTCTTTCAATTCTTAAGCACTTTGCCGACGACGAGCGAGAAGCTCAAGAAGTTCTCCTCACTAGCGAGCCCGGTGGGTGTCCACCCTCTCTCTTCCGGCTCCTCTCTACGCGCGTGTCACGCCACCCTCAGAAGTATTATCACTACGAAGATTAAGCTCAAGCTCACTTCCGGTAGATCCACTCCAGTCATATATGTGAGATTAGGAACTGGCCTGTGCACTTTCAGAACCTTGCGTCCAGTATGCGCATTCTCGCAAGAGTGGACTGGCGCTTGTCAATGAGAAGCGGTCGTGTCACGGCATTGGGGACGGTCTCGAGGGTACGTGACGGGTTTACGTCCAGGCAGGCATGTACGTCGCGTTTGGGGGCCGTCCACGATAAGGGCGTATGTTTGTATATCTCCGCGGGCGTGCGCTGCGCATTGGAAGCCAAGGTGTGCGCGGATGATGTGTGTATGCGTAGTTTGCGTGGGTTCAACATATCTTGCGCCGTTCTTTCTTGGGCACGGTGTGAGTCTCAGTAGCGCCCATCAACAAATCACAGCGTGTTGTCTGGGGTGCCGTCTATATGCGGTTTTAGGGTTGCCACCGCGAAAAGCACGTGCAAATGAAACATGGACACCCCCAAAAGGAAAAAGTCGCTGTAGTAACGTCAGGCCTCGAGACACGCACCGAACCGTCAGCCTTCGTCTGCTCAGCGACGTCCATGCCAGACCGTTCAGAGTATCAACCTTTACCGCAGAACGCAGACGATGAACCCGAATCCGACGCAGAGGGTCTTCCCTCCCCGGTCACGAACCCAAGTAGTCCTCGCCTTCGACGCCATCGTCGTATGAGCGCGTCAGGACCTATTGATTTACGCAAATTGGACGCTGCTTTCAAGCGGTATGTTCCCACTTATTCTTGGAACATACCCGTCCGAATAGCATCAAGATGGACAGAGTCCATTGCACAGAAGATTAAGCGCAAAAAGAAAGTCGAAAATATTCATGTAAAGAAGGAGATAATCCGGAGCGTATTCGATCCACCCTTTATCTCAACACCTGCGAGTAGTGTGGTTGTGAGTGTCAGCCCATGTTCGTCTCGTTGTGTGCTTTACCAGTTTGACTAGACCAAGACTTTGGACCATAAGCCACCTATGACCCAAGACGAGTACGACGCGTGAGTCTACTCTATTCAGAGACACGACACACGCGCTGATACCTCACCAGTCTCGCCCATTCCGTTAGGCGTGCAATTTCAGAGGGAATACATCCCAAAATGATTACAAAGGGCTCGTCTGGCTCTTACTTTGCTCGAGCCAAGGTGGACGGGAGAATCCAGACTGTTGCGTGAGCCACTGTACCTTGTCTATTCTATTCAGTTAGTTGACGCGTTGCTAGGGTTTTCAAGCCGAAAGATGAGGAACCATATGGTCGTCTGAATCCGAAGGTCAAGGGGTCCGCCAGTCGTTCTGGAATGCTCGTCACTCACTTCTCGTGCAGACAACGAAGTGGTTACATCGACAATTTCGGTGGATCATCCCTTTCGGCCGTGCTTGCCTGATTCCTAACCTCAGGTATGGTCATTCTGTGTCATATGCGCGCCCTGCCCTCAGGTCTCCGATGTTCTCCAGCTATGTCTCGGAGGCCGCGGCTTCACTTCTTGACACTCGGCTGGATCTCCATATTGTACCAAAGACGCAGCTGGTGTCACTCTCCAGCCCCGTCAGTCCCCATAGACTCCTGCCTATTTCTGTCTTTGAAATTATATGCACCGCAGGCGTTCTTCTATGATTGGATAGATCGAACAGCGTACAAGAAAGGGAAGCCCCTTCCCGAGAAAGTAGGGAGTATGCAATGTTTCATGCACGGCTTTCAAGGTGAGCGCCTCTATGTGAAGGTAGCTTATAGCCCCTAGAACGAATGTAAACACAGATTCATCCGACTTTCTTCGGAGTCACCCCTGGCCTGGGCGCTCAATTGCTGACACCTTTGACGACTCAACACATCGCGCGACCAATTTCACGAAGCGCTTCCTAGGCGCAGTCAAGGTTATATGTGGTCGCACAGGTGCCGAGAGTTACGACGATGAATCAGATATGGAATACGATAGAGCTCTGTATGATGCGTCCGAGGGTGATCCCAATCGACCCTTCTATTGGTCCGCGGCTTTGCAGCAAAGTTTCCGGGAGGAACTCGAAAAGTGAGGATATCTCCCTGACTTTTGGCGATTCTCCACGCTGACACACTTGTAGGCTAGTTATCTTAGGTGAGCTTCCATCTTATGAAGTTGGGTATATCCTGGCTGGACTATGGATTCTTAGACTATCTCATGCTCAACACTGACCGGGGTGCTGACAACTACATGATCAAGTATTGCGAAGCAGAACACGAGAAGTCTCATGTAGACATTGCGCCAACACGTTCCGCTCAGCTGGAAATTCCGGCGATGAGTGAGCTCCGGCGTAATGAATCTGCGTCAACCTCTCCACCTAGTGTAACCTTTGCTGCACCCCCCCGCATGACTCGTACATCATCCAACCCACAGTCTTCGTACACTCGACGCCCGCATATCCATATTGCCGCGATTGACAACTCGCTCTCATTCCCTCACGAGCACCCACACGGGTGGCGTTCTTTCACATATGGTTGGTTGTATCTCCCAGTTAGCATTATTGGAAAGCCGTTCAGCGAACGAACGCGGCAACATTTTTTACCGCTGCTGACATCGAAGGTGTGGTGGGAAGAAACAACTTTCCAGCTCAGAAAACTCTTTGCGGTGGACCCGGGGTTTCATCCAAAAATGTTCAACGTGGGTTCATTATAGTAGTTAGCCTACGCAGCATCCTCACTTTTCATTATAGAGACAAATGGCGGTGATTAAGGGTCAAGCGTGGAACATTGTCCAATCATTGAGACACGACGTGAGTACTGTACCCTTCTTAGAGTTGCCTGAGTTTAAATTTGAAACTCTGGTCCCGTGACCAAAGGATGAAGGTGAGTCTACTTTCCCCCCTTGAACTGCGCTGTTGCTGAAGATCGTTTGGCAGGACCTCTCGAACTGACTCGTCGGACAAAGGCGCTTGTTTGGGATGACGAACTCGAGCTCGACGAAGACGCTATTGCCAAAATCCTACACGGTCCCCCCAGCCAAGGTCCCCCCAGCGCATCTCCGCAACCGTCCATAAGCACCCTCCCTCTCCCCTGGCAATCTCCAATTACGCGTTCACGTAGGAAGAGCAGCAGCAGCGACTTCCCGCCGCCGATCCGACGAGTGAGCTCGGACTTCACCGGGTCCCTGCGACCCGTGCCGTTCTCTGCTAAGTTCCAGAGGGTGCACCCAGGAACGACTGGCGTGACCGTGCTGGAGCACATGGAACGACTCGACGCCGTGGAAGCGAGCCTCGAACGGCTCGGAATCGAGAACGTGGCGGAGGAGCAAGAGATCGAGGAGGACGTTGGCGAGTCTTCTTCGTCGGTCCCGCGTCCTATCGCCGTCGCGCTGGCCGAGAGCGCGCAGATCGCGAGCAGTTCCGCACCTTCATGGGGAGGCGCGCCGGAGCTCACGCCCGTTCCTGAAGCGGACTCGCCGACTCCCTCGATGTTGATTGAGGAGCACGAGGAAGAAGACGTCGTGGCCCTGTCCAAATCGCTGTCACATCTCGACACGCGTCCTCTGTCGGCCAGCGCGCAACACGGGCGTGGGACAAGCAGCCACTCCGCGCAGGCTACGCATCGAATTCTCGATTGGATGCAGGACGAGCCGACGAAAAAGCGCACGGTGATCTCAGAGGTAGGGCAGACGCGCGTTTTCTTACCGATATTTGACTCATGCATTTTCCCACTCTTGCCAGCGACTCGAGATGATTACAAAAAAGCCGCTCCTTCGGTGCTGGTGATAAGAGCGAGTTAGGGGTAGTGTTTTTTGCTAGCTTTTGATCTTGGTTCATAGTGACCACCGATGCGTATTTTTTTTGGTTCGGACTAGAAGACTCTCGGTCACGTCACTCACTTGGCGACTGGCATACACCCACCACGATGATGAAGAGCCCTTGCCCTTACCCTACCTGGTTCATTTTCATTAAGGAAGGCGTCAATCCTCGCAGCACGCAGTTATTACTTAGAGCACGACATAGGAACAACAGCACTAAACTACGATTGATGTGATAGGCTGGTCATTGGCAAAAAATCATAGTGGCATGCGAGACGCCCCCGATCACTGGCGGAGCAATCAGCGCTGAGCGCTGAACATTCTTGCCTTTGCGTCCTTCATGAAACCATTTGTGACATCATGTAGCATGCCAGAACTCGCATTGATCCCATTCCAAGCCCGAGGTTTTCGGGGTCATGCAACCCTGAACCAAGAGATCGGAGGGGAATTGGAGTGCTAGCGCTGGCGATTGGAGATGTTATCATGATCCTCACGAATGGAGGGAAAACAGCCGGCCCCCGCGAGGATGAGCTCCACGTGCGGTGCCTCTCGAAGAACAAAGAATGACCGTGACGCCGCTGGCCTAACGTCGTCTTGTCTCAGAATCACAGACACCAAACGCGCGCGTAACGTGCACGCTGATGGCCCACAATCTACGTGGGAAGCCACAGAACTTCCCCGTGGTATTCGGAATCGAAAACCAAACGCATGGTCATTTTTACGTGAGAGCAGCTGTAGGAATAGGGGTTGCGGAGTGCTTGTCGGGATCGGAAAGTAGAAGCAGCTCGCGGGAATCGCAAACGATCGCGCCCGCTCAATCGAATGCTGTCAAAGTGAAGCATGGTAGTAACCGACAGACAGACTCAAGTATTCGAGTACTCAAGGATTAAAGTTATTGAAGATCAACGCGACCTTTCGTGGCTTGGTCGGCCGGGGTTAAAATTATGCTACCTTGAACGTACAAAACGAAAAACCAAACAGTTGTTCAGTACCGTATCAAAGATGAAGCGAAGAAAGGGAAAAAACAAAAGCAAAAACCACTATTAGGGGCGTGTTGAAACCGTGTTACTGAGATGTAAAATATATTCTTGGCGGATCAACACGTGTGCCTTGTCAGAGTGCGTTGGCGACAGTGTCGGATGCAATATGCCACTAGTCCCTAGGGGAAAGCTGGAGTACAGGTAGGTACAGAAAACGACTCACATGAATTTATCCGGGTAAAATGCATAGATGATTCGGAACGTCGATCAGTCGCCTTCGGTCAGCAGCCACTGAGCGAAGGCGTCCAGTCTCTGCTTCTCGCCTTCGTCCCCCCCAGTGTCTTCGAAATCCTCAGCTGCACCGCTGCGCCTGAACCGTTGCTTTCCGATCCATAGAGATGCCTCGATTTTGCGCCCAGAAAAAAAGCGACCATGCATTTTCTGTGATTCGTGAAGGTCAACACGGGGCATTGTAACGCGAGATACACTAGACATACTAGAATGCATGCTTGAGCGTTCACGGGGTCTCTGAACTTCACCGTGATGACACCGTCTGGTTCTTTCTGTAAAGGAAACGGGTGGATGAGAGACAGATAACAGAGAAGAAAGGGCGAGCCATACGTCGTATAATACGACGTTTGTAACTTCTCCCAGCGTTTCGCACTCTTCGCGAACATCCTCCTTCAGGTCCAAGAGTAACGTCGGGTCTTCTTCCAGCTCCCGTAGGGTAAACATATGCTTGAGCACAACCACCCGACTGTTCGTGTTGACGGAAATGTGTACGTCCTCTTCTGTGATGGCGGGGCCAAAATTATCTTCGTCCACCCATTCTTCCAGCTTCCTGATGCAACGTTAAGTGCCACCAAGTACGTAGAGCAAGGAGCGTACTGCGCGTACTTTTGCATCTTCCCAAGCCTTTTCGTAACTTTCTTCCTGTCCACTACTCTCTTTTTTGCTTCTCCACCTGTATTGTCGTTCTTGTGTCCAAACTCGGCGCGTTGCACGCTCATTCGCGAGGAGGGGTCTCCGAGGCGAAGTTCTCCATCGTCCAAAATGTTGATAGCGAGGCTGACGGACTCTTCCTTGAAATATACAACGAGAGCCTCGCCACTGAAAGTACCATCGTCACGTGCATACATCTTGACCTTGGGTTCGCCATCGTCGTCTTCTTCAATGAGACCACATTTACTGAACCGTTCGACCACTTCTTCGAACGTGGCGTCAAAAGGGAGACGCACGAAGACGGCTGTGTTTTTGGATTTCCGCTCCGGCGGTGGCGCAGTGCCCGTACTCGCGGCTTTGGGGCCCTTGCCGCGCTTTATTGATGGTCCCGGTTGCCCGACAGTGCTAGAGGTGTAATCCTCAGGATCTTTACGCTTCTTGTTAGTCCGGGCGAGTATCGGCGCAGCAGGCACCTGTTAGGGGTCAGTGAGGCACGCCGCGGTTGCACAGGTGAATCGCGAACCTCTTCATCAACGCCGGCTATAGAATACGCGGCCTGCTGTTTTCGGATCAGGTCTTCATCGACCTATAGCAGCGTGCACACGTCCATCTTAATTGTCGCGGGGCGGGAGGGGCAGACTGACCACAGGAAACCACACAGCCTTGGATGGTTCGTATTCGTATTCGGCATCGCCATCCTCAAGGCGCCACCGGGCACTTTGCGTGTCGAAATGGACGCGGGGATCGTCATCGAACGCAGCTGCTTGCTGTTCTGCGGGGGCACCAGGCGGTGCCCTAGGAAAAGGTGGGGATGCTGTAGCCGACATTAACCTTGGAGCGAGCACAGCAGCTGAGGCTGAAAGAGGGCGTGTTTTTTTGACACAGCTCGCGTCACGTTACCCAAGGCGGAGTACCGACGACGTACGCTTTGCCGAGGATTGTAACATCGGCGCCACTGGCACGGAAAGTATTGAACCCGGAGCTGTTCTGACAACTGCGCCTCGAGGCTAGAGTACGTCTAAGTTCTTAGTTCAAACAATAGAGATGGACAGCTAGCCTGATCACGATCTTGTGCGCGGGAGTGCCCGACAAACCACTAGTCCGTGTCCCCTACTGTCCTCATGGTTCCCCGCTATGATGCCTCGAGGCTGGGTACCTCGATATTATAAAACCGCTCCCCCGCATCCCCACTTTTCTACATTCCCGCTCTGTTTCCTCTCGCTCTTCACAAAGTATTTATTATTCTTATGTCTATTGCTCCAAAGTGCTTCAATCGTATTAACAATGGTACGTCATGCATAATTGTGTCTTCCACCCTGGCCTCACGCCCGTTTCGCAGTCTCCGCCCTCCCTACCCGTACGTTCACGCTCGCCAGCGCCGCGCGCAGGCGCCACAGTGCATCCACCCCGGCCCTTCACCCAACAATCGTATGTGCACTTGAGCTGAGCCCATATGTAACGCATAACTCACGGGAATGTGTGCAGCTATGTGTCGTCGTCGCAACTGCCTCCGTACACTTCCTCGCACAGTACAAACACTCGGAAGCCACAAACAATACCACAACCAAGTTGGCGCCGCTTCTTCTGACATATTCGGCGCTCCTGTTCAGCTTGTTCGGCGCACTAAGTACCGCGCTTCGGGCCATCCCCATCATCAGAATTGCCTCCTCCCATGATCCACCTTTTGCCTTTGTCGAGTTGCCCACGTATCCCTCCACAAAAGTCACCTTCCAAGCGCAGATGGGCCTTGATGATTCACATACGGACCGAAGACCCTCCATTCCATCTTGGTTATGGCTATCGAAGGGGCTTTGGGATTGTTGTACGTCTTGTCTTCGCACTAGTGTTTGACCGATTTCTTATCCCGTCCCGTTTCCTGCTGGCAGCGTTACTATATGCCTTTGCAAGCGTGGCATGCCTCACAGCCCAAGTTTTACTGTATTTATGGACGTACGAACCGTGGTGTGTTCGAGCCGCTGGCGGCATCACTGCAGTCACGGTTTGCGCTGCGGCATTAATTCACCTACGGACTTCTCCCATACCTTGAACGGGTTATTTTTCTGAACAATCATTTCATATTTGACATCCGATGCTAGCTTTCTCATTTGCTATCTTATTACTGTAGCGCGTAGTCGCCCACTGGCCTTGTTGACAAGGCAGATTCTTTTCTATCGTTATTACTTGCTTATTTATTATCGGTTTCGTCATCGTATCCCGCAATCACTCTTCAAGTCATTATTGCATTATTTTGAGGTAAAGAACCGTATGTAGCACTACTCATTATGCCTGTTAATTTATCCCCTACGTGTTATGTCTGTCTCCAATGTGAATCCTTCGACCTCCAAAGAGAGTGTAGAGTGGGGTAACGGCTCGTCAAGTGGCAACATTGGCAGGGCATGTCTCTGATGCGCAGCAGGGCGAAGGGTACTCATGCACGTCTCGATCAAGCCTGTTGCTCTGCCTCACGCGTTAAGGATAGATGTGCGGGTCGTTATCCTAGCTTGAATGAAAAAGTGATTCGCTCCACCCCGCGAAAACCCAGCGTTTTCTCTCGTCTTCGACTGGGAGAAGAGATGCTATGTGCCTTGCACTTACGGTGACCGTTATCTCGAGGCGCTTGACGACCGCGTGGCCGCGGACCTCACGCGCACCAAACGAGCGGGCGCTCGAAGTCCGTTGTCAGGTCACCCCACGTGAAAACGACAGATTATGTCCTCGTGCAAGAACACGCGCATTCCGCAAGTCTACTACGTCAAAAATCAAACCGCGTAATGTTTCGCCTCACCCCCCTCCCATCAAATGAGCCCAGGTTTCGCTACTTGACCAAAATCATGGGGAAGTAGGCGTTCGGATCATGAGGTGCATCGGGGGCACGTTCCGGGACCCAGCGCTTGAAGGGTGTCGGTGGTGTCGGCGGAAGCGTCGACGTGGAATACGCCTTGCGAGCGGTATTAATGGTTCCTATCGCTTCAGACAAGCTGAGTTGCTGTTGCACAGGCGCGGAAGGTACGGATGCGCCCTCAGAACCTGACGGGGCGGCGACTCTGCGTTGCGTGCGATGCCGCAATAGATCAGAAAAAAGGTGGTAAGTAAGAAGCGAAGGGCAGACTAACTCTGGGGCGCCGGAATGCTGGATGAGGAGAGTGGAAAGCTCGGATTGCGTAACCACAGAGAGCTGCGGGTAAGCGCGGCGGACGTCCCGCTTCCAGTACGGGTTTTGCGCGGGGTCGGACGCTGTATGAGCAGGTGTGGGCACAGCGTCACAAGGAAGAAAAAAAGAGAAGCGAAACCTTTGGTGGCTGGTGTGGAATACTTTTCAGGGCGAGAGCCAGGAGGTGGCTGTCGGTTCAGGGCTGGTAGAGGGAGGCCACTAGATATCGCTGGATCGACGGCCACAGCGTCCCCTACCAGAGACTTTAATGACGAGTTCGGTGCGCAACAGAACGGGGATAAGACACACTGAATTTCTTCCAAAAGCCCTTCGGACTGAGGTGATACAGAGTATGGTCGGCGACCCTCTTGGTGGCCATCGTCGTCGTTGTTGAGCGCGACAATACAGTACGGACATTTCGCAGTGTGGATTGATGACTAAGCTTGTATGGCAATCACGTGAGAAATGGGGTTGGTGCCGAAGGCGAAGTTCAATTACTACATTGTTAAAACGTAAAACACAGTAGGTGGACGTCGGTGTCTAACACATGACGAGGGTGCTACTAAACGTGTAATCACAATTGGCCTGGCCCGGGCGTAGGCCAATTATGATTACATGTCTTGCAACTCGCACCCCCAACGGTCGACACATATCATATGCCTCACACGACCATGTACATCATAATAGTGAGACCGACGAGATACTACTGTGGACATGACAGGAATATATATGTTCGCTATGAATGTGTGACCCCTGAAAAATGTGGAATCGGACGCCAGGGATATCGCAAACCTTTTTTTCCTGACAGGGTAAAGATGTGTCAGTCTTTATCCTAAAAGAAAATGGTTGTCAATGCGTCATTGAGCAAAAAAGAATGGCTTTCTTTTTTTTTTGGCGAAGTTGCCCGGTGGTTTCGTACCTCAGGCAACTGTGCGTTGCTTGCCGTATGAGGGGCGAGAGGTGTGCGGGAGCTCTCACTCGGTGGATGGTTGTGTGAAGGTGGCTCGGTGGTTCTACCTGATGCTGCCCCTACGCTCCTGACACGAACGGCATCCTTATATTCACTTTCTGTGTTTGTATTTCTTTGCCCCGCATATTGCTACTCCAGAGGTAAATGTAACAGAGATTGCGCATTAATCACGACCCAACTCAATCCTCACTCACCTCGAAACCCGGCCCATTGGGGCCCTCCCACAAAATCCAGTACTAATAAGAACTCGCTTAATCTTAAAGTTTGCCAGACGGGATAATATCGGCAGTGGGAGACCACCTCACCACCTGCCTCAGGGCATGTGATAGCAATTGGAGAAAGGATTGACAGATCAGTACTAGAGGTGAAAAACCGAATTACCTCCGCGCTACCTATTGTACGATGACACGATGGGCATACCCTGCATTTAACAGTGTGCGCCGTCGGGAGGGTCATTGACTATAATAGCACATAGCCGCTTTTTCCCCTTGGCAACGATTCGATGATAATGTGCACTGCCGATGGACGAATGTAGGAGCTTCCTTGTCACACACTGTGAGAGTCGGAATCGGACCCCGACCCCAATCTGCACAGAGCGTTGTCCCAGATCGTGCAAGTACCAGCAGCGCAGGGCTGCGGAGCAGTCCAGGCCACTGCGGCGGATTATACCAAGTACAGAGGCCCTCCAGTGCCACTTGAGGATGCGACCGCGAACGAGGACTCAAATTACCCCGTCAGAACTAGCCCGGGCACAGAGAAGGCCATCGGGTCGGGAAAGTAATAAGTTCCCCAAGCCTCTGTAACAGCTGGCCTTTGGTGACCCATAGAGATGTAGGGCAGAGTTCAAGTTATCAACGAGCTTGAGATTGAGAATGCGAAGATCCACCGGCAGGATGTTAAGGAACTGTTGAAGAGGCTCCCAAAACGCCAACAACGGCTGATCCGAGACTAGATATGGGGCAGAACCTCTTGGCTAAAGTGTAGTCAGCGCGGCTCGGTTTAGAATATCACGCACAGTATTGCACGTTTCCAAATCGACGGTACCAAGTGCGATACAGCCACCATCCACCTTCCATGCCGCTTGCCACTGCTATCGACCTACTCTCAATACCGTTCCCACCTTGGGTCCTAGTGCTGTACACGAAGAGCTCATTAGCTTGCATGGAAATGATGTCCGACGAACACACCAGGTCCTTGAAGCTGAACGGGACAAACTGGGCTATTGTCCACGGTGATCAAGGCGAGCTTATTCGACGAAAGCTCTTGTCAGTGACCTCATCAGCGGAATAAAGACCGATGGCACTGTAAAGACCGAAGAAGAGATGCTCACCAAGTTGGGAGACAAGTTGACAAAGCGCACCGCTGACAAGATGACAGAGGCACGCACTGAACTGATTCTCCGAGTCGAGGGCAAGGTCGAGGGCAGCCAGATCCCTCACATGCCGATCGTTCATTCGACTCTACCCATACAAATAACCTGACAGTCGAGTCAGTCGTCACCTAGTTGCATAACGAAGAGACCTCAGGCTGACAGAGTCATGATGATTTCGATAAGATTGAAGGAGACAGTCATGGTCATAGTGACTGCTGCTCGAGCCGACCATCCGAAGGGCCAAAAGACGACACTAGAGAAGCGCATGGACAATTTGGTCATATCTTTCATGGGCTCAGATGATGATTGCTAATTGCACTTTGCGGGGTGCATTGACTAATTTGACTCTCATTTTTGATCCATGCATTTGTTTCTTTCGCTGACCATGTAACACTTGTAAGGGTGTGACAGAAATCCTGCTGTTGAAGTTGCAGGTCGGCAGTCGTCGGCGAGGCGTGCGTGAACTTGCATCACCGGGCCACTGTTTTACCTCGTGATCTGAGTTGCTGCCTCATTACGCATATAGGCTCGTTGAGAGGGAACGAGTCAGCCACACTTTCTGGCATCAAGTTATGAGTCTTTGCAAGTCTGTAACGACGGCGGGTGTTGACGTAGATAAGATTTACGGGTCCTTTTTTTGTTTTGTTTTGTTTTTGTTTTTGTTTTATCTGGATCTATTTGGGTATGTCTTGGGGTACATAACCCTACATGGCACTTCCTGCTCTATCTAGTACCGCCATCATTAGATTCATGGGTAATGAACACATACAACGGTGTAAGTGCCCACTTGTCCCACTGCCAATGCTCGCAACAGCCAGTAGGTGACTAGGGCGAGTCCAACACGTGACAAGAAGAGAGGTAAAAACTCGGCCTAGATCCCAAACGGTTGGTGAGTGTCACCCAGACCATTGGGGCTAGATAGTCTGGAAAGTGGACGGTAACCAGTGAGGTAGACGCCACAGTGAACCGAAGTATGCACACGCACACGCGCCTTGTATATGCACGTCATAACAGTGAGATTAGAATTGAAGCAACATGCTTTTGCCGTGTGAGGCGTAAGAGAAGCGGGAATACTCTCAATGAGTTGAGTGTGCGGACATGGCTCAGTGGTTCTGCTTGATGCTGTTCCTAACGTTTCCGTTCCTGACACAAACGGCATCCTTATAGTCACTTTTCTGTGTTTGTTATATGACGTATTTCTTTGCCCTGCATATTGCAACTCCAGAAGTTAATGCGGCAAAATCAGCATTAATCAAATCATGACGACTCAATTTGCACTCACATGCATATCACGAGATTCTGCGGGAGGGTCTAGGCCCTCTTACAAAATCTAGTACTGATAAGAACTTGTTTAATCCTAAACATTACGATACAGGATAATACCGGCAGTGGGAGACCACATGCCTCAGGGCATGTGATAGCAACTGGAGAAAGGGATGACAGACCGGTACCAGAGGGGAACAACCAATTTACCTCCGCGCTACCTACTGCACGGTGACACGATGTGCATACCCTGCTTTTGAGAGTGCGTTGTCTGAAGAATCATTGACTAGAATGGCACATAGCCACTGTTTGTCCCCTTGGGCGCGCAGGCGATTCGATGATAATGCGCACTGCTAACGAACGGATGTAGGAGAGTCCTTGTCATATTGTGAAAGTCGGAATCGGACCCCGACCCCAATCTGCACAGAGCGGTGTCCCAAACGTGCAAGTACCGATAGCGCACTAGTCAAGCCACCCTACCGAATTCAGGGGCCACTCTCCAATCCTTGTATGTGCTATTGAGGTCGCGACCGCGAACGAGGACCCAAATTAGACCGCCGGAACTAGACCGTGCAGGGAAGGCCGTCGGGTCGGGAAAGCAATAACTTGCATCGTCCGTAGGCGTTGGCCAAACGACCGTCGTCAGAAGACACCGGGGGTGTGAAAGGTATACTGCGGGGCTCTCCCAGAGATGCCTCGTACTGACCAAAGACAAGGACCTCATCATAGAGTGGCATATTGTCTGGATGTCCGGGAGATGCTAGCATGATGGAATGTGCGAAATTAAACCGAGAACGCAAGCGAGAACGTGTCTCGGGCCGCTGACAACGTAGTGGCTAATCAGAGCCAGAGTTCAGCACAAGGTTTAGCAGGACAAAACAGGCAGACCCCGTCGAACTTGGGACATCCTAACAATAGTCGGGGGGGGGGGGGATGGGGATGACATATGGCGAAGAACCCGCTGCTTTACAGTAAGAGGAGGGAGAAAAGGACGGAGACCACTACCGCTCCGCGGACCCGGGAATAGACCGTTTGTACTCGTAGACTCGGACCTCTCCTCCCATCTTCATTTCGTCATTCGATTGAACGGCGACGCCAGCCAGGTTTATCCGATGTCTTTTCATATGCGGTCTCTCTTGATGTCGGTTGGTTGCCGGACTTGTCACCTGGGGGGCCGATCACGCCATGATGATTGGAAATGGGCATTGTGCCAGCGTTGACGCAATCTTGCACCAAGTGCCCGCAATTTTCTGTGTCTCTTGCTGACGCTATGCCTCTCATAAACTCAATACGTCTGAAGCCTGGATTTATCATCTACTCTAGCTACAAATACCCTCTTGTCCGCACACCCTACCACCCACATGGAATCACCCGACGTTCCAAGCAGTCTACACCTTGTCGTCCCCGACTCGAGCTCGAGCGACTCCGCTTCATCTGAGTCGTCGCCGCAGACCAGTCTCACCTCTTCTCCGGCGTTGAGTTTCGTGTCCTCACCGGCCTCTAGTATTTCTGAGCTAGTACCCAAGGAGGACCCGCACCATGACCCACACGATCCTCCTAATCTCGGCAAACAGGCCCCCATACATTCTGACCATCCCATTCTATACCTCCCCCCACTTCTCTCTTCTCTCCCGTGTTCATTCCCGAGCCATACGCACGCCTCGACGGGTCGCGTTCCGAAGACCACCGAAGCTCGCTTACCAGACATAAACCCTGCATCCCTCTCACTTCATAAAGCACTACACAACTTTTGCCCCCTCACCGACGATTATGCCTCCACAACATATGCAGAAGCATTCAACTGGGGAGAACTCGAATTACCCGAGGAAGACGAGCATGACTGGTATTGCGTGGCATTTAGAAGCATCCGTAAGCCCGACAGCGAAAGTGGCCGTTGAGTCTATGTTTCATCTCGCTACCCGGCTCTGATGCTGACGAACCTCGTCCAGCGCTCTACGAAGCTGACAGACTAGCGCACGAAGAAGCTATCAAAAATGGAGGGGTACGTCTTTGTCATACTTTCAATCTATCCGGAGTGTCTATATACGTCTGGCCTTAGCTCATCATGTACTGGTACGGTTCCCCCGACCCAGAGACCGGCCTGAACCTAGCGACCTGCGTGTGGCAATCTCGTGCTGACGCTGTCGCCGCCAACTCGCGTCCGCATCATATACGCGCAATGCGCCAGGCGGCATCAGCGTATGAAATGTACGAACTCGAGCGCTGGACTCTGCGCAAAACAGCAGGATCACGTTATCTTGAGGTCCTGCCGTATGTTGTTGAAGGTCGCTGAGGGTGGTTCCCTTGGGACTTATCGATCAATGTTGTTTTCCGTAACTTATTCATGTTGTCCTAGAAGCATCTAACTTGCTGTCCTGTCACTTAATTATTTGCTTTCATTGATCAATTACCCTATTCCCTAGACAGACGCCGTCGGTGGTGTACACATAAAGTCTTTGCTGTTTATTATCCAATTCATGTTAACAACCCTACAATTCCGATGTTCTCAGTCCCGAGTTTCCCAGGTGCCGACTTTCGATAGCATGCGCGACGCCAGGTGGTATCCGGACCTATTGCACCCAGTCGTCATCTGCTGCCGCCTCGCAGCACCGAAAGTCACAATTGCCCAAATTAAATTGTAAAAATGTCCCTTACATACTTGTTGCGCCAACTCACATCACCTATACCCCGCACACTCCTATTGGCCGTGCTATCTGCATCAAGCAGAGGAGAGAAAAGTATGCCCGGAGTAGGTGCGAATATTCCGCTGGTCTCTCGCACAGGCTCCGAGATCAGAGCTGCTGGAGTATATGTGTCGGCGTCGGCGATATCTAACCGGCCGATACTTTCAGAGCTCCCAGGTCTTTGGGCGTCAGGAGAGACCCAGTCAAAGTTAGTTGACAAAGATCCCGGCAGTATGGATTGTGGAGGAACCATTGGTATTCGCGGAAATGTATCAGAGGGGACCGTGTGCCCGTGGAGACAAGGTAACGATTCTGCTTCAGGACTTGGAGAGATGGGGAACTCGGACAACGAAAAGGCGCCGAAAAGAGTATTCTGACCCAGCAGGTCGTCGGAAACCACCATAGAAATATCATCGGAGGACTATGTTGCCATTCATACCCGATCGTCTCGCAAGCTCCACAGGAGGACCTGGGGAAGGGGTAACCACACCCCTGTTTCCAGGGAAGGTGGGTTCCGTTGCTAGAGTCGGAGAAAACGAAAGACCTTCGGTTAAAGAATGAACATGGGGACTGGGAGGGACGGGCCAGGCGTAAAGAGAAACCTACCTAAGTTATTAGAGGTAAAACCCGGTAAAAGATTGGGCAATGCCGAAAACTGTCTGGAGCCGTCCTGAACTGGGTACAAGGGAAATTCAAATCTATCAGACTTAGAAGTATGGGAGCTTAGAATTTGAACGGCACTGCTCTTTTGATAGACCTCTTCGGGAGGCATGGGAGGTGCGACAGGATGATTGCCAAATACATGACCTCTAACAGGCCGAGGAGATGCGAAGGGTCCTGGGGTGGAGAAAGGAGGTGGGACGTCTATGGCCTCCTGAGAGCCGTTGACCGTGTTATGAGATAACATAGGATTACCCCTCAATGGAGATCGAGCTGCTGACGCTCGAGAGGTGGCGCATCCAGGCCCGGGAGTCGAAAAGGGGACAGTGCGTAACACTGCGAGGGAATTTTCTCGGAACTCTACGGACCCATTATGGGTAGCTTCAAGAGGATCTCCGTGATAATCGGGGGTACCCGTCCGCGAACCCGAGTTGAGGATGGACGGTTTCGATATGGTTACTGCAACCCTCGCTCCGGAATGTCCATCACTCCCTGGGTGACCCAAGGGCTGGCTATCGCAAGGGAGAGCTCGGAAAGCGAAGACGGCGTCCTCGTCCTCGATATCAGGATCGTGGTGGACGAGGTCCCTCCCAATGGGACGATCAAGAGGTGATATGAGACGCCGCACGGGATGACTAGGTGGCAGAGTGGCCAAGGTATTGTCGAGCCAGTTTGGTAACGGCTCACTTGGGCAGAACTCCACGACGGCCTAAACAGTCAAATGTTCCACATGAATTGTCCATAGTAAAAGATCAAAAGTACCTGATCTGCTCCATTATTTGGTAACGTCAAACCTGCACCAATCCGTGGCAGGGTCTTGGACGACTGAACCTCGTCGGTTACGACAACAAAACATGTCCCTGGATCTCCAGAGCCAAGCTCCATGTCATTGGATGCACGGGCAGAAGCCGTAGCTAGTCCATGATCGGAGGTGGATGAAGAGCTAAAGGAGCGTGCATATTTATGACGGCGAGGGAGGGACTTGAAGGTGCTGGTCGTCAAGCTTGCTTCCCACAGCATACGATCAAACCGTGAATTTAACCCAGAAATGCGGCGTCGGCTGGTCGATCCAGAGGCTGGTACCTGGCCAACGGCTAGTCGAGTGTCAGAGTGTGGATAAGAGAGAGAGGGAGTACTAGCCCGTGCTTCTGGAGGCGAACGTCATTGATGATGTTCTGATTCAAATTGTGACCTATATGCGCCCGAAAATAAGGAGAACGCAGCCAAAAACACACCGACTGTGTGAAAACCCATCCATACGTGACTTGGGCACGTCGGATTTAAAAGCCAGCTCGAGACGATCGTGGATAGCGTACAAGATTGGGGCTCATGAGTGCACGAGTACTAGCTTAGTACTGCTCGGTATCGTGGTCGTGGCACGTGCTCGACAACCAACCAATAAGGGAAAGGTCATTTCTGTCTCGCTCGACGAGGTTCTGCTTCAGCCTTATCAGGCGCCGGTCCTGTACTTAAAAGGACATAGATGCCAGCGGATCCATACCACGATACCCTCCTTTCATTCATAGACGAGAATGAGTCTAGGGAAGGCCGTCCTGCGCAGTCGCTCTGAAGCGTACACCACCCACATTACTGAAGCGCGGCGTCGCGGAAGACATGTCCGGGACGTAATTTTCCTTGGTCTCCTTATCTTAGCTGCCACGGTTGCGCCTTACGGAACACGCCGGTACCTCTCTTATCCGCTCCGGACGGGCCCTCAGAGAGCAAGTCCTGGTCATAGGAATCCTGCGTACCTTATCAGAGCCGAACACGCTGCAGTTGCAAGTGAAAACAACCTATGTTCGAACGTTGGGGTCCAAATCCTAAAGGATGGTGGAAATGCTGTGGACTCTGCTGTCGGCACTACTTTCTGCATTGGCGTCGTGAATATGTTCTCGTAAGCAAGCATCTGGGTGACGTGTCGATTGTGTCGTACTTACTGTATCCCAAGATCCGGGATTGGCGGCGGCGGGTTCATGACTGTTCGGTTGCCCCCATCCGCTCCAGGTGGCACATCAGAGGTCTGGACCATTGATTTTAGAGAAACTGCACCGGCACTTGCGAATTCAACCATGTATGCGGAGTGCCCAGTCGAGGCGAGATTTGGCGGTCTTTCTGTCGGTGTTCCTGGCGAAGTGCGTGGTCTTGCAGAGGCGCACAAGCGGTGGGGAAAGCTGCCATGGAAGAGGCTAGTACAACCGAGCGTCGACATTGCCACAGGCTGGACCGTGGGAAAGGAACTTGGTCTCAGGATACACGTAAGTACGTACATACGTACAATCCAGTTTAAGCTCAAATAGTATTGTAACACAGTGGCCAGAATTTCGCTCGTTGTTTCTCCACAACTCTGACTGGTCTCATATATTCGCACCGAATGGTGTTCTTCTCAAGGAGGGCGACACAATTCAGCGTGTCAACCTTTCGAGGACTCTCAGTCTTATCGCTGAGCAGGGTCCCGACGCTTTATATCACGGCGAGATCGCTGATGCTATCATTAGCAAGATTCGTGCCGAAAGCGGCATCATGACCTATAAGGATTTGGCTAACTACGAGGTTAAGGTCTCCAGAGCACTTGAGGGTACCTACCGAGGTCGAAAAGTCTATACTTCTCACGCCCCAACCTCAGGACCCGTTATTCTTCATATGCTTAACTTGATGGAAAAGTACGACCTACCCGTCGAAGGACGTACCGATGTAAATGTCCATCGCCTCATTGAAGCCACGAAGTGTAAGCCCTCCCTCCTCGGCGAGTTGAGTGTGATCAGTGATCGTTCCTACAACAGTTGGCTTTGCTGCACGGTTCGTTACTATCCGTCAGTCTAAAACACCCACATTATTGAGAGCTCCTCTTAGGACGCATATATGTGATCCCGCATTTAATAATGATCCGGACAGAATCGCTAGTAAAATACCGCTCAAGTCGTATGGGACATTGATTTCGAAAAATATGACCGACGTGCGCCGACACAGTTCGTTCTTTTTCCACATTTTTGACGCTCGAGACTAGGACCATACCCACCCTGCCTCGTATTATCAGCCAATGTTTGACGTTCCTGAGGACCATGGCACGGTTTGTGGGATTTATATTCTTCTCCGCCCTGTGGTGACCCTCCCACGTAGAGTCATACATCAATTGTAGATGTAAATGGGATGGCTGTGGCCATCACATCCACGGTGAACCTTGTTTTCGGGTCACAAGTTATGGATCCTATAACTGGCATCTTGTTCAACGACGAGGTTCGTGAGGTTGATCATACCTTAGTACACCGAAAACGATATTTTTTTACTAGATGGATGACTTTTCCACACCAGGGGTTCCTAATGCATTCGGTCTTTGGCCTTCACCGTGTTTGTGTCCTTGCTGTATGCAGCCGAAATTCGTGTTCATGTACGCAGATAACTATCCGGAGGCACAGAAGCGGCCCCTGTCATCGACTGCGCCAACGATCATCGAGAATCCCGATGGGTCATTCTATCTGGCTCTCGGCGGGTCGGGTGGTTCGAAGATCATCCCCGCCATATTCCAGGTCATCCTAAATATTGATTGGGGACTTGACATTGGTTCTGCTATTGAATACGGCCGCCTTCACCACCAGCTATATCCCGAGTGGGTCGAAGCAGATGATATATATCCCTCTGAACTTTTACTTGACCTCAAAAAAAGAGGACATTCACTCCACGGTGCGTAACATGCATTGTGAATAGGCTAGATGGTGTGATAACCTTAATTTTTAGTCATGGATGTAAACCGTGTTTCATCTGTGGTGAATGCAGTAATGCTGAAGGACGGAATAGTGTATGGTACGCATGTGGTCGTTATCCTACTCCCTTGTCTACATGATTCTGACTGTGATCAGCGGCAAGCGATTCGAGGAAGAACGGAATAGCTGCGGGATATTAGACTGTCAATCGAAAGTAGAAGTTTCGACTCTTTCTGGTAAGACTACTACGAAATACCCTGACTAGCGCACGGCCCCTCGTCAGTTATGGGTGAGAATGTTGTTCGAGTCCGCGGCTAGATGTCAAACATTCAAACTGGTGGCCTGGAATGATCCTACCTCTCAGAAAGTTCTCGACATCTACCTATTTTGGATCTTTTCTTGGCGACAAAAAGATGACAAAAACTCGAGCACCGGCGGGCAAATGTGTGAACCTCACTCTACAACTTGAATAATATCTCTCGCGCGATCCTGCTACACAAGCTGGCTGAGTTGAAAGACTGTTGAAGGTCGAACGTCGAACGTTGAACGCTGGTTTTCTGGCAGTAATAATAGAAGTAAATACCAATTTCATCGAGGCCGATAGACTGGGCCGTTTAGAACCAGGCTGGCTTTGAGGGATAGGATAGGACACCTCACGAGCTGCCGCGTTGACCAACTAGGCTCAGGTTGCCAAGAGCATACGAGGTGCCCCACATGGGACCAGGCTGACCTATGGATGGATGATGGACCCCACTCCACTCCTTACAAAGGCCCTGAAAATCGAAGGGTTTGCGCGCTTGGCTTACACCAATTAGCTGACGTACTAATAGATGTCTCTTGAATTACTGTGCTCGTGGGTGTACACCGAATCAGCCGGATCAGGCACCAGTGTACTAATCCCGGGCACATGACGATATCTGGGCCACTGACACGTACCAGCGCAGACCGCAGCTTTAATTATTGTGTTACGTGGCCCATGGAACGCCCCATGAAATGCAGAGCACATATTCCTGTAACGCTATTGGAGTAGGGCTGATATGTGGTCGGGTCTCGTCAAGGCAGAATCATCTCATGTCTCGGATGAAAATCCTCCCCTTCTATTTCCCTAGCAGGTGGGATTGGGAAAATTAGCGCGCATGCATGATTGTGTACTATCATAGAACAAGATTACACGTAGTGAGCAGAATGATGTCTCGGGATATGCTTCTCTGCCCCGCACATGGTGCTGCTGAAGAGAAAAAAAACAATGGTGTTGTGGTGTTGTTGTGGGTTGTCGACGTGACAACGTGTCAGTACATGTCGGTATTTGTGCGTTTCCACACTCACACACAACCATCCTGCACGGCGTACCTGAAAAATGTCTGGCGGGCTGACTGCCGACTTGCTGTTCGCATATGTTGGTATTATCACCACTGCGACTGTTTCGATCTACGCTGGGTCCTTTGGAACTCTACCGGTCCGTTCTCACTTTTGGTGGTATTGTTGTTCGCTGATCGTGCCCGCCCGGTTGGTGTGCAGAAACCACAAGGCCCTAAAGAGACGTCGGACGAAGATAAGGACGAAGACGATTCGCCCCTTCGTTTGACCGCCGAGGACGCATGGACATTTCCAGTGGTTCGCTCAGTTTATTTACTCTGCGCGTGCGCATGCCGAAAAAAAGACTGTGGTCCATGATAGCTCGGTTCAACATTACTTGGTGGTTTGTTTCTAGCCATCAAGTACTTCGGAAAGGAATGGATCAACTGGCTTCTGTCGCTTTACTTTGCACTCGCTGGTCTCTACAGCGTACCACGTGTAACATCTCCCTTCAGTCACGCATATTCTGTGTTCCTCACCGACCTTTCCTAGTCTTTAACTAGTCTGGCGCGATTCACGTTAGGTTCTCAACGCTGGAATAATTTCGAGAAAGTATTTGAATTCAGGATATTCAAGCACGAAAGGGGTGAGCGGAAGTCGTCTTTCTCTCTGGGTTGGGCTCATTGCGTACTAGTGATCGTGTGTATCTCATGCAGATCACCTTCTCTCTTGCTCGTACCACTTGGGATGATCCCATCCTTCATATACATTTTCTATAGTGGACCGACGAAATCCATACTCCTCTCAAATATCCTCGCTTTGTCGCTAGGACACCAAGCAATGTCCTTGCTCAAGATTGATTCCTTCAGGACTGGAGCCATCCTCCTCTCAGGCCTTTTCCTTTACGATGTATGGTGGGTCTTTGGGACCAAAGTGGTACGACAATACGTCTCGTTCTTTGGCACGGCCTCGTGGAAACTGATGGCGGAAATGCAGATGGTCAGCGTCGCAACCAGCCTCGACCTCCCCATGAAGATACTGTGGCCAAAGTCAACCAGGTTCTCCTTGGAACACGGGACCATGATGCTTGGCCTGGGTGACATCGTTGTCCCCGGAACATTCGTTTCACTGGCGCTGCGCTATGACCATTTTCGTCACACAATGGCCCAGCAGGAGAAGCCGTTTGCGAAGCCCTATTTCGTCGCTTCGGTCGTCGCGTATGTTACGGGGCTTGCAACAACGATGGTGGTCATGCACGTATACAAGGCTGCGCAGCCCGCGCTACTCTACCTCAGGTACGCTATCTTCTGTCATGGATGTGTCGAACTTCCACCCACAGAATGGAGATAGTCCGGCCTGTATTCTCTCCTTTGTATTCACCGCCTGGTACCGCGGGGAGCTCTCAGAAGCTTGGCAATGGAATGATGGGGCCGCAGCTACCTCCCAAAATGGGAGCGCAGATGCCAAGGCGGCTAGCGACGCCGCGGGTGGAGGGACACCCGAACCCTCGGACACCAAGTCGGACACGGTCGATTCTTAAGGAAGGAAGGCGCAACGATAATTTTGGATGCTTAGAGACTCTTTGAAACCTACGCATCGATCCAATGTCATGATACCTGTAATTGCAATGGAACCCACGTACTCATGGTACGAAGTCGTAGCCTCTAGCACCATCAGCTTTCCGTAATCATTAAAGCCTTTGGCTCGGGAGTGAGCGGAGGATGAAGATAACTAATTATCTGAGATCTGATCGGAAAAGAATGATTTTATATTTTTCTTAGTTCGTCTTATTGTGTTGCCTTATTTTTTCTAGTGGGCGACTTGTTTTTGCCAGCAACTTATCTCTGCGTCGGCCCTCGTCTCGAGTGCAGGTGGATGCGGCACTTGAGTCAGCGCCGGCTCGCACGGTCAGGTTGCGGAGCTGAGCATGGTGAATACGCCGCTCCTGGCTATGTTTCAAATGACATCGATGATAGCCAACAACAACGCCGTGGGGCATGCCCAGACAGTCGACGTCGCCTCCGCTAAGCTGAATGACTTGTGCGGTGGCGGTGGCGGTGGTCGTAACGCCCCACGCCTCGGCGGCCGGAGAAGTTCTCCTGGGCCTTGGAGAGCCATGCGCACGATACCAGCACCAGCTCCACTGCCATCACCGATGGCGCGTCAAACAACGGTGTTTATGGAGGTGGTCTCATCTCAAGTTTGGGTCACACGCCTGGTGTTGGTGGCTCTTCGATGAGTCCTGCGCAATGGTGGCGGCAATTCTTGATTTGGTGTTCGGTGTACCACTCTCAAACACCTCAGACTGTTTCTGCGGAAGCGATGGTAGCAACGTGATGGCCGCTGTACATCAACACGCTCCACTGGCCGGTATCGTGATAGGAATCAGCAGCTTCAACCTCAGATTCGGCTCACCCGCGTTGGCGGAGGTGCCGAATGGGCTCAGTTTGGCGCAGCTCGTGCAGCTAGACGGCATTGACGGCAGGATGAACTCGGTCTAAGTAAAATGCCTGGTGCGGTGGGACAGGACGACGTTGGTAGGCGGTATGACATAGTCACTGTAGAGTAGTTGCCATCAGGTTACTTGAGAATCCATATGTGAAGCTTGTAATGGCGTCCCATGCGCCCCGCTGCTGCACGTCATTTGACTCCTATTTTTTCCGTGTTAAAGCAACATCACTTCGTGCGACCTGGCAGTATTGTCATTGTACTAAGGACGGTAACACATTGCACACGTAGACATTGTAGACGCTATTTCGCAACTTCTTTGGTCAATTTTTCTGATAATTTTATTTTTAATTTACAGTAAATCAAAACAACAAATAAGTCCCTCTTCGCTAACGACTCCATCAATATGAAAACGGTTGTAAGCCGAACAGTTGTCAGTCGAGTTACTAATTGAAATTATGAACGGACGTGATAAAAGTTCTCGATCATGTGTTTTTTTTTTTTTTGCAGTCGACATCGGATGATCGGACAGATCTTGGGACTGATTGGGTGCTTGATTCTTCTTCAGCCCATGGCAAAAAAGCTGAAAAAAAAATTGCGACATAAGTACTGTAGACCTATCGATAAATTACCTGTAGGGAGACTGACTGGGAACTCAGTTGACCGATGGTAGCAATTATTGATGAGGAAGCGCGATGTGGAACAAGTGTCCAGTTTACGAGATAGCGTAAGTGGAGTGTCATGAGACCAAGTTCCAAGTTTCAGATCTCCCAGAAGCCATTCGCCATGGAGACATGCATTCAACCTCAACGTGAAGCGCGTGAAGTCTCGTGACAGCATACAGGAAATTAAAACGGCCACAACGACGTCCTTACCCCCGTGAGGGTGACGAAGATCTGAGCGTGTCCGTTCGTTCGGTGCGCGATCGTAGCATATCGTCATCCTCAGATACACTACGACATGCAGTATTGCGATTCCATATGGGGTGCCACATCATGAGAGGACTACCCCGTGGTCTGCGGCGCGCCTGTTGCGGGTGAAAAGGTGAGTGATGTTCGCAAATTATGAGACCATGGGCACGATGAACAACTATATGAAAAGCTAGCCGCTTGATGGAGTGTGCATGTCCGAGGCAGCGCTCCGACTCAATAGCTGTCAGTACTGTCAGCACTAAGCACCACAAGCAGCAGGCCGCGTCAAACCGTTAAATGCAGCCTCATTTCCGGAAAGCGATTGTCGCTGCCGGTCAGCGGCTTGCAAGAAGTGCTCAACGCCCAGGAACGATGGTCATTTTGGGTGCGCTTCGAGAAGGACGAAGGAAGGGCACGGGGTCAACGGGACAGCACGGCCGTGCAAGTGGGACGCACGAACCAAAAGGGGAAAGCCTGAAAGAACTCCCACGTTTCGCCCCATTTAACAAGTCTCGATGAATGCGACAAATGTGACTGGTTGCGGAGGGGCTAAATGGGTGGGCACTACTTCACACGGCTACTTACATGCACAAGTAAAGAGACACCTCGCAACAGTCATGCCGTTCGGTGGCAATTGGACGGATTCCTTCTTTCGTAAGGGTAGACGCTAGACACCTCGCTGTGGGAGGTCATGTGTGCGCCGGTCCTCAGAAGCAACGTGGTCACCCGCTGATGCTTTCCTATTCGGGGTGCTTGGAATGAACGGTGCCTTCGCGCGTTGTACTGCTGGTCAGATGATCAGTCCCGCAGACACAGAAGTACACGAATTGCGTTAATGTAAAACGCCACCCACAGCACGAGGCTGCTAGGTGCATGAGGCCGCTAGATGCATTATGGCAGGCGTCGTAGAAGGTTTTGTTCATAGGACGAATTCGTGTTGAAGGCCTTGGCAAACCACGACCCAAAATGCTTTCAGATCACAAGTAACCCTGAACGCTAGTGAATGTTAAGATTCAACGCCAGAACGCCACAGGGTTCAAAGATGCAGCTGCCGCGATGAGAACACGATCGGCAAAAATAAAAACAAAACGATGCTCGGCGGAAGGAAGGCCGGAATTGGAATCGGGTATATGACAGTGACACGGAGAAGTGTAGACGTTGACGCGTTGACGAGTCAGTTTGCTGGAGATGTGGAGATGGCGTGTGCAGATACTCAGCAAAATTACTCAGAATCCATAGCCCCGCAGCATACATGCACGCACCGCGCCAACGTGCGTGTCAGACAGCTGGGAGCCGGTTCTGCCGCCAGGATGCATGGATCCGGCCGAAAACAGGGCGACCGCACGGTGATGGTGGCGGCACTGGGAAAGGATACTGAGAGTGGAAGAGCTCTTGCCCAGTGGACATGCGTGGAAAAATCCGAGACCGGCAATCTGGCCCACTGAAGTGGGTTTCATCGAAGGTGAAGAGGGAACGCTGGTGGGCAGAAAGGAGTCATCCGAACGGAGAAGCATGGCCAGTTTGGGGAGTGCCTTGCTGTAAGTACGAAATAGGAAAGATTACATTCCCGCGCGAGCCAAGGAGAGGAAGAAGCAAAAGATGGAGCGATGGGAAGCAATAGGTCGGCAAGGGGGGGGGGTGTAAGCAAGAGCAGAAAGGTTCTGGCAATACAGGTGGAGTTTGGTGACCGCAAAGCGGGAGTTGGACACACAAAAAAAAACAAAGAAAAGGAGAATTGATGATCCACATCCCAAGGGAACGGAAATCCGAAGAGGATCTTGTAACGGTAACGTGGATCTAAGGAACAAGGTCCCTCGGTCGTGTGAGAGAAGAGATCAAACCTGAGTTGACACATGTGAATAATAATAAATAATAATTTTTTTTCCATTCAAAATGGTAAAGTGCAGAAAGGGACCGTATAGAGCACTACAGTGGACCAGCGTGGTACATCGCAAGTACAGAAGAAGAAAGCAGAGTATATGCGAGGTATTGTTGTATAATCGTGCCCAGTCAGCGAATTGAAGGCCAGAGAACGGTCCGCCCATCGCCATCGCCCGATATTGGTTACTGGCTGCCGCTCGCTACACCACACCCTTCCATCCTCTTCATCCGCGTCCGCATCCGCATTGCCCCTTTCCCATCTTCTCATCTCCCTTTACCTTCAGTCAAAAACCCTTCCTTTTCCTGCGGAACGGGTCCGAACAACTTTTATCTGCCACAACCGTCGCCATCTATCTTGTCGTCCCATCTGGCAGTGTTTTCGGCCGTTTCGCTCCCCTCTGAACATTTAGAGGCTTGTTTCCGGTCCCCTCCCGCACATCTCCTCGCACAATCCATCGCAACTTCATAGCATCCTACTTGTCTATGGAGCTTGCACCGGTGCAATCCAGCAGTGCCGTGGATGACATTCCGAAGTCGGCCTGGTTTTCCACCCCGCGCCCAACCATCGTCACTGCGCTCCCATCCCATGCACCATCGAATGGCTCGGGCGATCACAACCCTCAGCCTTCTGTCTCGTCGCCTCAATCCCACTCCTCTCCATGGCCCCAATCTCCTTATTTGACATCTCCGGACATCGCAACTTCCGTATTCTGTGCGTCGAACCGTCCTTCATCCCCAAGCCCATCCTCACTTACGTTTTCTGCAGTCGAGTTTTTCTGCTTTACCCCACGGTCATAGCTGGGCCGATATCTTTTCTTCTCCGTTAAACCCGGAGTTGTTTGCCCACCTGGCTGCTACCGGTGTCCTCGGGCCCGTTGCAAGCACCTCCGGCAGCATGCCGTCGAATGTTGTATCCCCCGCGCGCTCACAACCCCCGTTCCCCTTGCTGGATGCTTATGAAGATCACACTGACACCTCTTTAATCTCGCATTCGCACCCATCCCAGAAAGCGAACTTTCAAGGCCAGAGGAGTTTGGCCTCGCCATATAGCGAGCCAAAGTCCCGCCGTCCCGTCATGGCCGATGTTTCTTCCACGATTCCTCGACCAGCCTGCGCAAAGCACAATGGCCTGAAAGATGCAAAACGTGATATTCATGACGATATCAGAGCGCATTCACGTCGAGGTTCTGCGGGTAAAGTGTTTTGCAGAGGTTCTGCTGGATGGTTCTAACCGTAAGGGCTGTCAGGGTCCGCCGTCTCATCAACCTACTTACCAAATTCTTATGCAACGTCTTCCGATTACGAATCCAACCCCGATGTCACGGCCGGCCGATCAAATGCCGGTCTCCCTCCATCGTTATGGATGTCTCCAACTTCCACGCCCCCATCGGTCCCCAGCACCCATTCGTATGCCTCGTTCCACACTGTGAAAACCTCGCGGGATTCTTCAGTTGCTGCGACTGCTCTATCCCCTTCTTTATCTGAGGTCCACAACGTATCAAGTGGAGGGTACAATTTCAACGACTCACCCAAGTCCCCAGGAACTAGTACCCGCCCAGACACCTCCATGTTCAGTGACATCCTCTCCGACAGTCTCTTTGAACCTGGGACCGAGGGCGCGAGCACCTTTCCGTCCCCAGTCCTCTCTGGTTCACCCGACTTGCACTCAACAGCGTTGTCCCCGACAGACGCTAGTCAATGTGATCCTGAACAACTTGCGAAGGAAGACCCACTTGCGACGCAAGTGTGGAAGATGTACGCCCGTACCAAAGCCAACTTGCCACACGCGCAGCGAATGGAGAACCTGACATGGCGAATGATGGCATTGGCACTGAAGAAGAAGAAAGACGATGAGACGAAACTGGGTGGACAGGGTAGTGAGCTAGAGCAGACTTCTGTGCAAGTTAAGGGGGAAGTCGCTAGTGATACTATCCCTCTGTCCAATGAGGGGAAGAAGGAAACGGGCATGGGGGAGGAACGAGGTCGTCGCATAGATAAAGGAAAGGCCAAAGTGAGTGTGGTGGGGTTTGACGGTGTTGACGGTGAGAATCAGGATGGCACGGAAGACGATGAGTGAGTGGCGTCATCTTGCGCAGAGTGTTTTAATATCGCGCTAACTCCCCATCGCAGCGAGATTGTTCCAATGGACTGGAGGGCCATGAGTCGATCTCGATCTCGAGTTCCCATGGACTGGAGACCAAGTAGCCGCTCAAGGTCCCGCCCGCCGCCAGCAACAGGGATACAGTTCGATAGCGTCTTATCGCACCCCGAACGCCTCGCTTTTCCGTCTCTCGAACACCCATCTGACTCTAAGCCTTCTCATATGCATGGCCTACACCGACACTCTGTCGATGGCAAGTTGAACCTCCCATCCTCGGGATCGGCCCCTCCTGCTACATCCCAACGTCCCAATCGGCAATGGTCGACACAGCCCCGCGTCGTCGACCATCCATAACCCCTTTTCCCTTCCCGTCGTTCCCGAACACGCCGGTCACCATCCTCACGCAACAACCCTTCCTTCTGGTCCTCATGGGACTCGGTACTCTCATCCTATCCCTGCCGATCATCATTCGGCGGACTTACACTCATATGCGGGTCTCCCATCGTCTCTCCCCTCTTTCGGGCTGTACGGTTTATCGCGGGCCGCGGCATCAGCCGCCACGCCGCTGGAGCAGCGCTCGTTTCCCCGGCACGTGCGTAAGACGAGTTTCGATCACACGGTCTCAAAGGACGGTATTTTGGCTGGCTTATTAGGAAGGCATCAAGTAAACGGTCGTCCTCAGCCGGATACTCTTATAGGGACGAAACGCAGAGCTGATTCTCCCCACGCTGAAAGCATGCTTCGTGCTGATCCTCCTAGCGTTCAAGCGTCCCCCATAGTAGAGTCGCCAGATACGGTCCATCGGTTTTCCCTGTCCCACCATCACCCTACCTCCAGTTCCAATCACCCTTCTGGTGGTTCATTCCCCTCGGCGCCATTCAACTTCACGTACCCTGGATACGATGCATTCTTCGACTTGCATCCTGCTCATTCGCTCCCCCATGATTATCCCCCCATCTTGGCTGCCGTTGACGGCGCCCGACATCCCCCATCATTTCAAGAACACTCACATTCTCGTCTATTGACGGCCGCATACTCACCGCATACGAGTCCGCCTCTTGCGCCGACCGAGGGCTTATCTGCCGCAGCAGCAGCAGTATCCGCGGTCGCAGAGAGCTACGCGCGTTTAAATGCTACTAATTTGGCTGGAGTGGAGGACCCCCCCATAGATTTTTTGGGAATGGGAATGATGTACGCCAATGGCGTTGATGCCGCGAGCCTATCGCATCAGCCCTTTACACACGTGGACCCTACTCAAATCTTACCGGCTGAACATGGAGAGAATGGCTTCGCGAGTCTACACCCTAGTCCCTCAAGCGACGGGTGGGGAAATGGGTTCATCTCTAGCGCCGCCGCTTCTCCCGAACCTCGCGACGCCTCCAACGGATCTTCTCCTCCCTCAGCTGAAGGCCCATCTGCCACCACACATCGCAAGATTGCGTCAACAAAGCGAATTCAGGACGCTGTTGCGCGCTCCGTTGTCGCTCGAAAGAAATCAACGGCTCCTGACCACCCACCCATCTCGCAGCTTCGCTCTTCGACGAGCACCCCTGACCTCATCTCTGCGATGAGCAACGGCTGCGTCAAAGGTGAAGACGGGGAGACAGCGCCGACCGTCTGCACGAATTGCCATACGACGAACACGCCATTGTGGCGGAGGGATCCGGAAGGGCAGCCTCTGTGTAAGTGGTTTCCGCAGAGAGCGATCGACGGGCGCAGCGCTAAAGAAGTTCGTTTTTACTCTAGGCAACGCATGCGGGCTGTTTTATGTGGGTTCTCTTATCTGCAGGCGCCAAATTCTCTTGCTAACCCGTGTTCCGATTAAACAGAAATTGCACGGTGTTGTCAGGCCTCTATCTCTCAAGACTGACGTGATTAAGAAGCGGTGCGCCATATCTCTCGCTTCGGCTCCATTTCGTATTATCATGGAGGGTGGTTGCTGATAGCGGGTACGGCACCCTTATCATTCAGGAACCGAGCTTCCGGCGCGCCAAACTCGGGTACGCGTAAGAACAACCCTGGGCTCCCCAAGCTCGTCTCTTCCTCGACACGGCCGCGCTCGTCGACGACGAGCAACACCCCCCTTGCTCTTCCAGGCTCCCGACTATCTCCTGGTAGCCGAGTGGCCGCAAGCGCAAGTGCGACTGTCGCGGGGTCGTTGGCCCTGAAACGTCAAAGACGGACTTCTACAGGTGGGCCTGGTGGCCTGATACGCAAACTCCCCACCGAAGGCGCGGGTACATGAGCTCATTTTCGTGTCAATCATGTGGCGCTAGCTATCTCCCATGCCGTTTCTTCAATTCATTCCCATCTGCCATGTTCCCTCCCTCTTGATGTATCTTTTTTTTTTCTTTTCTTTTGTCACGATAGAGAGGGTCGCAGGTTTCGGGCCCTGTAAACGTATCATTCATTCTGCCGGAGTGCTAAAGTGATATGATGTACGACTGATGTTGCTACCTAATTGGATACTCTAGAGTCGCTCAAACTATTATGTTACCTTGGGCAACCTCTCCCCCGTCTCACGCTGTATGATGTTTTCTTCACTTTCGATATCTCACGACAATCACGAGTTGATCAATGGGTATCATGAACATAAATACGTGTGTATCATCAGCAAGTGGTATATAAGTCACCAGCCGACATATCTGGCGAAAGGTCATCAGATTTCTTGAAAAAAAAGAAGAGGTGCTCGTGGCGCCTGATTAGAGAAGCCTATGCATCGCTCTCTTCGCCGCCATCCACCTGCGCCCGTTCTCGGCGATGGCGTGCGCTCTGAGCTGACGTCGGCTGGATAATGACCGGTGAAGGCTCATCGACCTCGGTAATGGTCCTCGCATGCGGGCGGCCCTTCCATTTGCCCTTGGAGGCGCCATTCGCAGCATCCGACCGCAACGCGCGTTCTAGGGCTTTCTCTCCACGCTTCTTGAAGCGCAGTGTCATAGCAGCCTGCAGCGAATCGACGTATGACTCGTATTTGACGTGCTCGGCGAGAAGGTATTGCGATTTCTTTTCCCAGTTGCTCAGCGCCTTGGACGCATTCTGAGAGCGCGAGGGATACTGTTAAAGGAAGCGCAGTCCATCAGGGTTCAACATAAAGGAGGGAGGACAGGAGGCAAGTACCAGCGCCATCATTGGTCCTCGCAGTTCGTTGTGGTCCTGTAGCTCTTGTGTCAACGCTGCGACGTGTTTCTTGAGCGCTTCTAGTTGCGCCTCTTCATCATGAATGCTGGGTATAGATGGTGCCAGTGGCGGCTTCCAGTCGTTGATGTTCGTGCGGTCCGACCACGGCGAGCTGCCAGCGCGCATTGTTGTCACACCGTCCTTGCGACTGAATCGGCTGTGGTTGCTCCGTCCACTACGCACGCTCGCTGTATCCGCGTAGTCGTGCGGGCGGGCAGACTCGTCGTCGGACACCGATCGCCCGTGCTGAAAAACGTCACTGACGCGGTTCCAGCCGTATTCCATATTCGATACGCCTCCAGCCAGCGGCTCCTTGCTCTGCCGTGCCGCCCAGTAGTTGCAGGTCTGCACCCACTCGTTCACGAGCTCTTCTGTACCGGCCTGGAAGAAGTATACGGCTCCACTGGCGAGCGTTAGAACCATGCAACATGGGCGCTGTCGGTTATAGCCTGGTGGGGGTAGAGCGTGCGCCAGGGAGTGGGCAAGTTGCAGCATGCCGACGTGGTTGGCATTTTCCTACGAACGTGCGTTAATCGCACCACTGCCTCATGTCGACAAATGAAAACCTACAAGCCAATTCCCACCGCCGACGACACGTTGTCCACCGGCAGCATGTTCGCCGAAGGTGAACATATTCAGTTCCCCCTTTTGGATAACGACGAAAACGTCCAACCAGGCTTTACTCTTTGCCCGTTTTCCCGAAGTCTCATTATACTGCTTGCGGCACAACATGCCTTCTTTAGCCCACGGGGGTCCGAGGAGCGCAAGCTCTTCGTCTGTGATACTGATTGTAGTATCCACCGATTCATCGCTGTGCTCGCTCCGTTCGTCGTCCTCCTGCGTCTCACGTATAATCGTGTGCGATAAGTTGGAGGCAAATCCAAGCGCCGGTGTTAAGAAGGACATCACTGAGCCATGAATATTCTGCTCTCGAATGAATGAGACCTTCTTTTTGGGTGACAACACAAGTACACACGCACCTCATGAGCAGATGTAGCGAAGCTAGGGGCAGGACTGGCACGTCCGTCGACACTGCTGTTACTACTATACGGACTTATCCCATTTGGAGCGCCAAGAATTGACTGGATACCACGAATGCTTCCACGCTTGATATTGGTTATGCGGTCTTGCTGGGTGCGTATGCTACGATTCCGAAGCGGGGCGTTAGGGTTTAAAGATGAGGTCGACGTTCGCGAGCTGAGCGGCTGCAGAATTTGCTGGCTCTTGATTGCATTGTACATGTCCTACAATAATCATGAGTCGAGTATGTACCCTGTTTGGACGCCCATACCTTGAGCAAACTCTCCATGTCACTCTCCCAGTTACGGTCGTAGACGACGGATGATACTAATGTGCTTGGGGTCTTTGCCTCCGTTCCACTAGTCGCTGATGCCGTCACAGATGCGGTGCTATCGTTTGGCAATGGCGCTGTGTTCCCTATAGCTGGCGATCCAACGAACAGGTTTGCAAGAGCAGCGTCACGACTGATGCTATTCCAACTAGTAATACTGTCGCTCCGCTTTGCCTGTGAGCGCAGTGTGCTGGTGCCAACATCGCTTCCTTCGGATCCGGGGCCACGAATGCTATCTGCATCTCGGTCGCTTTGCACAAGGTCCGAAGTGGAGCCTTGCACAGAACGATTGGGCTGGAGCTGTATCTGAATTGTAAAGAGCGTATTTCGAACAAACTGGCCACGTGACATGCGGGTTGCGAGCTCAGCGACGTGGAGGTCCGTGTTTAGGAGGAGAAGCGAGTAAGCCACTGCATGGACAACATCTATACCAATGACATGAATCGGAGCTGAAGAAGATATTGCAAGGTAAGCCTACTTTGGTTGCCAAAGAGGCTGCCTGGGTTGCAATCCCAATAGCGTCTCGAAAATTCTTCCAGGATTCGGTCCATTTGCTGGGTCTCCGCCTTGAGAAACAGCTTGGCGCACAAACGCCTACAGCGACCTAGTTAGTATACACTGATTCGAAGGTGCGGCTGTCACACCTGAAGGCGAGGTCGAGTCGTAATCCAGAAAAATCGAAATTGATCATGTAGTGTCGCAGTGCGGCCTTATTAAGTCGGCCACTACACATGGACATCAGTAATCACCATCCCTGGGCAAAGTGGAAAAGCACTTACACTCCACCGAGCCACTCAGCGATCCTCTCCTTTGTCAGGAATCCCTCGTCTTCCTCCCAAGCACGCCTCGCGCACTCCTTGCCACGGGTCTCGATCCCTTCGGAGTCTGTAGAACCCAAGCTGTCGGACGGTAATCTGCGGAGTTGTTGGCCCGGGCTCGATGTGAGATCATGTTGAGAAAATGCAGAAAGTGGCGAGGGGGCCGAGCTCCCGTTATTAGCGAGTAGTGAGGGTTCCGAATTGAATGCCACTGGTCGAGGGTGCACCAATAAGCGCTCACGCGACTCCGATGATGTATGCGCACTCGATGCGCTGCGTGGACCCAATGGGCGAGAATACGCGCTAGGAAAAGATCGCGGTGAATAGGAAAAGGCACGCGCGGAGGTTCCCGTAAAAAGTGGAGGCGATCGGAATGATACGCCAGTCTCAGGCGTTTCGGAACTTTCACCGTGGACGCTCACTCCGTCTGTGTCTGGCGCGTGGGCAACGATAGTCGGATTGGGTTTCACAACAGGAGGGGGAGACGAGGCCATTCGTCGAATGTCGGTTGGCGTCGTGGCGGTAGTGGTCTGCTCAGCGCTCCGCATGCGTAACCTAGGAGTGTGCTGAGAAGACGCAGACGGCATACGAAGGCCAAGTGTGTCCGCCCCAGTGGAATCTTGATCAAGCTGGGAAGGTTCCTTCCCAAAGTCTGAGAGTATACCACGTATAGTAGAGTCCCAACCCATTGAGTCCTCGCTGCGCTTCTCACGGGTGCTCGCGGGAGGTGGTAAAGTCGTCATGGCAGTCTTGGCAGTCTTCTTGAGATCAACTTCACCGACAGACATGCTTCGACGTTTGCCATGTACCTGTGTTTTGCCTGGCGTCGTAACATCGTGGGTACGGGCTGTCCTTTCAGGGGGCGATCGTGGTCGTTCACGCTCGACAGCTGTAAGTGGTGATTCACTAATCGCAACTTTGAGATTCGCTTCACTTTCAAGCGGAAGTAATCTCAATGTGTCCTGTGTAGCGCGGACAGGGGCCAATTGGGGCGAGGTAGGGAGAGCCTCTGACGGCAGTGACATGGCAGGGGAAGCTGTATCTGTTGGTATTGGGGGTACGGGCGGAGGTATTTGCACCATTTGCCGCGACGGTGAGGATGTAGTCTTCTGCAAGGAATATGGGTTTTACTAGAGGCCATTAAAACGAAAGTGAGCACGTACCGAACGTTCGCGCATCGTGTTCTGTCCCAACATCCTGCCCAAGAACGCACTCGTCTTTTGTCGGACTGAAGACTTTGGATTCTAAGCCTCTGTCAAGAACCCTCCACATTCAAGACGCTGCTCAACACGTACCTTGGCAGTTTCGTCATCCTGGCTTGAGTTTGCCAGCACCCAATCAGAGCCGGAAGATGGACCGGCGGATTGTCGGGACTTCTGTAGTCTGCCTTTTGGCATGGGAGGGGATGAGACGATTGGGACAGAATACCCAGAGGAGGAGGCGGAGGACGTGTTGCGAAATCGAGCAGGAAGGTCAGAGGGTGCGTGTGGACCCGGAGGTAAGGGCGGCGCGGGCTCTTGGCGCCTGTCCCTGCCTGTCGGGAGTATGCTTCCTCGCTGTTTCGCCTTGCGGACAAGGGTGGCAAGATCCGGGCTACTTGCGGTACCCTGAGACCTGTACAAAGAGCGGCGCCTACTCTGATAGTCTGGGTCTTCGGCGTCATAAAAAAGGTCGTTAGATGAAGAAGATGCGGATGTCGAGGCAGAAGCAGGAGGTCGTGATGTGGGTGACGTCTTGAATTGTGCAGATGAGGGAGGAGCCACGACGGGGGTGGTCGTCGACTGAATCATGCTGTGCGGTCGAGACGAGCTTGTGGGAGGTGAGGAAAGAGGCGTTAAGTCTTGGCCCAAAGTATCAACATCAATCCCCTCTTTAATAACGACGGTCCCACTGGCTTGCAAAGCTTGCTCGAAGTTCATGTCGACACGGGAGGTGCGTCTCGTGTTGGTTTCGACACGGTTGCGACTTCGGTCATCTCTGCTTGGATGAAGTCCCGATGGAAAAGAGGACGGTGGTACTGGAGAGCGCGGCGAAGACGTGGGGCTACGAAACATTGGACGCCCGCGGCGTAACGAAGAGGCTGGTAATTCAAAACGAAGAGAACAACGCGGCTGCTCGCAATCCCGTCGAGTCGAGCAGTCCCGCGGGCGGCATTCCTCTCTTTAGTCCTTAGTTTGGTGGCACTTGCCGGGTTTTTTTGATTTGAATTTACTATAAGAGTATAGCGTGTAATGTACCATCTGCCACAGGTGTCAGGTAGGAACATTCTCCTCTTGTTCTCCCATTTCGTCCATCGGCGAAGCCACACTTTTCGCTTCCTCGTTCGAGAATTCCTCAGGTGCACCGGATGCGAAAGACTCGCTCAGTGAGCTCACTGTCGACGCAGCCATCTCGAGGACAGCCTCGACGCGCCTTCGTAGCGCGTCGCTGCTGCTATCAACCGTCTGTACATATTTATTAGTAAAAAAAAAGCGAGCTATGTAGTAAAGTTACCATGGAGAGCAGGTTGATTCGAGCTTCGGCATCATCTAATTGGATTAAGAATGAAGGCTCGCCAGGGGCTGTTGGTTCTTCTTGCTCGGTATCCATATCCTCGTCCGGCATGTGGTATTCAACGTCGCCAAAATGTGCTTCAAGGAACATGCCCAATCGCCGAATGCGTACCATTGGGTTGTGCTTATAGTCATGGTCCGAATGCGGGTGGTGCTCGTGTTCATGTCGGTGACTTTGCCCAGATGTCACTGAGTATCCAAGGTCAAATTCAACATGCGTAAACACCCCTGGAAATCACACACCTTTTGCGGATGCTGGACTCTTGTCGATCTCTGTGATCACTGCAAGCGTTGAATCGGCAATCATGTCGTTCGCTGCGCTCGAATCCCACTCCAATATGAGCTCATGCGGGGCCATCTGTTTTACGTCCACCGCATTCATTACCTGATCGGAGTACGAGGTCAACTCCACCGCTGCATCTCCAATACAAGGAAAACTCACCCGCATCGTCAGGTTTCCGTCCTTGTCTAGTCCTTCTTCGATACGGCCATACATACCTTCCAAATGCCATCTCACTAGATCCCATCCGACCCCGAGCGCAACCTTCTGGCGTTGGGTCACAACACACGTCGAAAGCCCCGCAAAGTCTCTCAGATCACGGGGGTCCAACAATGTATACGAGTAGTCTTTCGACACAAGCAAGCCAGAGAGGACGTCGTTTGTCTGGGGTGGTTTTGAGGCTAAACCGCCGATCACTTTGGCTACTCGTTCGGGGCGGAAGGTGAGATTCAAGGTCTCGAGGTTACGAGGCGAGTGGACTTTGATATCTTCGTCTCGGTTCTTATATTTGGCTTGTAAGGCGGCTCTTAGACGGCCCATAGCCGTTTGTTCACCGTGCACAAGGACCTAGGGTGTACGTCTAGAAGGGGAGCGAGAAGGGTCAGAAGAACGCACAATGTGAGGAGCCTTGATCATGTCGATGAACTCTGAGTTTTGGGAGTAGTCGACATGTGCGCTAAAGGAGATGTAGTCCACGGAAAGTTTGCGTGGGATGGTATTGCCCTTCACTCCAGTAACTTCTTCCGGTTCATTCATGATGTCCTATTTGCGAGAGGATATCAGCGATGTTCTCAAAAGTATGACTTTCGTTGAGGACGTGAAAGACTCAAAGATCACACGCGATGGGGGAATAACGTCCATTGGTTCGTACATACACACCCAAGAGATAACACAACATCCAGCGCCGTACCACCAGTGGGTCGCAAAAAAGAGGTGAGACTCACCCGAGCTAGTGTACCCTCAACGGAATAACCTGTAACAATGAGGCCATTTCGAGGGTCGGGGGCCCAAAGTTCAAAAAGTTCTCTACTTGTGCCGGGTTGCAACATTCCAGGACTGGCAAGAACGACACAGGGAGGTCCCTCGGCTATCTTGCGCTCCCAGCCGCGCGCTTGTGGTACATTCGAGATATGCCTGGGTAGATGCGAGACTAAAGCCAGGTGCAAAATAGAAAGATTGAAAAGACGTACTTGAAGACAAACGGATTGTCCCTCCTTGCAAACCTCGTTCGGATGTTGGAATTCATAGTATGAATATACGTTTGGTAAACAGCCATGCACTTGCGAGCAAGGCTAGACGCATAGTAGATAGGAACGTTATGCAAGTCAGGGTGCTTCTTCCAGTACTCGTCAAGAATTAGCAAAAGCTCTTGTGCGCGCCCCAGGGCAAATGTAGGTAGTAACACGTGTCCTCCACGACGTATGATCGAGTGTACCAGGTTCGTGAAGCGCAATTCTTTTTCCTCGCGTCCTTCCAGGCTTTGTACACCATACGTACTCTCCACGATGAGCACGTCTGGGCGTATGGGCGGTACCTCGGCCTTGACGAGATGGCGATCCTCCTCACGGGAGTAATCGCCCGTGTAGAGGACCTTAAGGCCAGCTATATCGATCATGTACATACATGCGCCTAGAACGTGGCCTGCGTGGTATGGTGTGAAGGTAACGCCAGGGCAGGGTGTGATCAACTGGTGAACAGAGACAGGGATGATGGAAGAGATAGACATTGAGAGATCAAGAGGTGAGATTAGCGCATCGGTTGACGAATTGCTGAACAGATGTGAGCGCTCAGCAGAGGGGCAGGCTAATAATTCACACCTCATCCGGACGAAGTCCTGCATCATAAACTTGTGAAGCGCTTTCGTTGGGTGGGTCATGTAAACTTTGCCTTTTCCTTCTCGAAAGTTGGTCTATATGTAATGGGTAAGAGTTCTGCATATCCATCTCGTTGTCACACGCACTTTCTCAGTGATGTATGTCAATGCTGCCGCATGATCTAGATGAAAACTGAACGCGTATTGAGGACACCCAACTCGAATGAGGAAGGGGGGAATGGAGCGCACTGCGTCACAAGTATGGCATCCACTGTGCTCCAGTCTAATTCATCAATAAAGGGTAACGATGCCATGCCAGTATGGGCAGGATGTACGCCAGCATCCAAGACGATCGTTATATCTCTGTATTGAAGAACACAGCATGACCGTCCAACCTCTTGGCCGGCTCCTAGAAGAGTGATGCTTAATGTCGGTACGTCTGCCATGGTGGTTGCTGTCGTTCAAAAGTATTTACACCACTGAGCAACCGAAGTATAATTCTTAACCGGTGGTTGGGTGGTCGTGGACAAAAGGGAGTCTGAGGACGAACTAGCCACGTGGAGACTGTATTAGTTAAGCTATTACTATATACTCTACTGTAAAAAATGGCTGAAAGTTTTCAAGAAGAATACAAAATGTGGTAATGACCCTAATAGTGCGCCATTTTGCTGATGGTCGCGAATAGGTCTTCATCGAATTCCTGCTCTGCCATGTCTACCATCTGTCCTGATGCCGTGTCATCAAGTACACCCTTGTCGGTCACCCCAAACTCAAGGTCTTCATCATCTGACGAAGGTGGAGATCCGGGCAGCGATCCAGGCATACTTCTGGTGCTGCGTTTCCTCGAACGACGATGGCGGCCGGGAATGTCGGAAGCGCCGTGTGAATCCTCGTCCCCTTCGGATTCCGATTCATAGGATGATGGCGTGCCTGGGCTAACACTGCGACTAGCAAGATTGGCCAACACGTTACTGACTCGTTCGATACTTGACAGCTGGCGTTGATGGCTGTGCGCGCCTGTACTGTCCATGTCACGCCCACGCCTGACATCCGCAAGCGGCGGTGACGGCGCGAACGAACGCGAACGGCTACTGCTTGTACTACGCAAACTGAAATTGCGGAGGCGCGCGAAGGCGCTCTTATTAGACGTATCGGAGCGTGCGCTCAATGCTGGGGACGGTGGAGCTAGGTCTGGTAGAGGAAACTCGGTGAGTGGTGTTTTCCAATAATTGCTGGCAGTAAATTCGTTGTCCCACTTGCGGGTTATAGGTGGAAACATTTGGTCAACAAGATCCGTCATGTGAATATAACTCCGCACAGACCTAGAGGTAACTCAGATCAGGTGGAAAGTGGATTAAGTCCGCGACACTTACTCGGACTTGTGCCCAACGAGGTCAAGTAACTCCATCTTCACCTCACCAAGCGAATCGATTGTGAATATTCGTGAGCTCGGAATGTTCACGCTACGATATGATAACGCATCAGTGATGCGGTTGCCGAAGCCTGCATAGAATGGGATGGGGTGTTGCAGGACCAAACAGCCTCTGGATATCACGTAGGCAGGCCATTTTGAATACCTCGGGCTTACGCATTATTACTTCCCTGCGGTATTCGGGACCGTACTTGTCAGTCGGCATCGCATTGCTATCCGCTTGAACAACTCACCTATGTAGTGAGGCCATCAGGCGATCTGGGCTCATGATGACAGGTCCTTCGGGTAGTTGATAGTCGTTCTGTTTGATACCCTGCAGGTAGTAGCGCGTGGAATCTGCTTGACCAATAGCACGAGACGTGAGGTACATGATCTTATAGCCGTTCTTGTAGATGTCGGTGTACAATTTGGCAACGCCAAGGTGTGTCCAATCACGCCCGATCAGGGTGAACATGTGCCCTAGCGCGTCCGACCTGCCACTGTGTCAGCCCACCTCCGCAAAAGAAGGCCATGAGACACACTTTGTAATCGTTCCATCAATATCAGACACTACCACACTGTCCGTATGTTCCCACAAGAAAATGCGGGCAGCGCACGCGACCACGCCCGACGAGGCTAGCGAAAAGGTAATTGTGTTTGCCCCTGGCCGTAAGTCAAGCGCTTGCTGTGATGTAACGTAGGTCATGAGCTCAGGATAACTTCATAGACTTACCAACTGTTCTGATGTGAGCCTCAGAGACTTCGCATACCGTACTTGCGAGTCATTTTGTTTCCCTTGAGAAGGCGGTGATGTGCTAGTAGCGATAGATTCTGATAAAGTAGGCCGCAAGATGGCAGACGAACCGCGCATGCCCTCATCTAGAGTTGGCACATCAACGGTTGAAGCCCTTTGCATTTCCTTTTTATGTTCCAGCGATCAGTTTTGTGACTGCAAGCAAGATCACAGAACGTAACTGACACTTGCCAACGGTGTACTCGCCGCATTCTTTAAATGCGAGCGCTCAACACGTACATCGACACCACCGGGCAGTCTACGATCACGGCGCCACCAGCGGACCCATGACTTGTACTCTTGACTTGGCGAACTTGGACCGTGACTAAAATCTGTCTCGACATCTGATAACGGTTCCAACCCGCGGATTTGTTCAGCCTCCGCCGGTGACGTGGAAGGCGGCTCATCTGAGAAGTCTAGCTCAAACTCGGGAGGAAGGCTTTTGCTACGATGAAACTCGTCGTGTTTACTAGCTGTGGCGAGGTCATCGACCAGGGTACCGTCCGATGTCTTGAGCAGGGCTGGTGCTGGGTATTGCATGCCAATCGGTGAGCGTTGAGGAAATCCGCCCCACTCCCAAGAGTAATCATCTGTTGGAGTAGAAGTTGACGGGAGAGGAGCAGAAGAGCGGATTGGGATATCTGGACGCAGGCTCGGAAAGGGTATAGGTTCACGGGAGGTCGGTGGGATGCCAGCTGTTGGAACAGGTGTGTCAGATATTAAAACAGTATCCCTCAAAGGCAACTGACGCGGCGCTACCAGCGAAGAATTAGGGAGAGATCAAATTTCTAGAAGGACATAGACACGCACTGCTTTGTTGCTCACTCCCTCCTATGAGGGTTTAAAGTCTCCTCCCTGAGGTGGTAACCCTGCGCGTTCGCTAAGGCTCATAGGCGACATCAATGTAATCTAGTGAGAAAGAAAGAATACTGCACACCTCTTGTTGACCCAAATATACGGGGCCTAGCGGACGCTTCATCACCCAACTCGCCTGGATCAGGTGTCTTCTCCGTGAAACGGTTCCCGTGATCTACCATCGCCGAATGGGCGACGTCACGAGTAACTTGAAAATTGCCATGTGCTTTCGGTAGCCTCTCTTCCTCCGCTTCGACAGAAGTAGGAATTGTGTTGATAGAGTCGGATGAGGTCCTCCCGGGTTGTGACGAGGTGTCCATCGAAGAAACTGATACGCTAGAGGAGATCGGCGACTTTGAAACCGTCCTCGGAGGTGAGGTGGATGGCGCATCAAGATCAAAGAAATCGGGTTCCTGCCCGTCATCAGTGAGGCCTTCCCTTTCTCTCGAGCCGAATCTCCCAATGTCTTCCTGCGGTGGTGGCTCAAGAGAAACGGGCTGAGTGGGTTCGAGAAGGGGAGAGGTTATAAGATCATCCGGAACATCGCCCTCTGTCTCAAAGACAAAAAAGGCCTCCCCTGCCTCTCCGATCTTCATGCTAAATGGCACAGCATTTCCATTAACGGCTATGTCCACCTGAGTGGACAGAGGTATGTGAATAGTCCTCGCCTAAGCGTACGCGCACACCTTTTTCTCGTTTGGTCGAAGCACCTGCCATTTTCCGAATCGGACGTGAAATGGAGAGGAGACGAACTCCATGGTGCCATTGAGCCCAAGCCTCCGTACGACGATGACGTCGATGGCCCCGGTAAGTGTTGCTGGATTAATGTCCTTGTAATACTGGTACGGTGCACTGATCGCATTGACGGCGCCCCATAAGTAGTTCATCTAGAGGATGGAGATTGAAGCTATATTGAAGGACAAGGGAGAGAGTATGTCCGGTATCCCCCAGAGCGGAACAATTGGTGGGGTCAGCTTACGGGCCCGGGCCGATGGCAACCACCGCACGTGAAAGACAGCACGCCGCATTGTCATCATGGCTTTATTCGTACCGACCGACACTTCACCCTAGCCAAACAGTGTCAGTCACACTCGCAACTCTTGGGATGACATCTCTTTGGTCCATCACACTGTTCTCATCCTCGAACGTCTGAACCATGAATCGTCAGTTGCTGCAGCCATGTCCCGTGGGCCGCCATCACACGCCGCTTGTTGAATCACTTCTAGCAGCTGGGATTTCGCCCGGCTTGCGAGAGTCAATAAATACCCGCTGTTGTCGATGGGCTGGAGCAGACTGTTGGCTTGAACATTGAACTTCGCGAACATACGAGCCTCTTAGGTCCGAGGGAGAGCGGTGGCGAACCGACTCTGAGTGTGACAACAAGGATACCGAAAATCGGGCCTTTTGGCTGATCGCGTCAAGAGTTTGTTCGTTCACACTGAAAGTACAGGTATACCTGTCCCACTCTACTTCCCGCGAACGGAACGCAACCCCATCCATCTACTCTACTTGGACTGGGCGGTTGCGAGTTGGACGTTCACTATCACTTTTTACGGGCTGGCATCGATCGCAATCGTGTGATCACGGCAATGCGCGGGCCGGGATATGGAAATGAAGATTAAGCCCATCCCATCGCCTTGGCTTGACTAGTACTGTAAGCCTAGTTTAAAATTCTCCTTCATAATCTTTTCATCGCTTTCGCTTCATCGGAATTACCGTCCTCCCATTTCCATACGTATATTCATCCCCCAAATCTCTGGTCATTTCTATCATATATATATATATTGCTCGGTCCTCTTACTAATGCTTCAATGGCCCACCTTTCTCCTAACCATTTCCTCGCGCTACCTCGTCCTGGTGTCCTCGTAGGCCTACCTGCAGGCGTTGTCGACACCACTACCCTCGCTGCGCATGACTTTGATGTCGACACTCGCACGGGGTTCATGCCACCCGACCCTCCACTTGTTCGACTTCCTACGCAATGGGAGCCTTGGGAACAGTTACTTGACGATGCGCAGGTACATCGTCTACAACTTGGTAGCAAATACGACATCACAGACGAGGAAGTGATCCAGTCCGAATCGTGGCGAGCTCGCGTCCGGCAAGTACGTATCCGTCCCCGCGACTCGAGTAGCTTCGCTGACAACAACACGTATCCGCCGCCCTTAGTCTCACGCTCTCCCAACAGTCGACTTGTGCCCTTCGGAGCTGCTTCTGCGCCGTGCTCATCAAGTACTGGCATGGATCATGCACCTTCTATATACACTCCCTGCCACCTGATTCTGAGATCCGGGTTCCCGCGCCTATCACCGTCCCTCTTCTGGAAGTTTGCGCGCAGCTGCAACTCCCCCCCGTGATCACCTACTCGGACGACGTACTCTACAATTGGGCACTAAAAGTTCCGTCGGAGGAGCCAATCCCGGCGCTCGACAACTTGCGCTCTCTCACGTTGTTTACGGGCACGCGCGATGAGGAAGAGTTCTATCTTACCAGCGCTCGAATCGAGCTGCGCGGCGTTGATGCACTCGAGATCATGCGCGCAATGATGGACGAGCTCTTCGTCGGCGACGCACTCGCCGCCCGCCGCATCACGCGTTATCTCCACAGCCTCGCCCGCGTCCTTGACGACCTCACGCGCATCCTCCTTGCCGTGCGTGATGGCTGCAACCCCGACGTCTTCTACCATTCCATCCGCCCCTGGTTCAACGGCTGCCGACTCTGGCACGCGCAATTGGTTCTTCGACGGCCTCGATGCACACCCAGAGCTCGCCTTTCCCGATGAGCTCTCTGGCCCGAGCGCAGCGCAGAGCGCGCTCATTCACGCACTCGACGTGTTCCTCGGCGTCGACCACACTTCCACCCCTTCCTCGTCCCCTACCTTGGAGCTCGCTCCCACCAGCGGCGCGGCAGCGTCCGCTCACGTCCCGCCGAAAGCGCCGTTCCTTGTGCGCATGCGTGCCTACATGCCACGCCATCATCGCAACTTCTTGCGCCATCTCGCAGCTGCCCCGCGCCCGCTGCGCGCGGCCGTGGAGCGCACGGGAGACGCGACACTCACGGACGCGTATAACGCTGCGCTCGCAGGGCTTCGCCGCCTCCGCGACGCGCACCTACGTATCGTCACGCTGTACATCGTCGGCCCGTCGCACCGCCCGCCTCCCGCTTCCCTTGCGGCTACCCTCACCGTGCAAGCGAAGGTGGCCACGGGGGAGGTAAAGGACGGCTTCGCGAACGGGACGTGCATGGGCTCGGACCCGACGCTGCTGCGCGGGACGGGAGGGACCGACTTGATTCGGTTCTTGAAGGGTGTGCGAGACCGTACTTCTGAAGCTGCGCTAGAATTGGATAGTAGTACTTGAAAGGAAATAGAAACAAAAAGTCATTCGCATGTATCATTTCTTTGGGTGGTAACACTTGATATAGAGATACAAGAAGAGGGGAATAAGTGGGAATGGCGACATATCACGAATGAGTGGCGCAAGCAAGACGCAAGCAATGTTTGAAGTCCGCCATGTATGGAGGTAAACGATGAGGATTTATATATTGTATGGATGTATGATGATACGATGATTGTATGATTTGACTCATGTCCGTGATATCACTGCGCCTGTGCCTCCTGCGTGCGCCTCGCATGTCAGGTCCATCGATACATGCTTCGCTATCGAACGTACCTGATCTACAAATTCCATCGCTTCTTCCTTCTTGATGCTGCGAATAGAGCTGATTTTCTGGTTATTGAAAAGGACACCGTAGAATTTGTCCGCTGACACGAGCATCTCTGGCCGGAATGTTGTCGTGATAAATTGGCCTGACGAAGCCAGTGAATGTATCATCGCTTGGCGTGTTTCAGCGTTCATAGGACGGAAGACAAACACCAGTTTGACTCGCACTCACCGGCGACAGCAGTCCGGTACTGAGCATCTAAATTTGCGTCGATCTACAGGGAACAATGATCATTGGAAGGATCGGAAGAAGTGGTCTGGATTCTGACGTACCTCATCAAATAGATAGAATGGAGCCGGGTCACACTTTTGAATGGCGAAGACTATTTTTAGTGTAAGACCGCGATATGCAGCAACTTATGCAGTACGCGCCAAGAGCTAAGGCAACCAATGACTTCTGACCACCAGAGAGTTGCTGAATGCGCAGACCCTCATCCACTTTGGAGTTGAACGAAACCTTTGCGACACTAAGACACAAGAAGCATTACAGGTGGGTGCGACAATGCGCACCTTGATAGCCACCCCGGTGTAGTTGTCAACACTCCGCTGTTGAGAGTCATCGGCCTCGTCGGCTTCGTCGTCATCCTCATGCGCCACGTCAGTTGGATGACGATGAGTGATTTGTAGGGCAGTGACTTACCTGATCCACCCGTCTCTGAATGATGAGCTTCCCCTTGCCTGCGGGGACAAGGGTCTCAAAAACCTCTTCAAAGTTCTTGGCTACCTGCTTGAAGGTCCGTTCAATTGCTTCGTCCTTACGCTGATCTAGGACTTCGACAAGCTGTTCAATCGACTCTCCAGACGTTTCCAGGTCTTCGCGTCGCTTCAGGAGTTGATCCCTTTGCTTGGTAAAATTGTTGTATTGTTCGAAAGCTTTCTTATTAACGTGTGCGAATTTCTTGAGGCCTTCGTTCACAGCGTGCAATTTCTTGACCAGCTAAGTGGGCCTATTATTACCTGCCCTGCACGCGTCGCACAACGGGGCTTACCCTGTCCGACTTCTCGTTGATGTACTTCTCAAAAGCTTCCTCTGGAAGCACGCCAAGATCGCGGATATTGCGGTTGGACTCGTCCTTTTTGTTCACAAGAAGATTCTTTTTGGCAAGATAACGCTCTGTGCTCTTCTGTTGTTTTGCCATGCTACGGCTGTCTTCTGCCTGCTGATTCTGCATCGTTTCTAGGCTACTGCGGTGCTCTTGGAGGTCGTGCATGAGCCTATCGACTCCTCTCTCCATTTCTATTATGCTGGGTTATAATCACACTACAGGTGCATTGAAGCACGCACCTTGAACCTTCTTTGTCAGTGTGTTGATGGCATTATTAATGGAGCTCATTTCATGCGTTCGAACTGACAGATCTTCTGCGGCGCTGGCATCACCGGCCTCGGCCACACCCAGCCCTTCGATCTGTGAACGTAGCTCATCTCGTCGCCGACGTAAGCTCTCATTCAGTTCGATCTGAATGATATTTTTGCCCCTGGCCAGCTGATAGCCACCTTCGTCAATTCGGGGTCCTGGAAAGGAGTGGGATGCAAACCTCAGTCTTTGTCTTTCCCATCTCAACCAGCGACTTCTGCCGGGCTTCGACGTCCTTGCTGAGCTCATCGATGTAATCTCTCTCCTCTGCGCTTAATTCCTGGACCATCGGACTTGACAGCTCGGACCTGTAGGCCTCGACACGTGCATCCAGAGCACGCAGCTCACCACCAAGTTCTTGGACATCTTCCTCCAGCTTTGAAATCCTCCCTTCAATGCGTTCCTTCTCTCTTTGAATGACCATGATTTCAGCGCTAATACCCTCGCGGGTTTCCCGCGCCCCCTTCTGCTGACTGCTTAATACTTGTATGCGACCACTCACTCGGGTGATCTCTTGGTCAAGCTTGAGAGTCTCGGTTTTGACTTCTCGTGAACGAGCTTCTTCGGTAGCGACCCTGGAACGCCAGGTCGCCACATTCTTGACAGCTTCGAGACGCGAGCGCCTGATATCGTGGTACCCACCAGTGAGTGCGCCTTTGCGATCAACTTTATCGCCATCAAGGGTGATTGTGTTAATTCCATGACTCTTCACATATGCCGCAGCAACTGTAAGGTCGCGACAAACACATGTTTTACCGAACACCTGCTGAAACGCCTTAGCATGTGCCGGGTCGTAGCGAAGCTTTTCTAAAAGAGGAATTGCATCATCGGCGTTCGGTGGGACAGGATTTTTGGGTTTAAGACGGTTGAGTGGCATGAATGTAACGCGGCCAATCCTCTCGCGTAGCATCACCTCAAGAACTTTGGATGCCGTGTGATCTGTGTCGACCACGACGTGGAACAAACTGAGACAGGTGTGAGTTATGCAGAAGCAACATTACACCTCGCGCCTCACCTGTTCCCTGCAGTCAGCTCAACAGCAGTATTAAACTTTGTGTCCGTGATCTCAAAGAGCCGGTAAAGGGGGCCATAAACCCCATCCAAATTCAAGCGTTCGGCGATAGAGTCTACAGCACGTAACCCGGTGCCGGTCTCCTGTTTACGCAATCAGTATTGGCCAGACTGCGCCCTTGGCTACTTACCTTGTCCATCATGCTCGCCAGGGTCCTTTCTGCCGATCTCAGCTCATCCGCCGCACGATTCCTTGTCGAGTCGAGCTTCGCATCCTCTCGCCAGAGGTCCTTGCGCCGCTCAACCCACTCGCTGCGCTGGTCTGCAAGCGTCGCGAGCTCCTCGCCCAAGTCCTTTGCCCGGCCGCGACTATCTTCGCCACGTTGTGTGACTTCTGCCACACGCCCATCCAGCTGCTCGCGTGACGCAAGCGCGGCTTGCAGCTCTACATTCGATGCTTTCAAAGCGTTGCCCTGAGCCGTCCGGTGAGATTCTAGAGCCGCGAGTTCGCTGCGCAAGTACTGATCGCGCTCTGCACGAGTACGGAAGCGCTCTAGTCTGCCCTTCTTCGAATAAAGTGCGGACAATTTTCCGTTTGCCTCGTCGAGCGCCTGCCGCTGCTCAGACTCGTTCACGCGGTGGGCCTCCCATCGTGGAAGTAAGGCGGCCAGTGCCGCCTCTTTTTGTGCTACCTGAGCCTCAACGTCAGCTAGTTCGCTTTCGATGGCATCGCGCTGGCCGCCAGCACGTGCATCTGCCGCACGCAGATCTGCAATACGAAGTTCAAGTTCCTTTTGCGAGCGGGTGAGGTCGGACAATTCCCCCTGAGCTCCACGCTTCGTCAACTGAAGGGTTGAGAGTTCATGTTTCGCTGTAGATATTTGGTTCTCCAATGTCTGAGAGTGGAGAATTAATGGTGTCAATAGCAAAGGAAAGGGGCGGAGAGAGCATACCTGGATTTGTTGTTCACGATCGGAAAACTGTTCACGGCGCTGGTTCGCCCCATGGAGCTCCCTCTTTCTTTCCTCTTCAATTTCTTCCAGAGCTTCTGCGACCTCTTCAAGCTCCCGTTGGTACAGCGCGTATTCGAGACAGCGCTTTTCCTTATCCTTCTCCTGGAACTCTTTTAATTCTTCCTTCTCTTCTTCAAGTTCTCCCAGGCGAGTCTCAATGAAGTCAAGCAACTCGACAATCTTAGACTTCTTTCCTTCAGTCTCGGCCATGATCCGCAGAGACTCAGCGCGTCTTTGCTCGTAAACTTTTGTTCCCGCAACCTCTTTCAGCAGAGCAAGGCGTTCATGATCCTTCGCATTGGTAAGCGTGGTAATCTATAAAAGTTCAGCTATGCAGGGACGTCCGTCGAATAAACAAACTTACACGGCCTTGAGGAACGATATAGTATGGGTTAGCCTTACTGAACCCAGCACTCTCAAGAAGGTTCATGACATCCGCTTTGCTGGCGCTCTTTTTATCAAGGCTGTATTCGTCTTTCTTAAGTCCGATGGTGCGACGCAGAACAACCTCATCACGGCCAGTTGGAAAGCGGTTGTCAGAGTTGTCGAATACTATTTCGACTGCAGCTGGGGTTGAGAAGCACGGTCGGCGCAGTAACGTAAAAAAACAAACCGTAGGCAGAGAGTGTTGTTGTGGTTGAGACGCCTTCGTGGAGGAGCGCCTGGCGCTCTTCACGGGACATTGATGTATACGCGTCCGAAAGCACAAAACGAATTGCTTTCACGACCAAGCGTCAGCAGCAGATGAACTCCTGAACACCCGCTACATACCTGCAAAAAAGTTGCTCTTTCCAGACCCATTTCGTCCTACAACAACATTATGTCTTGGCGAGAACGGTTCTATTTGTGTCTGGTCTCTGTCTGTTAGAGGTCAGCTTTTCGCGTGTCGGCAGCACAACAGAGCTCACACGACTTGAAACCCTGAATCGTTAGCGTCTTGATGTACATATTGGGTTATAGGCAGTACAGAACAAAGCTGAGAGCAGAGTCTCTGAGAATTATGAAGCGTGAATATTATCAGGAGTGTGCTTGTGACCCCTGTGCATCACGACAAAGTCTTCGTTCGTCATTTACGCGACGCGTCGTCGGAGATTCAAATTGGACATGCGCCAAGGAGTACAACACCCATGACTATTTTACAGAATGACGCTCATAATGCGACCTCTACGTCCAACCGCGCAAGGTACGAATACACATCAGGCGATAGGCGATAGCGTAGCATGCCGGCAAACACCATCAAAGAACGCGATTTCTTCCTCAGCGCTGCGAGTGTCTATTCCAAGGGGTCAAAATCACTGCAAGGATATATAGGAATCGTCCACATACCATTTGCCTGCTCGCATCGGGTACGTTCGACGCCTTAACCTTCTGGTAGACGCCGGCGATGGCATCCATCGCGAGTGGAAGGTATGTTTGCAAGTTGCGTTGCAGTGCGTCGTGTAAATCCTTGAATTCCTCCGCTCGGCGATTGATCTTCGCCACGTCGCCATCTAGCGGGACAAGGTCTGTCGACTCAATGATCTGCCCTCATCGTCAACACGCGCGGGAAGGTCACGGGGTGACTGCGTACCTCCAATGCTCGATCAAGTCTTCCCTCGGCCTTTGCGCCAAGCGCCTCCCGTACACGCAACAGCTTGACAACAGCGTCCCTGGCGCGGCCAGGGGCGCGGCCTGTCCGTTCATAGTGTCGAATTATGTCGCTTGCAGCTCCTTCAAGTGAGCGTGCGCGCTCCCCTCCACCGCCAGGGGCAGCCAGCGTTGTACCAAGTGCGGTCGCAAGGCTGCTAACGACGGTAGTGTACTCTCCTGCGAGATTGTAGAGTTTAATCGCCTGTAGGACGCAGTCGCTCTCCTCAGCCTGTCGGGCGGCGGGCACGAAAATTTCGGCATTGAGTTCACGAGCATCGTTCAGCTTGAGCAACGGTGCCGCTTGCTCGATAACACCTGTCTGCACACAGTGAGCATCTAATACAAATACTGGACAAAGGGAATAGAGATACAAAGCGTATTCCGTCGGCCCGAAAACCGCCAACAAGTTCGTCCCATGCAGGACCAGCATTGGCAAGTACAATGACGCGTCGCACAAGGTCCCAAGCGAGTTCGAGCTGCTCCTTGCCTATTCCGCCCGGCTGGTCTGCACCTAAGGTGACTGTATACACATACTGCAAGGCCTCTTTGGCGTCCAACCGCACAAACTGGCGCACGTATCGCCATATCAGTGTGGTGAGACCGAGTGCAGGTGGACTACTCGAGGAAAGAGACACTGCATCGGTTGTGTTAAAGATAGTACTAATTTAGCGACCACCACTTACAAGGTGTTATGTCTGATGACTCGGTCCGCGAAGGAGCACGCAACAGACCATGGTAAGCCAGGGCAATAGCTAGATGAAGAGCTTCGACATCCGTCTCCGGATGTTCCCAAAGTGCGGCAACGGCCTAAGTAACTTGGTCACTAACACAAGACAGACGCACAGCTAAAGTCACTTACTCTTTCAAACTCGCCACAAGTGAGGAGTACAGCAGCCCACAACCCGGTTCGGGCCCCCTTTGAGCCGGACGCACCCTCGAAATGGCGCTCACCATAGTTGAGTAATACGTCCGCAAGCCCACGCAAACCACCATTTTCCTCCTCGTCGACCTGTATAAGCTCGTTAGGCTCAATGAAGCTCGACAGAGAAAGGACATGCCATTGCGAGTTGGAACCAGAGCCAATCCTCAGTTGTTGCTGTAACGAGCGGTACGGTGCGTTTGGTCGGGTCCAACTTGCCCATGAGTTTGTAGAGGGCGAGCTTGAATGGATCAACACTCGTCGAATGCAACATGTGCGCATTATAAATGGCCTGGATGTGGTCTCGATGAGGTTTTGGTAGACTACATAAAGTTGGACTTAGACAAGCGCAAGCAGAAGATGGGAAAACAACCCACCGACGATCGGGAGATTCCACCCAGACACGGAAGTGAGCGACGAAGCTATCCTCGCGGTGCTCAATAGCCTGCCGGTGTGCAAGCGCCTCATCGAGAGCTTCTCTCGCATGTCCCGTGCGTACGAGATAGAATATTTTGGCCCATAACGGCTGGGCCGCAACCAACTGCCTGGGTTGTTAGCGCCGGCCTTCAAAATACTTAGCATTAGCGCACCTCGATGCGGTCCTGCCACTCTCCCCCACGGTAATACCGCACTAGTAGGAAAGCGCGTACGCGATTCGCGATGGTCGGATCGCCACCAAGTTGCGCCTGAAGTGGGCGCGCCTGGAGTGTACGTTCAAGTACGTCGAGATACTGCTCTTCGAGGGCTGCACGGGCACCAGAAGCGACTTGCTTTCTCAACTCGACAGTTTCTCTTGACGCAGGATCGCCGAGGTATGCACGAGCATGGCGACGCTCCATGAGGGGTGTATTCAGTATATGCGCACCCGCATGCGCGAGTGGTGGTGTTCCAGGGGGTTCACCAGTAATTTTCGCAAGAATATGAAATAGTTGAATGACCTGATGCGTCCGCTGAGGTATGATGGATGAATAGAAGAGACTAGCTGGCATCAGGAAGGCACGCACATCGGGGTTAAGAGAAAGTGCCGCCTGGATAAACGCGTGGATAACTGGAAATGATGTGCCGCGTATCCGAGCTGCATTCAATTCGACTACGACACGGTCATATGCCATCATCTTGCCCTGCATTTGCAAGCTGGGACTCGGAGCGGCACTGAGCTGCAAGGAGGTTAAGAAGATAAGTAAACAGTGCAAGCGCCACGCACCGTGAGTGCACTTCTGCTTTGCGGCGGCTTGCCTGTTAGCACCAATGCTCCATTATCTCCACCTAGCCGGCCACCCAATTCCTCAAAAACCCGCTTCTTACGGGCATCCCACTCGCGTCTTCCTCGGTCCTCTAGAACGCGATAGAACTCTTCCTGGGTCTCTCTTCGTGCTTCTTCGATTGTCGATATAACATTTTGCTCGTGTGCATGTCGCAGATAACCTGAAATATCGGTGTCCTGCAGAGGTTGAAGTGGTAAGAATGTGGCAGAAGTATTAAGGTGCGCGATAGAGTTTGCAAGAGCTGGCACGTCGATATGGGCTTGTGCTAGCAGGTAATTTCTTTGGAAGGTATATTAATGATTACTCGTGATTCCCCTGTACATGGCTTACGCGCGACCTGCGTCTGTTGGTGCTCCGGGCTGTCTTGGGAGAAGCTTTCGTGACTGCGCCTCAATCTGGTCCAAAGACAGAGAAACATTCGGCAGATCCTGAAGCTTCAGATGGGATGTAAGGGCTTTCGACGAAGCTAAAAGGGAAGAGAGGTCGGAAGACATGTTTTTCTTGTGTACCGACCAACTTATGGCGTGGCGCGCCACGGTGTACGCGATTCAGAAACGAACACGAGGGACGATCGTGAGAACTTAATACCTAAGATGTGTGATCGGCTATTCGGACTTCCGAGACCCAATTCGCCGTCATAATGGGCTGCAATATTGTCTTACGGCCAAAGCCATTTTCACATCCTAAACGAATTTATAGACAAGACTGGTTCTATGCCTACAGGAGACATCACGGTTTCGGACGAAAATATTGCCGGACGTTATCACCAGAAAATAGAGCGCTATAGTGACTCATTAGTATACCATACCGAAGCAGAGCAAATACTCACATTTCAGTCCCCCACAGCGCAATGAGACCGGCAGAAGTAGCAGAAACGGCACGCCTATCCCAACGTGGATGTTGCCAATTGGTGTATGCGAGATAGCTCACAACGCCCAGGACGCCAATATTAACTGTCCCCAAAAGGTCGATGATGGGTTATGCTCATAGATGGAAACAAACGACTTACGGAGCCCGACGAGCCCACTGAGTCCACCCGATCTCAGCACGTGTTCAATCACACCTCTGTATGCGGAGCCCTCTTCTCTCGCCTTGCGTTTTGCCGCTTTGCCATCCGGTTTGCTTTGGCGCGCTTCGGCAGCGTAACTCTCGGCACCGAACAGCGCGAATGTGGCCGCCACAGTGGATATTATGACCTTCGTGTCGCGGCGGAGTCGTGGGTACGTATAGAATGCGTATGAAGCTCCAGCGAGAAGACCGATGTTCGCTAGGGAGGCTCGTCAGTCCCTGTATATACTAAGAGCCTAGGCGGACTTACCGATGCCAACGAATCCACCAGCGACGGCAGGGCGAAGAACAATGTCCTTCACCTTCTCCCATCGCTGTGGTGTCTGGACTTTGGAGTGTTTTCCCTCCCTTTCCTCTCTTGGCAGCGGAAGTTCGCCGGCCCCATCAGAGGTCAACTTTGTTGAAGGTTCACTATCACGATGGATCACGTTGACCTTTACAGTGTCATCAAAGGGTGCACCACCTAGTAACGATGGCGTATTAAGCAACGCGGCATCGGGATGGGGCTAATGAAGGTGAAGCATCACAAAATGTGGGGGCAACAAGGAGAGTGAAGCATACCTGCTGCTCATAAGGTGGCACGTTTTTAGCAGCGACTTTGGCATAAGGCTCCATGCTCGTAGTAGTACCTTGTACGTCTGGCCGCGATGAAGGCCTAAATACTGTGCATATACACATATGATGCTTCAATGATGTCATTCTGGCACTCCGGCACTCCAACCCCTCGATTACGATTACTAGATCGGGTATACTTGAATGAGTACATAGCAAGGTAACGGCAAAGAACGAAAGCATGTCATCCAACAATAAGGTATATCTGATCCGATCCACTGTTGACTCAAAAGACATCCATAGAGTGAGGGCAATCTACCGCGACGTGCCCGTAATTCTCGCAGTCCTCACAGAATAGCTTGGAGGGCGCCGCATCCATACCTCCGGGAGCCGGCGCCGCGCTGCCCCGTAGCAGATCGCAGGTGAAGATGTCGTGACCGGGCTGTTCACAAATCTCACACACGTCTCCGGTTAAGGTGCCCTGATTCGCATCTGATAACGAGTCCAAAGAGTCTGCCGAAAGTAGACTCATCGCCTGATTTGCGCGCTTTGAGCTTTTCTTTTCACTGCGTGCGAGCTTCTCCTTCAGCTGTTCTATTTCTTGTTCGAGCTCGTCCTGTTACCCTCTAAGCGCCGTCAACCATGTTCCGTTTACAAGCAGGCTCACCTCTCGATAAATCTGAACACATAATTTGTTGGCTAAATTATTCAGGGACGCGAAGTTGCGGGCTCACCTTGGTCTCGATCAAACTTTCTAGCTCGCCAACTTCTTTGTTAAGCTGAACCGAGGATCAATTATCAGCCCGGAACCGATCAAGGGAGACCGTACATCATGGACTTTTCTCGCACTCTTAGCTTCGGCTTCCGTCAAGCGCTTCCGCAGCTGTTCGAGGTCGATCTACAAAGCGATGACAGGTGAGAGAGCTCAGAGTTGGAAACGGAGCGCTACTCGCCTCGTATCGCGACCGCATCTCACGCATTGCTTTTTGCAAAGATACCGCATCTCCAGACGGTACGGAGGCATCCTCTTGAGGGCCGGCTTCGCCACGATGGAGTTTGCTGCTCGCAACGTCTTCCAAAGCTTCCTTGCTCTGTAAATCTGCATCAACAATTTTCTTCGGTTGCCAGCGGTCAGCCGACTAGCCTTGCGAAGTTGCTCGACTTCAGACGAGAGTAACTTATTCTCCGACTCTAAAAGTTTGTTCTGATGGGCTGCATTGGCGTTTTCCTTTTGCAACTCCTGAACGATGTGCCTTTGAGGTATAAACATGAGCGAATCACGAAAGAAAAGCCATGAACAAGGTGTAATTACTTCAGTCCAGCCAGCTCCTCACGAACCGAGCTCGGGATGGACTCATGTCGTGTGGAGGACGGAGAAGGTTTACTGGCTTGTTGAAGACTATCGGACACAGGTGCGTCACGATGGGCTTTCTTACGCGCGGTTTCAAGCTCTGCAAGGCTACGATCGAGACGCTCCCGCAAGTCAATGACAGTTTTAGTCTCTTCGGTGAGCTTCCCTTGCAAGTCGTTCTGGAAGTTTTCGAGCTGGAACACCCTCAGCCATAATAGTAGCAGGAACGTGAAATATATCTCACGCTGGCTTTTTCGACTAATAGCTCTTCAATGGTCTCCTGCAGATGTTCGGATGCAGGAGGCGACTTGACACCATTGACACCCTGAGGAGCCTTCGTAGCTTCTGCGAGCTGGCTCTTCAAACGGGAAATCTCTTCCGTGCAGTGCATATGCTCCGACGTCAATCGCTGAGCGGACTCGGTGGGTTTGTCTGTGGGATCAGCAGAGGAGAGGCTCGCGATGCCTTCCAAATTCTGCAAGACTTCCATTAGTACGCTCTCCGGAATACTTCTAAAAGTCCCCTTACCGCAATTTCAGCGCGGAGTCCTTCGATCTCCACCTGGGCATTCTCGAGGGCAACTGTACTCTCGCGCAACGCTTCCCCAACTTCTTCGGTTCGGGCTCGGGCGTTGTTTTCCGACTTGACAACCCGAGCAATTTCTGACTCGCATTCAGCAACCTGTTGCTTCAGGAGCTCCTCTTTCTCTTTAAAGCGGCGCATCCTTTCGCGAACTGCCGCCTCGTCCTTCTCCGCTGTCACGCGCACTTCTTCCAGCATATCTTCCGTGATAGTGAGCTTTTTCTGTAGGTGAACGACTTGCTCCCTCAGAGCTTCGTTCTCGATTTGTGTGGCAGATGACAAGTGCCGGGCAGCAGAGGTGGGAGACGGTGCTTGAGTCTGACTTCGTAGTTGCTCCCGGAGAGACCCAATCAGATCTTCCATCTCATAGCGCTTGGCTTCGGCTGTGCTCAATCGCTCTTCATATAAAGCGATCGTTTCCTTTAAAACCGTCAGCACACGAGATGTAGAATAGCATGCCCTCGAATGCATACCTGCCCCGCATGTCGCAGTGCATCGACCTGACCCCAAAGCTCCCGGCGTTCCTCTTCAATGTCAGCATATGCTTTCTTCACGCGTGCTTCTAAGAGGTTGATTTCCGCATCCTTCGTGGTAATGAGCGTATGGGTTTCTGTCTCGGCACCCTCCTTTAGCGCGAGCGACTCCTTCAAGCTACACAATAACGTCTCCTTGTCGTCCAATAGCGACTGCAAGTCACGCAGACGGGTTTCGCCGTCAGCGCGAGCCTTCTCCGTATCGGCCGAGGTATTTGACAACGAACGCTCGAGCACTTCAATCTTGAGGTCCCTGTCACGCAGGTTACGTTCAACCGACTTTACGGACGCTTCCAGCTCGGTAACACGTGAATGCGCCTGGTCACGGTCTTCACGCATGCTATTGGTTCGACGGCTGTGTTCGAGTTCTTCCCCTTGAAGCCCGCTTATGAGAATGTTCAGCCTCTGGTTTTCTGCCTCCAATTCTGCCACTCGGCCATCAGGAGATCTCCCTCCGTTTAAGTGGCCAAGAGATGGCATCGCCCCGGACGTGGGACTGATGTCAGCCGATGGGGACTTGCGTGTAGAGAGAAGGCTAGCGATCTTGTCTTGGATTGCTTTCCCACTAGATTGAAGATCAGAGGTATTGAACGTGTCGTGATGAGATTCAGAGTCAGATGGGTAATCGTTAAGAGAAACAGTGCGGCCGAGAGAGGGAGATGGTGGAGGGGGCATGGCGATCGCACTAGGTAATCTTTGCTTTGGTGTAAGCAAGGATGTACGGCTTTTGGTAGGCGTCGTGGAAGGGAGGCCAACGCCAACGCCCGAACCACGACCCCCAATGCCAGGCTTCGGGGTCTTTAGAGAGGGAGACCCCATATTTGAGATCCCAGTGCCTGTTGGAAGAGAGTTGGGCCCACTAAACCTTGTGGGACTGGCGGTCGCAGATGTTCGACTTGGGCTCGAGGGCTCGAGAGTCCGACTCCCGTTTCGTTTTAATCCTGTTAAACAGAATGAGAAATGTGTTGGAAACGGAACACTCTGGACGTTACCGTTGAAAGGGGTAGTAGCCGTCTTGATTCGTGGACGCGCGGAAGGCGTCACTGCCTCCGACGGCATGGACGAGGCGGGTGTGACACGCCCATTAGAATATGGGGTATGCCGCGCCGAGTTTGATGGAGTGATGCGTCCAGAGGAGTAAGAAGGGGTTATGCGACCGCCCCCTGATGAAGCAACGCTCGACGGCCGCGACATCGCACCAACACCTACAGTAGGTGCAGAAAGCTTTGCAGCAGCGACAAACACGCCACACTTGGGTGGGCATACAAAATAGGGTTTTCTGAACAATGGAACGTCAGCAGTTATCACATGGAGACTGCAAGAACAGCACATCGACCGAAGAAGACTCAAGGGTCAATGACCGAGCGTGGCTCCATATCTGCTCACGGCAGGGTTATTGAGCCTTGAGCATAATTATGAAAGCCGAGGAGATTGGGATCGGTAGATATGTGACTCACCCATCGACGCTTCCGTCATTCTTCCCCTTCCCTACAAACCCACCGCTAAGTTCAACGCCGGCCCATTGACCTGTCTTTCCGGCTATCTCCCCTAGATATCGGAGGGTTCCTTCGAATCCAAGGCTCTCTATCCTGACATTATCCCCGACTTCAAACAACCTCCCGACACGACTTGAGCTTCGTATGAAAGTATCGGATTGTCTACTGGGTGGACGGGCAGAAGGGGTTTTGGTGCGTGCCGCTATGGTAGGTCGTGCTGGTGTTGCTCCGGCATGAGAGGAAGAAGACGCAGCGGAAGATGGCCGTCCTGTAACAGACCGGCGACCCGACTGCGGAAGAAAGGAGAGCGGACCCCTTGGAGATAGCGAAGGATTCCCGGGTTCACTGATTCGACCCGCCCTGTGAAGAGCGGGGTCATTTGCCTTGATTGCATCGGCAAAGGCACGGGACATGGAGTCTGATTCTTGAGGAAGCTGACCAGATTGTTGAGAAGCAATAGAGGAGGAACGTAAGCGTCCGGGAGTGGGTATACCGCTTGTCTTTCCTGGAGTGGGTATTGCGGATTGTCGCACTTTTCCGGGAGTTGTGGACATGGGTCGGGCTTGAGGGGAAGAGAACAGACCGTAGTGACAATTCAGAGTCGAGTTGGCCGATGTAGGGCTCATACATCACATGACGCGCGTCCGCTGCCACAACCGCGTTCGACGCGCTCAGAACGCGTCAGATTACAGGCACGGCATCTATCTTATCAAAAACTACAGAATTACAGTTGTTCTTCCTCAGACTCTTCATCGTCGGTGGACGATTGAGGATGTTCTGTCCAGTCTGATACTTCTAGTCTCTCACCCCGGATCGTCGCTACATGGCCTGATTCAGCGCGAAACGTGCAAGTCAAGAAAAGTGTTCGTACCCCCAGCATCAACCTCATATCCCGCTTGTGTCAGGCTTCGCAAGAGCTCTGCCTTGGCGCCTACCTTCGTATTCCTGCCCAAAACGCATGCTTCAAGTTTAGCACTGAGGACGCCTTGATGAATATCCTAGAAACTAGAGCAACGAAATTGTTACCCATCTCCGACGACACAATGATCCAGCAGCACACAGCCAATAACACGCGCCGTTTTGCCAATCACGCAATGTCGGCCGATGACAGAACGCTTGATTGTAGTTCTTTCACCAATCTTCGTAGAAGTCCCAACCATCGAATCGAAGGAAATTTGAGATTTGGCATCAATGAGAACCCGGTTCTCCGGGTCTGTGGGCAGTGCATAATTCACTCTACTGAGGAACTTTGCTTGCTATCAATTTTCGTCCACAGATCAAGTTTACGACCAAACACACCTGTCTGTTCACCTCAAAGAGAGTCGCGACGTTGTTCACCCTCCCAGCGAACCCCGTATCATGTATAACAAGTCCAATCCTAAGGCTTTCCAAAGGCTCGTCGCCGATTTCTGGGTGCGCGGGGGATGACGGAACTGAAAACGGAATCGGCTTCAAGGACGGGGAGTTAGAGTCTCTTGACGATGGATCTTGAGCACGGATCGAGCCACTGAACAGGGTGGAATGCCGGAGTGCCAGATCATGGGTTGCCTTGGCCCCAGTAGACCTTAACACTGGTAAGGAGATGGTCAATGGGTTACGCAGATGACAGACAGAGACGACAACCTCGTCCGTACTTCTCCTGTTTTGTCTTCTGATATTGAATTTTGCACAGCCAAGGTAAGAACTCTTCCCGAAAGGAATCAAACGTCGACTTTTGATGAAGAACATCGAGAACGGATCGCTTGCAAACATATACATGAGAGTCTGTGTATTGGGACGACAGGGATGCTATAGGATATCTTCAATATCGGGGTCAGTTAACCTTCCTCCTGGTGAGAAGGTACAGACCGAGAAAGCAAGGACATTCGAATCTCAAGCTCGTCAGCATTGCGATCACGATCGTCCGGCGTATCAACGTGGAGAAGGGTGCCGGACTTCTTGTCCCAGATAATGGGGACAGAGGTGCGAGTTGGGTTCCATTCATCGGGTATGCCACCCACGTCTGAAACACGAGTCTTTAACCAGCAAGAGGTGACAATAGCGCCACCCAGGTTAGACTCAATGCGGTATTTGTTTAGCATCGTGGTCAAGGACAAGTCCTCTGGAGGGACAAAATCGCATGGGAGTAAAACAAAATCGCGCTGTATTCGGTTAGAGAAATGCTTGAGCACTGCACAAGTCCCGATGGGTTGGTCCGGCGACTCGTCATATGTCTGAACATCCACGTGGAGAGACGGATACGAGGACGAAGAGGTATCAGAGTGGATGTGGTGAGAGATACTGGGGCGATGTGCCGTTGGGCAAATAAGGAGCACCTCTGAAATTGGGTTATATTAGGCGAGGACAAAAGATTAAATCAGAAAACATGCCTGTGATACCAGACTGCTCGAGCCACGTCAGAGGAAAGTCTATCATCGGCCTATTCGCGACCGGGAGCAGTGCCTTTGGACATGGTTCGTCTCCATGATCGCTAGTCAGAGGGGTAAGTCTGGAAGTGGTGGTTAAGAGAAGATCGGTCAATTATGGAGTCGCTACGTACTCGTTTCCAAATCCTGCTAGCACGACGGCAAGAAATTCGTGAGATACGAGCTTAGCGTTAGCCTCCTCGAAATCCATGTTGTGGAACCGAATCTCGTGGATTAGATCCTCATTAGGGTTGGGTTTGGTCCCGGGCCGGACAGCGCGAGCAGCAACAACAACGCAGGTCGGCAGCGGGCACGTTCAATACGTATTAGCACGCGGACCCCTGCTGCTCTCCGCACTGGTTCATGACATCCCGGAGTCTCGCTGAGTTATGACCCAGCCTTCCGTACACGAGCTCTATCAGCGCCTCGAAACAGTTGGAAAAGGCTCATACGGCTCCGTTCACAAGGGAATCCATCGTGCCACTGGAAATGTCGTTGCGTTGAAGATCATCGACCTCGACGCGGATGATGGCGACGACGTGGACAGCATCCAGCGCGAGGTGGCACTTCTTACGCAGCTTCGTGACGGTCCAAATATCACGAAATACTACGGCTGTCATCTTGACGGTCCCCGCGTCTGGATTGTAATGGAATTCGCTCAAGGTGGAAGCGTCTACAGTCTTATGCAGTCTTCTCCCAACAATTCTTTAGAGGAGAAGTATGTCGTCGTCATTGTGCGCGAAGTTCTTATTGGTCTCAACTATCTACACAAGTCCAACGTCATCCATCGCGACATCAAAGCGGCCAACGTCCTAGTCACTGCATTAGGGAAGGTCATGATCTGTGACTTCGGCGTTTCCGCACTCTTGGCAACAACCAACAGCAAGCGTAATACCTTCATCGGTACACCGTATTGGATGGCTCCCGAAGTCGCCCAATCCGTTCCCGCGTATGACACCAAGGCCGACATCTGGAGTCTAGGCATAATGATTTACGAAATGATCAAAGGCAGCCCTCCTCACTTCCGCGTAGCTCACTTGAAGGTGATTCAGATGATTCCGAAGGTCAAACCCCCGAGGCTGGCTGAAAATGAAGGCAGCAAAGATCTCCGTGATTTCATTCCTTTCACCCTTACGGAGTCTCCTTCCGATGTTCGTCGACACTCGACATCTCACATCTCTCTCACTGACTTCTTATAGCGTCTAACCGCAGAAGAACTCCTGAAGGCAAGATGGATCAAAAACGCTTCGAAAGCCCCGGTCACTATCTTGAAAGACCTGTTGCTCCGGTACGGTGCTTGGGAGAAGAGTGGCTCCAAGCCGTCGGATCTCTCAGAGCTTCTACCCTGGGAGAAGGAGAACGAGTGAGAGCCATGCCATTATCCTACGAGAACGGATGTTGACCTATTCGATGTCAGCTCTGAAAACCTCGAGTCTGACGAGAATCCATGGGAATTTGATACTGTGCGCGGGCGGTCCTTCGATACGTCCGGATCGGGCTCTCCTCAAGCCGCAAACGAGGATGGGAGTCTCGCCACTGTTCGGCCGCAGCCATCCAAGCTGCCTACCTCCCTGCGCCATCTCTTCGACAGCGACACTGCTAGTGTCCCAGATCCCTTCCGCATCCCTGGGTTCAACTCGTCTAACAAGGAAGTCGCTTCTACCATCCCCAACTCGCTACTCCCTCCACCTTCACCCGTTGTCCCACCCCCGCCCCTACCTCCACCCTCTGTTCCGCGTGATCGAGCAGCGAGACGGGCTTTGCGAATAGAAAGTAGTTTTGAAGATGGCCCAAATCTAAGCGCTGCGACATTCGCGTTTCCTCCCCGTACTATCTCCCGAGGCACGAAGGCAAAGGTGATCAATGGCTTTGAAGACCAAGGCAATTTGTCATCGTCACATACAGGGTATGCCTCAAGGCCTTCCACTGCACCCGGCTCCCCGACGTCTGAGACTATGCCAGTTGGAAATAACACTATTGTATCAAAGTTCGTAGGACGTCGTGATCAGCGTCTGGACCCAAGCGACCCAGACCTAGAGGCTGTTTTCCATAGGCCAGGACATGAAGCAAATCTTCCCGTGATAAGCAAAGATGACGGCCCACCAACGGATGTCAAGTCAGCGGCGTCTGCGAGGAGAAGCCCTGCTTCTCGAAAACGCTCGCAAAGTAGCACGCAGGGACCGCGCCCAAGTCTAGAACAGAACTCGCCGCTGCCCCCCGATTTCCAGTTTCCCGAGCACACATCCTCATCTGACTCGTCATTCTCCAGCTCTGTACTTCGGGTTCGCCCTCGTATATCGCCAACTCGAGCCGATGCATCAAAAATCCCAGTTTCCCTCCACACTTCTACGCACTCCCTCGATGCACGAATACCAGCCAGCGCTCCCCGACGGCCATCTCCACCTGGTTTGGCACCGCCAGTTCTAGGAAGGTCTCGCTCTGCGACGCCCGCCGACGATATACCGCCTGACCCTCATGCAGAACCATTACCTGGTGGCCACAGATCGCAGCGGAGGCCTAGCCTCCATAGACTTGCATCGCTAGCGGTAATGGAGACCGCACCGCAGACAAAGGCGTCCTCAAAGCCAGCGAGGGGTCGGAGCGGAAACTCCGCTGGCGGAGTGGGCGACCTCTCTGGTGTTCCAGGGCTCAAAGATGTGTTGAAGGTAATTTTTCCTACCCTTTCCCTTGTGTGGAGATGATAATCGTCCCATTTCAGGCTCCCGCGCTGACCTCGGAGCACCAACTTGGGATGTCCGACCTCCTGCCTCCCTCCCCGACAACGCTGCACGCGAACCTGAAATCCTTCACGTCTACCCCAAGTCACCTGTACTCCTCTTTCGTACCCTCCTCTGACAGTGTCAATCTGCTTTCTGCAAATACTTCGCTATCGAACTTGAGCGCCATCGATAAATCTAACGGTGCAATAACCAGTTCGGATCCGCACACTTATTCGCCCTCGGCACCTGTTTCCTTGTCTCCGCTTGCACACCGGCGTGACGTATCTCTACCTCCATTACCTCAAATTCGGAAGTTGGATTTCGGAGCCCTCATGTTTTCCCACGAAGAGACGCACGCCGAGCTCGAACGCATCGTAGACGATCTTGTCCAATGCTTGTTTACGGCTGAAGTGGGCCTGACTCGATTACTGGAGCGGCCCAGCGAGGACCGGATAGAAGAAGAAACAGAGGACGTGGACACCGGCGCCACCGTCGGAGAGCTGAAAGACAATGAAGACCAAAGCGCGCTGGCACTAGCCGCCCGCTGAGAACACAACATGTAGTACCGCTCATATACTCCCCCGTCCACGCCCACTCCGACGAACCGGACTAAGTTACACGCATCATCAATAATTTTGTCGGATAGTCTCCGGACGAGGAGAACCGGCCTAATCAAATCTATGCTCATGAGTACTAGTCTAGAAGATATAGCCTTTTTCTAGGAGATAGCCTATGATTATTCGGACTGCCTCTTCTACATCACATTCAGCGGTTTTGATGTGCAATTCTGCATCGAGCGGTGGCTCGTACGGTGCAGAGATTCCTGTAAACTCTGAATCATCCGGCGAGGAAATTGTCCGATCTAAGAACACTTCAAAGTCGACATTAAACCAACCACCGCGTACCTTTGATCTCGCCAAGTCTTGCCTTTTTGTAAAGCCCTTTCGGGTCACGCTGTTCCACGACTGCTAAAGGTGCGTCGACGAAGACCTCCATGAAGTTCAGACCTGCTTCTTCATGGATCTTGCGAGCGAGAGCGCGATCGGCGCGGTAGGGTGAAATGAACGCGGTCAGCGTGATGCACGCAGCGTCCGTAAACAGTCGAGAGACCTGTGCTTACGGGGCAAAAGGTGATATTCATCGGGAGAAACTGCAAAGAAACCAGAACGCCGCACCTCGCCGATTCTGCGGATGTTCTCGTTGCGAGACCTCTCGTCGAATCCAAGATCCTTGTTCAGGCCGTAACGAATGTTGTCTCCATCTAATCTATACGTAAACTTATGGAGATGAAGTAAGTGCTGCTCTAGGGCGCATGCGATCGTAGACTGTGTGGGAAGAGCCAACAGTGAGACCCCCGTGTTTTGTACAAGTGACAAGCTCTGGACTGATCCGACCTTTCCGCTCGCGCTGAGCCCGGTGAACCAGATGGTAATACCGCTCTGTTGCAGGAGATCCACCCTTTCATGGTGATCGACGGATCCTGTGGATGTCGTGAGTGATCGCGCATCTGTCGGGATAAGGGCATGCCAGGAGCGAACCGGGATGGAAAGTAAGATTAGTCGCCATGACTGAGCCTGTCTGCGGTGTGTAAATGAGAGTCGCCGTTCTCACCTGTGAGTGTGTGTGATCTCAAAAAGGAAGCTTGCCGTCGACCCACTAGTCCACGTAAACTGGGTGCATTAAATCACAAGCCGCTTCCAATGCCTGGGATGAGATACATATCATGCGAGAACGACACGAGCGAAGACAGAATATAAATCAACGTCCATTAACATCCGGACGACGCCCGACTCTTAACATATGATGCAGCACCTCCCCCCATGACTCGCGTCACGATCACCAGAAATGCTGCTCCGTCGCCTCGCGTTAGTGTCGCCGGAGATACCTTCGCGCATCAGCATGCTCGCGCGAGTGGCGGCCTCAAACACGTCATCTACACCCTCAATCTTGAGGGCCGAGCACTCTTTGTATGCGCGCGCGCCGATAGACTGAGCGACTCGCTCTGCCTGCGCCCGCGACACGTATCGGTCATTATTCGGGTCATTACTGGGGCGTAAGTCTGCCTTGCAACCCACGAGGATGATGGGGATGACGGGACCACATATAGACCGCACTTCCTCGATCCACTACCAACAGGGCGTGGTGAGGTCAGCCCTACGCGAGTAACGGTCGCAACGACCGACGCATACCTTGACAGTGACATTATCCAACGAGTCGGGGGTGTCGATTGCAAAGGCAATGAGGATCACATGAGACTTGGAATAGGAGAGCGGTCGTAGCCGCTGTGCGAGGGTCAAGGACCATTCTCCAGAAAGGTACTGGCCATCTGGGGACTAACCTCATACTCTTCCTGACCTCTGGGACGCATTGTGAGCTTTGTGGTGCAATAAAAGTTGTAGCCAGGCAACATACGCGGTATCCCACAATGCCAGTTGTACCGCCTTGCCATCCAGCCGGATTTCGGCGACATAATTTTCAAAAATAGCTACAGATACGTGTTCAGTTCGTGCGCAGCAGTTGTTGTCACCGAAGCGCAAACGTACTCGGTTGCTGACGCATTGAAATAAATGTCACCAGCCATGTTGGCAGACAATAAATGACGACTCACATATTCCTTGGGGAACTCTCCAAGAGCAAAAGAACACAATAATGATGTCTTGCCACAAGCACCTTTGTAGTAGCGTTCGGAACGTGTTCAAGGTAGCACAGTGACGCGCTTACCGTCACCAACTATGACAAGCTTCCGTCGGAGCTACACAGGACTGAAAGTCAGAGGCCACGGCCACCGTCAGAGAAAAGGTGGGACACGCACTGGGGTTTGGGATGACATGTCAAGTTGCCCAGGAGGTTAAAGCTAAAGTGTCGCAGAGAGTGACGCCGACTTGGGGGCGGATGTGAGGGTTTGTTGGAGAAGGGAAAAAGGCGTTCAAATGGGCGTTGAGGAAGGCCGGCGTTTGAAGTTTGCGGAGGGTTAACCACACAACAGGGAAGTAATGCTAAGCTCGTTTGGGTGTGGTACTTGTGCGGATGCGGGCTGTGCAGACCGTTCCGGTGCAAGGCGGTGTTCGACAAGCGCTTGTCGATCCAAAAATAACTGTTAACTCAATTATTTATGGCGTGTCCATCGAACAGAGGCTGCATGTTAGCTTTGACCCTCAGGTAGGCACTACATTTTGTCCCCATAAGGTCGCTAGTGACGAGATCACCGTCCAAGGCCTAGCCCGATCCATTGCCGGAATAGAAACCACCGTAGCGTAGACCTTTTCTGGGTACTCTCAGTGATTTCGGTGTTCTATCTTAAGTTGAGAAGCTCAGGGAAGCGAGAATCTCTCCCCTCAGGTTTGCAGACACCGCAGCGTACTCCCGTGAGTCCCGTCCCCTTTGCACAGCCACACGTCCTCGTTGCTCGGTTTTACGATTGTACAATGCTATACGCAGACCATAGCACGATGCCTCCGACGCAGGTATCATCCACCCCCCTGCTCTGAAATGACGCTTGCCTTCTCGGTGGAGTTAGACGTCTGTTAGGCAGAACATTGTCCGTCATATTCACGTATGTGAAACGCCCGATCCGTGTTTAACGCCTGTAAAGTTGTAATTTGATCTGCATTCATGCGCGACAGCCAACCTTCCAGATAGGGAAGGAGGCATCAAGGACGACTGAAAAGATACCTGCCCATTGTACGTGTAGAATATGGACGAACCGACACAGTGGAGAGAGAAACCCAATACCCCAAATAAGAACGGCAAATAAATACCGAGGTACGACACCTCCGGTGCGAATACGTGTTGAATAGCGGGATGCCATTATCCGATCCGTGGATCGTTTCTACACACCCATAAGATGATCTTTTGGATCGCTTCAGTGACTTCTTCCGTGCCGAACGGCTGGCCAACGGGACAGCAGTGCATAAAAAGCACTTTGGTTTGCGAACCCTTGTCGTGACGTAATAACATACGACGCGACTCCGCAAGGGAGCAATAATATGTGAAGTCGCTCACACAGTGGCCTGCATCCATCGACGAATACAGCTGCTGCCACGTCAGAAAAAATAAAACAAAAAGGGAAGACAGAAGGGACGTGAATTGGCCCACCTCAACCCCTGTTCTTTCATGCCGAGCACGAGATGTTCAACATCGATGGTAGAGTGGAGATCCTCCGCGAATGATTCGTAGCCCTTGCCGAACCCGCGAACGGGTTGATCAGCAGATGTATCGATAGGGCTCTGGGGTCCTACGATAGCCATGCTAGCCGACGACACGCGCATCTGATCGAGCATCTCCACCTGAGAAGGTTCGGCAGTGTTTTGCTCTGGAAGGAAATCCACGACAGGTGCATGATGGTTTAAGGAGTCCTTCATCCGGTATCCTGTTTTATGCGCTAGACGCTCGAGGCGAAAGGGACCTCGCCCTGCAACGCCGATGTGGAATATCAAGTCATACCCGTTCTCCGGCGGCGGTGCTATCACCATTGTAGGTGGGTTGGTGGGCGGGATAATGGGCGGACGAGCGTGAAGGCCAGCCACGTAGTCTAAGACGGCATCGTACGTGGGGGGTAGTTGCAGGGTTGAAAGATGTATGTGCCGTGGATCATCAGATGGGTAACCGTTTGGATGGTCAACATCAATGACCATCTGCATGCGGTCTGGAGATGCGGGCTCTATTTCCAGAGATAAAACAACATTGTTGAGTGGTGCGATAGCGAGCCACGTCGGGTTCTGAGGGTATCGCAGGGTGGGCTAACCTTATGGTGGTAATCAGTAATGGGTGGATATAACCATCAAATTTTAGGAGAGGCGGACGGGCGGGACTCACACCATAGCCGGTGAGGAGGACGCGAAGAGCATTCTGCGGTACCTCAAAGAAAGGAGTGCTCACATTCACGGAAGCAAGTGCCGGCATCGCTTTGAGTATAAAGGACTCAGAAATGTTTTCGGTCGCGCGAGGGTTTGGATACACGTGTATGCTAGCCGTCAAGGCCGCATACCATACATTACGTAATAAAACAATGCTACTCGTATACAGTGTGTTTGGATCTCTGGCAAGATCTCTTTTTTTTTTTTTTTGGTGAGCCATGATAGTCATGTTTTTTTTTTTTGGCTACTCAAGCTAGCCAGTACTACAATGTATTATGAGTTGTGCAGTGCCTACTAGCGCATGTGTCAACTGTGAGTTTGTAACAAGCTGACGTTACTAATTACGGGCCGTAAACCGTACAAGAAAATCTTGCACTGTCCTCCCTCAAGTCGTCCGATACCGTCCGATAATAAGTTATTAATATACGTCCTCCCGATTCTCCTTTCGACGCCATAGAGTTCACCATTCCTCGCCAAGCCGTACAGCCTCAACACGCCTTTATCTTGAAGAACAAAGCAATAAACGCGGTACGTCACCCGACGGAACAATGCACAACGTGAACAAAAGCCTCATGGCCCTGATCCTTTTATATCTATCCCAGACACGCCCCGCTTCACCCTCGCCTTTCAGTCCTTCATGTTCTTCTCTGTCGCCAGGTTGCGACTTGCTGCTCTTTTTCTCTTCGCTCTCCCTCTCGTCCATGCGCACGAGGACGTCATTTGTGTGTTATAGTCTTGTCCCATTTATCTCCTGTGTGCTGACTCTGCCTAGTCACTTCCTCTGTATCATATTGCGCCCCACCGGAGAATCTGCTCGTAGAACAGTTTGACGTTGCCTACTTCCCTTCGAACAACTCTTTAGTTTTCAACGTCTCTGCTGCATCAGTCGTACGTCGACACCAACCTTCTCGCGCGTTCGTCCTGACTTTGTGTTACAGCAAGCAAACGTCAATGTTTCTGCGAATCTTTTCTTAAACGTCTACGGCATGCATCCCGTTAATATCACCTTAGATATCTGCACACTCTTTAATGGCGCTCTTTGTCCCCTCCCTCTCTACGTTTTCAACGGTTCCGAAACCCTTCCCCTCCCTTCGTCACTCAAGGTTTCTGCCGACATTCCCAAAATTGCGTACAAGATCCCCGACCTCGAAGCCTTTGCCCAACTCACTTTGACTGAGGTTGGCACCGGCCAATTGAAAGCGTGCATTCAATCCACACTCTCTAATGGTTGGTCTACCCATCAACCCGGTGTATCCTGGGGCATTGGCGGTCTCGCTTTCCTCGCCCTTTTATCCTCTGTCTGGCAGTCTTTTCTCTTAGACTCCATTGCCCCCTTCCGCTTTCTCGATCTTCTCGGTCTTTACCAAACCATCGCTTCGTCGGGTTTTTTCGATCTCAACTATCCTGTTGTCTATCGTGCTTTCACACTCAACTTCTCTTGGGCCATGGGTCTCTTTTCCCAGTCCCCCACGTCCTCCATTCAAGATAGCATCACCAAAATGCGTCACCTTACTGGCGGGAACCTTGCAGGTTCCACCGCGGGAGGTTCAGTCGCATTGGTTAACCGTAAATTTAGCCCATATAGTACTTATGTCGTCCCCCAATCTTTGATTGCCGCTGCCCAAGCTCTTCCCCATGTCGACCTGTCAGTGCCAACAAGACCACTGCTTGCCCCCAACGACATTCTTCCTCACCATCTGGTCGCCCGCGAAGTCCAAACCGTCACCTCTCAGTCTCCCAACGTCCTCGATGCTGGCGTACCGATTTATGTAAATACCATTGGCATTGCTACGGCCAATGCGTTCATGACTGCATTCTTTTCCGCCCTAATCTTGCTGGCCATTGCATTAGCGTTTCTGTTAATGATATACGGGGTCGTCGCCGTGGCATCCCGCCAAGCGTATACTCGTCCACACTGGATCGCAGAGATTAAACCACGGTTTCCCCTTTTTGTCCGTGCCTGGGGATTACGGATAGTACGTTTATATCGCGCTCGTCTCAGATCACTCGGTGCTAACTTACTCTCCAGGCGCTTATCTGCTTCTTCCCTCTTGTTACCTTCGCGCTTTACCAATGGACTTTGGAGGATTCTTGGCTCTCTATCGTGATCTCAGTCGTCACCTTCCTTATTGTCCTAGGGATCGTGGGCGGTGCTACCTTGAGAGTGCTCTTATTCGGGCGCCGTTCCTCCCCGTGGCTACTTGCCGAGGACCTCCCAGCGCACGGACCTTTATACGGCCAATATCGCATCTCGCGGTTTTACTTCTTTGCTCTGCCTCTTCTTGCCATTTTCGTCCGTTCCATCCTCATCGCAGCAGCAAAAAACAAGGGCACCGTGCAAATCGTCGGCGTCATCTGCGTCGAACTGTTCCTCTTACTCTCGCATGTCGTTTTGAAACCAGGCAAGACGCGCCGTTCCGACGTCCTGTCTATCTACCTCGCAATTACCCGTTTAGTAACCTCTGGGTTATTGGTCGCGTTTATCGTGCCAGTTGCTTTGCCACCGATCCCACGCGTCGTGATCGGTATTATCGTCCTGGTACTTTTCTCGATCGCGGTCGTCGTCATGTTTGTCAACACGTTGTGGAACCTCGGGCTGCAGCACTTGTGGGTCCGCCGCCCATTCACCGCGTTGCGGAGCCGTGGTACCGCGTCGCAAGGATCGGTCGACAAGGACGCAGAGAAGGAGCTAGAAAAGGGAAACGCCAACGTGACATCACGTCCTCTAAATCCGACGCCGATGCACGGTCCGCTGGTCGATCCTGCGATGAACGCGCCAGAGGCGCTATCCCAGGTCACCCCAACGACGACATACGCGGAACCTTCCAGCGCACACTCAACGGACACCTCGGCATCATATGGCGCGCAGGTTCCGAGCCGGTGGCGCTCTTCTTTCCCACTGTCGCCACCATCACGCGCTGGCTCCGAGTCAGCTCACGGCGATGTCCCGCCCCTATCGCCACCGTCGCGCAACTCGCCGAGCCGACAACCGACGATCGATGAGATACAACCCTCATAGCATTGTAGAATCACTCCTGGAGGGAGAAGGACTTAAGAGTTTTGCATTCACTATCCATTCTGCTTGACACATGGGACCATTACACTAGCACTATTTTTTGCATATATAGTTTCTTACTGTTTATCATGCCACGCTCGCAGTTGCGAGTACGTAGGTTCGTGGAAGGGGGCCACGCATCACACACGCTGATAGATCCCCCACCAATGTATATCACTCATTAGCTGGTCTTCGACAATCCATATTTATAACGGATTCTTCACAACATCTAAGGATCCTGATTGCGAACACAGGCTTTATTGACATAGCGGGTGACAAGACAACGCATTGCCATATCGCCAAAGGCGGTGACTGGTGATGGAAACGTACGGACCACTCGGGTTTGTGGATGAAGAACCAAATTGTGAATTTGTTAATCAATAAATTTTGGTTGCACGACAATGCACAGTCAATATACGGACTTGTGCGTGGCCTGGCAACGCGTGGTGCAATGAACGGGTAGTATCTCTAAAACAAGTCCACAGACCCCCGCCTGGGCGAGAGGACACCAACGACCTTGCTATCGAACGACAAAAGATCACCACCTTGGGTCGCGACGAGATCGGAGGTACGCAGGGAATTCTCCACGCCACCGCCCAGTAGCACTTCGAGGTTCGTCGAAGCTAGTGCGAGAGCCTGAACCTTCGAGATACGGCCACCTGCTTCCAGCGCCGCCTACATGTGGTGCCGTCAGTTTCCGCCGCCGCGGAGATGACCGTGGAGCTAAGGAAAGATGATGATCAACACACGCACCCATCCCACATCGAAACGCGTGTTCCGCGCGCTCCACGCTTCTTCAATACCAATGCCTACCGTGATGTTGTGTGAAAGGAGGAGTGCAATTTCCGTGTCCTTGGAGAGCGGAGGACCAGGTAACCTGTGAACATGTGATGTCAAGTAACGTAAGGGCATGCGGGACCGCGCCCGGATGTCGCAGGACGGACGCACACTCTGCGCTGCTCCCACACGGCGGGGAATGGCCGAGACGGCTTGAATATGATGCCGATGTCCGCCTCCGCTATTTCTTCCGCCAGAAGGTGGGCCTCTGTTGCGCCGACAATCGTCATCTTGATAGTTGTGCCCGTCTTCCCTTCTACTTCCTTCTTCAGCAAGATCAGTGTCGCAATTACGTCTGCGCTATATGCCTCCACAACAATTGGAATCAACCCCTAGCAGTAACTCAGCGTACTGGTGCGTACTGCGTGAGCCTTCGACGTACCCTCCCAGCATCCCTGAAGGGTTTTGAGGCGGCGCCGATGGAGTCATCGTCAGGCAATTTCAACAAAAGTCCACGCAGCGCCGCGATCTGTGTGCTGACACTCGGTTCGCGACCGAAGTGACCCACAGATACGTGCAACGCGGTGACCTCCTGAACGACGGCGCCATCCTCGAGCTTGTGTGCCGCACCAGTCGAAAAAGCTGTGCCCAGTCCACTATAGAATCCGCTATGGACAGGCGCGACAATCGCTTTCGTAACACCGGCGCGATAAGCCAAGCTGAGCAGAGATGTGTGAACAATAAAAATGCAGACAACGAGATACGAACAGGGCATCACGACCGGCAAATTGTAACGCATCGACGGCACGGACGATCGAGTCATCGCCACCCACAAGTTTGGGCACCCATCCGGTCAGCGGGTCAAACACCCGTCCATCCCCAGTCGATGATTCGGCCTCAATTTCCTGGAGGCCAAGCGGCGAACCATACGTCAAGAGGCCGGGGGAGATCGCGCCGCCTTGCAAATCCACCACACGAACCCGCTCACCGTCGGCGAAGTTGTCGAGTGAACATGCGGCCGCAGTGCCGTAGCAAATTATGTCGCCATTTTGTACAGCCACGACGCCTGCTTCATCTTCTTGTGCAGAAAATAATTCTGCAAGGTAATCTCGACCCGGAAGGATGACGCTACGAACTCCCGTGAAAAGAACAAAATCGGTAGAAGCCCTTTTCGGAAGAAGCGGCGGGAGACCCTCGAATGTAACTGCTTCCTCTGCCTCACGATCAAAATTGGGTACCTTCGGAAGATCTTGGAATTTATCAGGCTTAGAAACAACATGCGGAGCGTCCAGCTGGGGTATCCCGTCGATGAAAACCTGGACCGGCGTGGCGCCAAGTGCCAGTGGGTGGCTGTCCCACACAACCAAATCTTTCCATAGATCATGAAAATTAGGCACCGCCCATGTCAGGACTGTATATGAGCTGACTCACCGGCGTCCCAGCCTAAGAACAAAACAAGTTATGAGCAATTGTGACTATATGCTCACAACAGCAATGGCACTAACCCTGCTTTAGGTACCCAATACGGTGCTCCAATCCAAGGACCTGAGCAGGGAGAGTTGTCGTAGCAGCAAGCGCCAAATTAGCAGGAAGGCCGTAGTAGTGCACCTGCTGCGCCTCATACAGGAGGTATCTAGAGTTCAATACTGGATGATCGGACTGCAATGACGTAAGAGCCATAACGCGGCACCCTGCTTGTTGCAGGGGGTTACAATGCAACTGCGCACTTTTACGACAACATTGAGCCCGTTCTCAGACAATATTCGTGCTGCGAACTCGGAGCCTCGGTATGCTTCTCGCTTGTACCTTTTAGAGAAGCCATCTTTCGTTAGGGCAACCGGCTAACTGGCCGAAACTACAACGTACCGCGCATTCGTCGCGAAGATAGCGACCGCAGGAGGGTGTCCTGTGCTATGTGATCAATAATCACTCGACATGTACTCGGGTGGTGTATTGCGTACCATATGCTCGTTTTAACACGTCCGGGACTAGGTATGCCTCATGCGCGTGATGCACAGCCGCGATCGGGAACTTGAACTCATTTGTGAGCTGTGGCACAGCCGTCATCAAGTCTGACAACGGCGACACGGCAACTGAGTTTCCGTACTCGTATCAGATCGTCCAGGTCTACGGCTTCGTAACAGTGCGTCTGAACCTAGAGGAATGATAATTGCCACGATCCTGGTCCGGCAAGTACGGAGTAAGACGTACCCTAACTCTTCCTCGGAGAACGTCGACTAGCGCCTCCCACTGCAAGTCCTCGGGGAATTCACCCAAACCGGTCCACTGTCCTGCAACAGCGGCGCTACAGTACGCATCTTGCTTTTCCAATATTTGGCGTGCCTTGTCGTATCTGTGCAGAGGTTGACAACCGGTTGACCACAAAGATCAAGTAGACAAACGCTTGACGGAACGCCCAGAAAGTGTCCATGCGGGTGTCACCATAGACCCGACCTAATGGGTTGAACTCAATGAGGGACACAAGAATACGGCAGCAGGCTCAGAAGAACCCACTAGGATTCTCTCCTGCAACGTCCAGGACACAGTGAAGTTAGACCCAAGACCAACGAAATTGTCTTGCTCACCACATGCATGTCTGACACGGCATGAGAAAGCTCAACTGGTAAGCTCAACTGGTACTCACTTCATTTGTCTCCACGGTAAGTGACCACCCGCAGTCTCATGATTGGTACCATTAATATCGCGTGGAGGCTCGAGTAGCATCGACGTTGGGGAGCGCTCCGCCGACTTCCGTAGCTTGATCGTGAATGCCTGGCCACCTTTCACGAAGGCCTTAGCCAGGTTGCATACGACAAAACACATGGACTAACCGATTGCGTTCGCTGAACCAGGGAGCACAAGTGCAGTTGTAACACCACCGGCAATGGACAAGGCATAAGAGTCGTCGTGCGTGTTGAGTCCATCCAAGGAACGAAGCCAGGGTTGGATCGTCCCCTTGAGAGAGTTGTCATCGACCGCGCCATCAAGTGAAGGCGACGACCCATCACCGAGATGCGAATGCGGGTCCACAATCCTGTCGGAAAGGTCAGTAGCACGAGCGCAGCCTGATCGAAGCCGAAGGACACACACCCAGGGGTGACCCAGGCACCATGGACGTCCACAACGTTAAGCTCCGCAAAACCGTCAGCGTCAAGCCCGAAAGCACGGAGATCGATGTTCCCAACGCCTTGAATGATCCCCTTGTCGATGAACACGTCCCCATGAAGGATCTCCGTTCCGTTGTTCTCGCCGGTCCAGATACGTGCATTGTGCAAAAGCGTCGGCTTGGTGCCGGCTACGAAGCGATCTGATTCGGACCGGTCATGAAAGTTAGCAGGGGGTCCTGCGGCGACGTTAAGAGAAGCACAGCGAGCGAGGGAATGCTCGGCGTGTAAGGGCAGTCTGCTGGCACGGCGAAACAGGGTGGGAAAGCTAATACTGATTAGGTAGAGCTGAAGTGAGGTTAGCACAGCGAGAGTGATGATCAATTTTCCCTTAAATTTGCGAAGGGGTGTGGCACTGTGCGCATTCATAGGGAGGTTATGGGCTCGCTTCGCCATGGTCGTGGTGGGTTGAGGCAGGGACAGGCCCCCAATGCGAGAGCGTGTGTACATGTATGCGGGTCAGAGTGGTGTGTGTATGCGGGACGGAAGTAATTGACTCGCGGCGAACTCCGGCATCACACGCGATCTCCCGAAGGTCGATCCGACCTGTACATGTCGAATGTCTCTTTCGTCATGTCTTCCATCCAGCAGGCCCCAACCAACGGTGTTTGGGTTTGGGTTTCGTCACCAGAACATGTCCCCGTGTCCGCCATCTCTTTATGCACTGCGTACAGTTGGACGATTTATCTTGGATTGTTTCGACATCATTCCAAAATAGGAAGAGCGCGCCGTGTTGCGCCCGGGCCCATGGGATTTATATGTCAGACCGACAAGGTGGTGGAAAGATAATAAATGGCATTATTATATAAGTATACACGAGCACAAAAAAGAACAAAAGATCCGAGGGGGGCAAATGGTCATGGCACTTATACGGGTTGTGCCTGTAATTGTACCTTGTGCAGTAGCGTTTTGGATCGGGCGTTTCGAACTTGTGGAACGGCATCGGCTATTCGTACAAGGGAGTCAGAGTGAGACAGCGCTCCTGTTGGGCGTCACTTGGGGAGCGGAATAACCGGTAAAGTAGTCGCCTCACAGCATAGTGTGGCGGAATTGGTGGTGAGCCGACGAAGAGCCGGCAAAAAGTGGTCGACGGCCACAACGGGTAGCGGCGAACCGTGGTTATGACAGAGCATGGAGGTCTAGGCGGGTGGTCGGGTTTGGCTATCAGGGAAAGGGGAAAAGGAAGGACAGAGCTGGAGGAGGGAGCGAGTCTGAGCTTGACTGGCCTGGCAAACGTAAAACCCGGAAGTGGGAACCCAGCAAGTTGGCTGACTGGGATGGGTGAGCCGAGTGGCGATTGGGCACTAGACCTTCGATTCAGGCTCGCGCTCACATTGTCGCCCCCGGTACCGTCTCTCTCTCTCCCGTACACCCACCATCCTCCCCTCAATTCCACTTCTGGCCTTCCTCCAGAATACCCCCACCCTCCACCATGGCCGCACCTCCATCATCACTATCGTCAACAATAACCCACAAGCATCGCAAGCGGTAACTTCCATCATTTTCACCCCCTCAGCACAATCGTCTCAATCTCTTCCCCTACCCTTCGCAGTCCTTCAAAGAGCCAGCTCTTAAAGAATTTACAGGTCTCTGCCTGTTCCCCCTTCCCCCCATCCTTACTCTCATTTCTAATTTCTTCCTTTCCAGATCCTCGGCAAACTCTCGGCCCCACTGCCTCCAAATCTACCCCCATCGCCGCCCGCCTCTAGGTCTTCTTCCCCTGCACCCCCTACAAAGCGAAAGCTCGAGTCCTATCGCCCATACGATCCTGCGAAGCGCACGCGCGTGGACGACTACCCCGAAAAGTATATTCGTCATCAGGCACCACTTCCAAGCCGCTCTGAACCAGAGGAGGGCGAACTACGCGATGACCTCTCACCCCCCACTTCTTCATCCCGCCTTCTCCCCCCTCCCCCGTCGTCTTTACAATCACTACCTATACAGCGCCCCCGCAAAAATCTTCAGCGAGGTGACCCCATTTTTAATGAGCTCCACGACCGCTATCACAATTACGGCCGTATGCTCAAGTACTCTGGCGACGCTCGTCATTGGTCTACTTTCTCTCCACAGCATAAGGAATACCGCCCACTTCCAAATCCGCCTCCACCGAATTCTCCTTATCACAAGCATGGTGCCCTGATAGCTCGTCTAGAGCTTCTTGACGCTCTCATCTGCTTTACTTATTCTATATGGACTACCGACTATTCCAAAGACGCGTGCATAACCGGCTCATGGCAAACCGCAGAGGCTTTCCTCGAATGGACAAAGAATAAATGGACAGCCGAGAATGCGTCAAGCGAACGCGAAAAGGCATTCCTCGGACTCATGTGTGTATCTCCAGCCTCCCCTCTTTACACCTCACGCTCACCAGGCTCCGTCCGTACCAGTTATATGATCGAGGCTTTCATTCACACACGCATGTTTGTCTTCGCGACCAAACAGAGTGCTGACAGGGAGATGGACAAGTTGATGGCTCAGGCCCGAGCGCTTGTCGAAAATGTTTCCGCTCCCCCCGGTAGTGCTTCCGGAACGCCACTTGCCGTCACTCAGTCTACCCCGCCAATGCTCCCCTCCCCAGCGAGCATTGTCGCGACAAGCAGTGCCAACTCCACACCGACAAGTCGCCCATCTGGCACGCCGACCGCAGCAAGTGATACGTCTGTTTCTACTGCGCCTGTTCGACCCACTCCCACTCCCGCGGCTCGCCCGCGAGAGCAGCCTTTCCGTCTAGGCTATCCCCCACCGCCTGTCGCTAGTTCTTGCTCCGTAGAGATATCAGCTGCATTCACACACACGCTTAAGACCCTGACCAAGGATGTGATGTGGGCTTCCCATTGCATGAGGCAATCTCAGACGCTTCTGACCCTACGCACGCTATCGGACCACTTTCCGACCACCTTCACGCGCATCATTCATTCTTCTCTCTCACACAACCAAGAATATGAGCCAGATATAGAAGACGAAGAAGGGGAGCTTTTCTGGCCTGCTGCTCCTTCCACCGGCGAGGGTCTGGGTTGGGTGTGTCTTGTGGGAAAGGCTATGATCAAAGAATTCGGCCGAGACATCGGGTATATGGGCTACGATGGTGTCGTTCCGAAACCCGAATCGTCCTCCACTCGCGCCCCCTTTCAGCGCCGATAGTATTTGGGATACCAAGTTTCACGGCCCTAGCAGAGGATAAGCGATTTACAAATTTTTCAACCGCAGGGCTTGCGGCACTACCGCCACACTGGAAGTATCTTCGGGGCACAGGATGCCCCACTCAGATCGGAAACCCGGCGTGCAACTCGCCACTAGGAGGCAGTCCCCTCCTCTGCGACACCCAGCCAGCCCTCCGTGCAAAGCGCATGTGGCGTTATTACGGATCTGTGGTCCTTATTCGGTCGCACACTTTTTCGCAACCCTCGGCCAGATGGCACATCTTATTTATTTGCGTATTGCCAGCCCCACGCCGCGCCGTCTGTGTGCAACTTTACTGGGTTGATTAAAACCCGTTGTCGGGTTGGACCCCGTCCATTCCTCCACCAGATTGGCACATCTATATATTATATTCTGGCATACCCTACACTTGTGTAATATACCTCTACATCATGTCTTCTCATTCTACCGCAACACCCTCTTGCAATCGCTCCCGTGGCATATACTTACATATCACACCGGCGGGCGCTGTGACACCGAACTCTCCACCTGCACGTACTGCGTAGCCCCTTATCTACACACCCATGGACCCTCTATCCATCCGCCATCACTTGTCGCTTTCGCATTTCTTGTTTCGCTCAGTTGTACAATAGAGAAATCTGGGAATGGAGTTTTGGCCATTGTTGCCATCTTCGGTGCGTGAGTGGAGTTCGTCGGGGCTGCGTCCGCTGGTTCATCTTACCGAGCTTGCCATACAGTACATCGCTCCACGATCTAGCCATGACTCTGGGATAGAGATACTCTTTTCACATATGGCATATGATCGAGAGTACCGCAAGGTCTTGGAAGGGAATTTTCGGCTCGCCGCGCAGTAACAGTGCAAATATGATAGATTGATTGCAAGTCGATTTCCGAATGGGTCAATACGCAGCAATTACTGGACCGAGTGGGAAAAAAACCGAACCTTGTTTGCCTGGCCTCTGTCTGGCCCTGGTGCCCGGTGGTGCCACCCGACGCCAGGGGTACGCGACGTTGGGACCCTTGAACCGACAATGCGGCGCAGCGTCACACCGCTTTTCCGTAAGTTACTGTATTGTGCACCAGTTGTGTAATTTGAAGCTTTCGAATTCGCTTTCGGGAATGGTAGGTTAGGGTGGGGCTACCCGATTCCACCCCACCGTGTAGATCGACCCCTACTACGATCACGCGTGGGGCCCACGCCGCACTTTTCTGGAAAAGGTACTCCGAGTCCTCCCCTCTAAATGGAGATATCCCACGAGCACAACGCCGCCGCAGACGTCCGAGTCTCGCTCCCCACATTCCTGACAGATTGCATGCATGTAACATACCTAATCCTTTATTGCCTGCCGTACGAGCTCTTTCGGATGGTTTCGAGTTCTGAGGAAGTCCGCGCCGCAACACACGTGCGTCACGAGAATTTCAAACCGCGGCATTTGGGAACATATCATTTATTTTTTTGCCTATTAATGAGCGCACGCGGGTTGACATGAGACAAGCACATGAACGACATATGGAAACACGCATATACAGGCTGGGATGTAAAGGCAGCGTAAAGAAGAATATAGAGAGAGGAAGGCGCCGCGACGATCGCACCCACCGCGAAGACCAAGCGTTCACCGATTTGACTTGGCGACACGCTCCAGTTCGTCTTTTTTCTACAAATAGTAAATCCGCATGTGAAAAACAAACAAAAAAGGTTCAAGCTGGTGTGACAGACCTTGATGGCATACGAGTTTGATGAACCCTTCGCTGCGTTGATAAGCTCATCTGCAAGGCATTCCGCGACAGGATTTAACGTTGCGGAATGCTGACTCGCGTGTCTGAGACGAGGCGATGAAATAAGCACACGTGGCCCAATCGCAAGGGTTGAACGTACACCGATGGTGAGGAGTGAAATGGCTTGATTCACTCTCCGCAGAGGTGAAACGTCGACGGCCTGGCGGCGCACAGTGCCTTGTGAGCCGATACGAGTCGAGTCCTCGCGAGGCCCGGTATTGACGATGGCATCAACAAGAACCTGTAGGTAGAGAGTGGGTCGGAGAACGGAGTCATGTAGGTTGGCCGAAAAGCCTAACCTGGATCGGATTCTGGTCTGTAAGGAGGTGGATGATCTCGAACGCGTGTGCGACAATGCGGACAGCCAAGAGCTTCTTGCCATTGTTGCGACCCTTCATCATCAGACTAAGAGAACATAGTGAATCCTGCGAAGCTACTCGTATCTTTGGACCAACCTGTCGACAAGGCGTTCAACAATAGGCATCTGCGCCTTCTTGAACTGTTTCTTGGCATAACGGCCGGCGGTATGGGGGAGGTAAACGGCGTGACGAATTTGAATGTAATCAGTTAAAGATATGTCTTTAACCTCGACGCTAACAGGTGAGATCGTCAATCTGTTTCGTAGATGTAGATGCTCAATTTGGGAACGTACTCCTGAGTATCCCACTTTCCGAACAGCTTTACCTCCTGTCCGAGCTTTGAGACGTCCTTTGGGAGGGTTTGAACAGAAGCCATTTTGAAAAACTCTTGCTTTTGAGGATAACCGAAGCTACTCCCGTGAAGTTGTTTTGACCTATCAGCGTCTCACACGGGACGAATGGGTGACAGTGAGATCAAGGTTTCGGGGCCACTCGGGATTTGCCGAACGTCTGTATAGTTTTGTCTCGTTCTTCCATCACGTGCCCACGTTGTCTCTACCGCTCGGGATATCGGGGCGGGAGCGGGTGGGAATACAGTCCGTAAATTTTGTTCGCTTCGAGTCCTTGGAGGCCAACGGCTCCTTCACACGGTGCCAGGTACGCGTGACAGCCATAGCCAAAGGCACCACGGGTACTCTTATCACCAGCTTACTTCTCTTTCCTCACCATGGGCGAGAATTCGCAGCTGCCGATGCCTGCATCCGTTGTACCTACAAATCGCCCTTATGTTCGCAACAGATTCGTCTATGGAACCGTACTCGTCTTGGTGGCACTCCAGTTCTTGTATTCCCACCATGCCCTCACTATTGGACACACCTCGTCAGTACCCATTCACGCAGAGAATACCCTCGCAAGATGTCGTGCACTCGACACTGTACCTGGCCCGTCGTCGCACTTCTACTCTCGTGCAAGCTCAGATCGCTATGTTCCCGGTACACGGGCTACCCTTGTCCTCGATGCGCGCATTTGGACCGGTGGCCAGAACGGTACTGAGATCATCGAAGGACACGTCTATTTTGATAAGGGCATCTTCAAAGGCGTTGGTAGTTTAGACGTGAATGCCATCAAAATGCTTCACAGCCGGGATAGCCTTGATATCGTAGATGCTAAAGGTGCCTGGGTGACGCCGGGGTGAGAACATTCAGTGTCACTCGGATAAAACTCACTCGCGTCCGCATTCTAGGATCGTCGATGCGCATTCACACCTGGGGGTGCTTGCCGCGCCTTCTCTTTCTGGAGCTAATGACGGAAACTCTCACAATGGTCCTATCCTGCCATGGCTACGCTCTCTAGACGGGCTGAATACTCACGATGAGTCTTATCCGCTTTCCATTGCCGGCGGTGTGACAACGGCACTCATCCTTCCTGGTTCCGCAAATGCCATCGGCAAGTTGCTCATAGTTGCTGGATATCGTTATGATGATCTGACCGCTCACGCAGGTGGGCAGGCTTTTACGATAAAGCTGCGCAAGACAGCGGAACGATCGCCCACAGCGATGCTTCTGGAGCCCCCATATCAACTGAACGGCACATACCCAGCATCCGGGGTCGTTCCATGGAGACAAATGAAGTACGATATCATCTTGATGTAGAGATTGGCGTTGTTCTGAAAATATCCTTCCAGACATGCATGTGGTGCGTCTCCGACTATCTTTCATACTAACAGGTTCGTCAGACGTGTCAATAGGGGAGAATCCGAGTGGGTTGGTGTAGTTGACCAAAAATATGCTTGCCTTATCTCCCGTCAGGTCGAGTTTATCGTGCGACACGCATGGATACCTTTTGGGCGTTCCGCCAAGCGTGAGTGTATACAATCTCGTCCCTCGTATGATGGACGTCAAGGTGGTGCCCACAGGTATGATCGTGCTCGCCAAATCAAAAAGGAGCAAGATGCGTACTGTGAGCAGGCATTCTCCGGCCGATGGTCAGATCTTGGCGAGTTCCCCGAAGACCTACAATGGGAAGCATTGGTCGACGTATTGCGTGGCCGGGTCAAGGCATGTCATCTACGATGTTCCCTAATTACGTTCTTGATGGAGAGATATTGCAGGTACAAACCCACTGCTACGAAGCGGTCGACCTGGATGACCTGATCCGAGTGAGAGCCGTCAAACCGCAGCCGGGGTTATCTAACACCACGATCTGACAGCTGTCAAATGAATTCAAGTTTTCTATCGCCGCTGTTCACCACGCTCATGAGGCTTATCTCGTCCCGGATGTATTGAAGAGGGCATACGGTGAGCCTTGCTTGTCGGGCGGTCGTCGCCTGTCCGATGGTCATATACTATCCCGCTGCAGGTCCTCCGCCCGCTGCCGCTATCTTTGCGACACACGCAAGGTTCGTACCTTTTAATAGTCATGGACAGCCTTCTATACTACTCTTTGCAGATACAAGAGGGAGGCATACCGAGGCTCCGAGTTTGCTCCACGTATTTTGGCCGAAAACGGTATCAAGGTCGTTCTTAAGGTCTGTCCAAAACAACTCCAAGCTACATCATTACTCATTTTTCGTAGAGTGATCATCCAGTCTCAAATTCTAGATTCCTGTTGTTTGATGCACAGCAGGCTCATTATTATGGCCTACCTGAGAATCTTGCATTGGGCGCCGTGACGACCCAACCTGCTCAAGTGGTTGGCTTGGATTATCGCATTGGCTTTATTAGAGAGGGTGAATATTCCGAGTTTTATGATTTTTCAATCAATGACCTACGTTCCAGGATGGGATGCGGGTATGTCTCTTAACGTCACTCGTCTTACGCAGTGGGGCAAACTTTGGGACCCTTCCAGATCTGGTGATTTGGGACAGCCATCCCCTGGCGCTCGGTGCTACACCAACACAAGTCTACATTGACGGAATTGCGCAGATCGAGTTCCCTCATGTTGTTGAGAAACCTAATTCCCTACAGTCCGTGCCGAAGGTTCCAAATTTTGATAGCGAGGCTGCCAGGGCTGTCGAATACGAGGGCCTTCCACCCCTCCTACCCAACGAGTCCTACATCGGTGACGTACTGTTCAAGAATGTCAAGAACCTTTTCTTGCCAGGAGCGGACGGCGATCGTATTCAAGATGCATTCACAACCCAGGGTATACATTCTGGCGTGGTAATGGTTCTTAATGGCATCGTGGCATGTTTCGGTCCCGAAAATTCATGTTCCCTGGACGAGTTCACTGATAGTCATGCACCCCTGCGCACCATCGACTTGAAAGGAGGCTCGATAAGCCCCACATTGGTATCATATGGCTCCTCTCTGGGTCTCTCAGAAATACAAGGCGAGATTTCCACCGGTGATGGGACCGTGTTTGACCCGTTGGTCGCACCGGCGTCTTCGGCTGCCGAGCAAGTTCTTGTCCGTGCTGTTGACGGGCTGCAGTTTTCCGGTCGTAATGCCTTGTCCGTCCTTAATCAGTTCATTGTTACGATTGCCCACGAACGTAACCTTTCGCTTCCAGGTTGGCCTACCATGCGGGAGTCTCACGTGCATTTACTGCCCCGAGCCACTCTGGCTTCATTGGAGGTCTCGGGGTGGAGTTTTCGCTCGGCGCCGGGCACAAACTGGAGAAAGGTGCCGTTCATCAGGACGTAACGGCCTTGCACCTTTCCATGGTGCACGGTACTAGGCAACCCAGCGTGAGCACGCAGATCGCCGCATTGCGTCAGTGGCTTTTCGCGGCTCATACTCACGGAGAGCATGGCGAGATATCTGCCCGCTTTGTGGATATCGTGCAGGTGCGTGGTCTTCGAGTTCCTAAATTCGGGTCACTCCCCGTCTCATTTGGCCATTCAGGGTCGTATTCCACTGGTCATCGAGACGCACAGCGTTGACGTAATCGCGACGCTCATAGAACTCAAGAGGGAATTTGAAGCGCGCACCGGACGTCCACTTCGATTGACTATCGCTGGCGCCACCGAGGCCCATCTCCTCGCATCAGAACTCGCGGAAGCCGGAGTGGGTGTGGTATTGACGCGTGCACGACCCTTCCCCGGGACCTGGGAGCAGCGACGCATGTGAGTTTGTAGCACATGCTATACTTTCGCTGTGTGGGCTGCTGACTATGGTTTGTTCCCAGTCTACCCGGCCCGCCACTGTCCGAAGACAGCGCCATTTTGCGACTCATGACACACGGTGTGACAGTAGGAGTGGGTGTAGACGAGCCGTCGAGCGCCGCTGCGACGCGCTTCGACCTCGGTTGGGTGCGGTCCTCTTATTTATTTATTTGCCTCCATATCTCATCCTACGTCACTGCGTAGATCGCTCTGGAATCTGGCGGTCATATTTCCAAGCCGGAAGCCATCGCTCTGGCCTCCACGAATCTTAAGAAGCTCCTTGGCAATGTGCACAAGGGCCCGACGGACCTGGTGGCGACGCAAGGAGGCGACCTGCTGTCTTTTGAGAGTAAGGTTGTTGCTGTTATCTCGTCCGTCCGGGGAACGGTCGACCTGTTCTGAACCTTCACGCGTCCTGGAATAGATAACATGTAACTCTGCGTTTGTGTACAAAAGTGGCACCGTCATCTACATGGAATCTAATTAAAGTTTGCCGCTTAGTCACATTCGAAGTGGTAGGAGACCAGAAAAAGGGGGGGTTAGTACGGAGTGAAGTCCACTGAAATTACCATAATCGTCCACCGGATGGTCATCGGAGTGCGACCCTCCATGGTTTGGAATGACAAACGAATCACGCATCGTAGTTCACCTGTACCCCTGCCCTCTGAAAAACAATGTGGCCAGTCCGTCGAGTAGTGGCCTGGCACTCTGGGCTTGCCTCTTGAGACACTCTTCCATCGTACTGCGCTTCGCCCGTTCCTCACTGACTGCTTGCTCACATATACTCTGCGTGTCCGCCCTTGCGCGGACCGACGCATGGGGATCATCGACACGTTTTTGGGCCTCGATGACTTGGGCCTCGAGACCATGCAAGGTCCGCTCGAGTCGTCTCCGTGTTGCACGTTCGAAACCGGCTTCATCCTCCTCAAGCCTTCGCTTCGCGGTCCGCGTGTTGGCGGGATCTTTGGTATAGAGGACTCGGGGGTCTTGCAGCACGAGTAGATCACCTTCGTTGTCGCGAGCATGTCTAGACATGCCGTTAACAAGGGTATTGGGACTGTTTTCGGAACGTAGTTCGGTAGTAAGTCGACCATACACAAGCTGCAGCCAGCGTCGCGACTTGTCCAAGTGTGCAATGGATGCCTCCGTCTCAGAGCCGTCTTGGGCGCGTGTACGCCTCCATAATTCAGTATGGCAGCTGGAAAGCATAAGGAACGCGGGTCGCAGCTCGCATGCCTTGAGTCCAAGGTCGCTGAGCACTAAATTTGAATTTTTTTTCTAAGTCATTGCATCGCGATAGTTGAGTTGTCCCTCCTAACCTTTTACCATGGTGGCGACTACGGTCAACGCAGCGTGGGTATTACCTTTGCGTCTATAAAACGCGCCGACGATCATCCATTTGTCACGATCACTCGAAGTTGCACGGAGTAACTCTATAATCGGGCGTGGATTAACATCGAGGCCCTCGAGGTCAAAGGTGATACGTTGGCCGCAAAGAGTCATGTCAAGGAGTGACTGAATGGGTGGCAAGCCCGGAGGGATGATTGAGTTGAGTTGACCACTGTGGGTAGGGGGAAAGGGTATCGGCAATGGCGGGGTAAAAAGCTGTTGGACTTCTACGGGATACACATCCACACCCTGCGGAACTGGTGGGACATTCTCCTTATCACAAGTGGCCATGGGGAGCCCTGAGGCTCGCAAAGCGGGACTTTTTGCGTGGTGTGAGTTGCACGAACCACTTCGAACTGAGGGGATGAATAGCGGATTTGTACTGGAAATTGTGTCGAGACTGATGACAGGGGCTCTAGGTCTTAGGTGCGAGCCAGGATCCGGATTGGACATTCTCCCAGTTAGGGCGTCACCTAAAGTACATCGGTGAGAGGTTCATAATAAGGGTAAGAGCGAGGGAAGTTCTCAGCGGGGGCGCATACAGTCGGTAAACTTTTGGTAGAAGTGACCTTTTGCATTACCAAAAAATGCATGTCCACCAGTGGGGACACTGCTCGGTCCACGACTTTTTCCTAGTCTGTCGGCGGGAACGTGCATCCTAAGCTTGAACTTTCGTCCGTATGTACGAGAGGTGAGGCAAGAACAGTAGTCCTACAAACCCGGTGGATTGCATTCATGTGCGATCAAATTAGGAATAGGTGTATCCAAATTGGGTTATTGTAATGGATCGGCCGGCAGCTCGGCTCGATGACCGTCATTTCATTACCGCTCCATTCGCCTTGGCTGTGTCGTATAAAACTCTGCCCTACCCCGATCATGACGACTATATTTCTTCCAACCCCACGATGATCTTTTCGTTCCTCACGCTTGCATCTCTGCTACCCTCTGTCATTGCACAGTCTTCCTCGTCCGTGGTTCTCGTCCTTGCTCTGCATTGCCCACCTAATGCTCCTTTTCTTGCCACAGTAGCTTTGATGTTTCTGCGCAGTGTCAGTCCAGCCTCGTTAGCATTGCCTCCTCCACTGAGGGGCAATGTCTGAATTCTGCTGGAATCGCACCAATTTTCTTTGCCGGCTCGAATACCTCTCTCATCGGTCCCTTTCAATCCTGGTTAACTGGTCTGTGTTCCAAGGATCCATGCACGAACCAGACCCTCGCTACCCTTGTAGCGAACATCACCCAGGGGTGCTCGTCCGACTTGTCGTCACTGGGTATAAACCATAGCAATGTCTCATCCATCACAGCGTCTGTGCAAGAGTACTATCCTGTTGTGCGCCAGATAGCATGTTTAAAAGAGTATGTCTTTCCAAAAGCACGAGTTCCTGCCACAGATAGTCCACGGCGTTGACGTCCTTCCTAGTAACAATGCTAATCAACTCTGTCTCATCGAGGAGTTGTATGACGTCCAGAATGTGACGGGCACACTCAGCGCAGATAACATTTTTTCGCTCTTTCCCAAGCTCATTGCGGTTGGACTTCCTGCTCTCGGTCTGCCCCAGAACGTGACATGTAGTAATTGCACCAAGGAGGCTTACAACATTATCATCACCGAATCGCCACAGGCCATCACATCTGATGAGAACTCGACACTCTCAAAGCAATGTGGTTCCGATTTTCTCGGTCAGCCATCTTCATCCATACAACCGTTATCTGTCATTGACTCGTGCTTGCAGATGGCAAATCACCCGCGAGTATTTCACAGACTGCAGCGGGTAGCGACCTTTCCAACACAAATGGAGATAGTAATATCGCTCTAAGACCACTCCGGCTCAGGGGTGCACCTACGTCCCTTATTGGGCTCGCCGTTTTTTTGGCGGCCCTTTTGTGAGTATGGCTAGGCTAATCGACTACTGGGGGCGTCTGTGCGAGTAACTCGATGATACATGTATCACATCACCTAGCTAGCATTGTAGCAGATTCGGAACACGGACCGTGACTTCCTGGCCAGAGCTTGCCAGATTTGGCCATTGCTTGATTACATAGTGTGGCACGCCACAAGACTGGTGCTTTCCCTTCTGGATCTTTCACTCACACTGTAACATTAGTTGAACTGGTCACAGCCTTGACATGGAACTCCCACCTAGTCCTTCATCTCATCATTTCGGCACGCGTAAGCCTGGGGAATCAGGCCTTGCAGAATGGGCTCAGAAGATCCGGGCACTACAGCGTCAGGTTGATGCAGACGAGGAAGAAGAACACAGGAAGCTCGAGCAGGAGATCGCTGCCTCGCGTCTCGCCCGGGTACGTCGCAGTGCTGGCTATAGTCGTATCTCGTTCGACCCTGCAGCTGGTACGCCCTTTCTTACACAAAAGTCGGGCTGGATTGACCCGACCGACGAGCAGTGCAAGACGTCCCTTCCCCCACTCCCCACCATCCCAGTGCTTTTGAAAATGAAAGCTCTACCGATACCTACCGTGACCGAGCAGAAACGCTGCAGAAACTTGTTGGAAAATCTTCCCCTCCCCTCTCCTCTACTTCTTCACCTACAACCACGCCAATGTCTCTTGCGACCTTTATCGGCGGCCGCGCGACAGGCCCACGGCTAAGCAAACACGCTCCACAAAGAGACGTCACCGACCCCACATTATTCAAGCAACGGAATAACTCTTCCTCAATGCCTCACCCTTTATTCGGGCGAGGAGGTATGGCGACGTCCGGACTCACCTCACGGGGACGCGGGGCTGTTTCTCCCATCTCAGATCGCGAGCTTCATGCGCCGACTCCTACTGGAGATCACGCTCCCATAACGAAGGATGAATCAGCTTTATCGAGTACAGAAGCCGTTCTCACGCTAGCCAACGGCCACCCACAAGAGGGGATGTCTCGTCAACTGCGCACGAACGCACCTTCTGCAGCGCTTAAACGATACATACAACATGTCGGACAAGTCACACCGCCTCCGCTAATCAAACCCTCCGAACGAGACAATCTTCGACCACGTACCGTGAGTACGCCCACTGGGACACGTGTCGCGATACTTCCCCCAGCATCCCAGTCGCAACCCCGTTCGGTCTCTCCACGTGCTCCCATCTCTCCTCGTACCCCGACTTCAGAGGTACACCAGCCTCTTCCGACCTTCGGCCCAGAACCGTCAAAGTCTCCTGCATACACCCCTTCCAAGTCCTCTTCCCCTGCATTTACTGTGACCCCTAAGAAGCCTACAGTCACAAATAATTCGTCCCTCGCATTCGGCGTCAAGCTTCCCGTACTTTCTGCATCCACCCCGTCTCTCCCCCGAATCGATTCACCCCTTTCCAGGTCCGCACCGCTCACACCTCCGCACCGGACACCCCTCCATCCACCGAAGGAAAAAGATCCGACACCTAGCATCAGCCGACTTAAAGGTCGGGGATTCGTTCAATCAATGGTGAAAGTGAGCAGTGTTTTGGAAGCGGCTGCGGCGGGTTCAGCTACATCCGAGACCGGGGGACTTGGCCCAACTAAGCGCTCGTCGTTGGTTGCCGATCGGTGGAAACGCGAGCCATCGCCATCGGCTATACCCCCGCCTACTGCGACGTATGGGAGGAAAAATGTTGCACAGCGGAAGTCGTGGGCAGCCTCGGATCCCTTGAAAGCGGAGGATCACCAGCGTGAACGACCGCCGCGTGCATTGGTACAACAAGACACTAGCCGTTCTACTTGTGCTGTCGAAGCTCATCAAACTGGGCACTCCACGCGTGCGGGCGAGCAGTCGTCGAAAGTGTTAGAGGTCCAGCATACGGGGCGCTCTGTCCGCAAGGCGCCTTCATTACCCTCCTTATCAACACCCTCGCGGCCGTCCACTCCCCCGCCCTCATCCCCAGGGGGCCACGGCATTGGTTCTTCGTCCACCATGTTCTCATACATCAAGCCAACGAAAACGGGTGACGATCCCGCTATCGGCTTGTCCAAACCTCATTCGCGGCCTGCCACACCACACTCACACTTACCGACTACTGATCTGGCGTCTACACAGGGTGTCGACGAGCTGGGTCATCGTACTGGGGTGGGTTCCGGCGGAAATGGGTGGCGGAATGGTGGGGTGGGCTTTCCAGTGCCATCGGGCAGACCTTTGGTTCATGTACGTCCCTAGTGGCACCATATCGCATGTCAATGATTAATTGCTACTTTCCTTTTGTTTGGGTGTGTGTTTTGTATCTTCTCCATGTGCGTGATCGTGTGTACCACGTACGTGTCTATAGCTCACGAAGGGGAGGCCTAAGCCTAAAAGGGCCAGTCGAAAACATACGGCCGAGCCGCTCCATGAGAAAGACGGTTTTAGAACACAAACCACCCATGCGTCGAGATCATCAACGACAAGTGGGGCGGCGCGTACAGCCACGCTCATACCTCCACCTTCACCGGCACGTGACTCCCTACTTTCCGCCGTTGCGGTACGAGCTCCTGGCACGCCATCACATGCGGATTCACAGTCGCCTTCGGACACGCACCAACCCATCTTCAAACCTCAGATCGCCGAACAGGCTTTGAGTGGCATCAACTCACTCGGTTCTGCCGCCTTGAATGTCCAGAAGAAACCTACCCTTGTCGGGTTAGCGGCTGACCGTGTCCTCCCTAGCATCATTATATCCCCATCGCAGCCACAGAAGCCACTTCTGGCGCAGCCTGCTTCAGCGTCGCCTCGCTCCCCGCGACGTCAAAGCCGTATCCCGAGCACGGGGTCCAGGGCGCTGGTCATGGACGTCGCACAGGCATTACAGGAGGCACACGTACCACCTGAGACAGAAGTTCCGATCAAGAGCTCTATCGCTCCACAGCAAGCGGAGCACCATGCGCCACCAATGGATAAACGCAAGTCAAGCCATGACAAGTATACAGCGTTCATGATGTCTCCCCTGGTCGAAGAGCGCGTCTTTCCGGCAGGGAGCGTAAGCCCCGAGCCCGTAGTGGAAACTTCTGTAGACATAGCATCACAAGAGTCAGAAGTGCTTGATGTCACAGTGTCAGGTCAGAAAGACGATATCGTCGTTGAGATACGTGAGTGAGACAACTGGTCCTTAGATTCGGCTTCTGAGCATGGACCGCAGCCCACTATGACGAGCATCTTCCCTGTGTTGGTTTGGATGGGTTCTTCGCCCCTCCCGTTGAGTATTTGCCCTGCTTGGATACCGCCAGCATATCCGTCGATGTTATGTCGGTTACCGGTGCTACCGCCATAGGCGTGAAGGGTGACACAGGCGTATTTTACGATTCAGAAGTCTTAGCAATCGTGCATCGGTTCAAGACGAAAACTACCGGGCTCGTGGAGACTTCGCTCTGGAGTTGGCAGGGTCGGCGTAGCCAGATCGGTGAGCGCGAGGAGCGAAAGCTGAGGGATATGGCGCGGCATTATGGAACAAAGCTATGTCCTGTGCGCCAAAGTTGTGAACCAGCTGAGCTGGTGCACGCGCTTGGCGGACGGCTTGCTATCCGGCAGGTAAGAGTCTCAGGCACTCGTCGAGTGCCTTCTGCCTACAAACGGCTGGTGCTTCTCAGGGAACTCGTTCGCATTGGAGTGCAGAGAACACTACCATGCATCAGGTCCGCTGGATACTGGGGAACGTACTCATTGATGAACACGATTTAGTATGTGCAATGTCATTTGGGGAAACCTCTTTACAGGCGAGCTGATACGTATTCTCAGCACGTCTCCAACCTCTGCTCTGCGTTCAGTTATTGTTTGACTTTGCTCGGAACTTCTTATGTTTGGCACGGAAAAGGGTCGCTCCCCGAAGAACGTCAGGCTGCACTTGAATATGCCCAAACTCTTGCCGCGGATGGATCAAGTCTTGTGGAGCTCATTGAACAAGAATCTGATGACAACGAATTCTTCTGGATGATGCTCGGTGATGCCGGCTATGCCAGCGCTGACTACTGGAAGTGGCGGCCGAAGTTGGCGACTAACCTGCCCCGAATTTGGCGAGTGGATGCATCATCCGACCCATATGTAAGAGTTGTCCTGACAATGTACCTCCAACATCGATTGATCTCTACAGCTCACGAATGTGCCTGCATTCGCCACACAATCGGATGTTGCCTCGTCGGTTTATCTCACCGACTGTATCTGGGAGCTATTCGTGCTGGTTGGAGCGAAAGCACGCGGTTCAAGGCAGGACATTCACCTGGCGTTGTCCTCTGCGAAGGTGCACGGCTTCTCTATTATAAGCGTAGTCCACTCAAGTACTCCCAGGACCTTTCTATGAGGAACAAAGTCGACCGTCCATTCACGCCGCCCATCCACGTCCTCATTCTACCATCGAAACTGCCATTAGACTTCCGCCTACATTTCCGAGATCTCGATGAAGAATATATGGTATGTAGACTGGGCCCTTCTCACGTGAGTTCGGTTGACAAATGTCGTGCTCCAAAGAACGGGGGTTCTCCACCTGACCATATGAATTTGTTGGTGGTGTCAGAAGCGATGTCAGATGTGGGTAGACGTATTCTTTATTTTCACACAGGTTTAATTGATCTTCCCATACTCAGCTTGAGAAGACAAGGTGGGAGAAGAGTCGCCTTAAAGACCCTGTCATGCTTCCTTTGGGAATCGACCCCAGTTATTTGCCATGACCCTGATACAATGCATATTTCTGTGAAGGTAGTCTTGATATCTAAGTTTAGTAGTAGATGTTTCGACTCAATGTACGTCTGGTAAATGCGCGCCGCTATTTATGCGCTTTATTGGGGAGCTCGGGGGCGCTTCGACTTCTTTGCTGATGTACTTTCACTTGAGAAGAAAATGCTCGTCATTGAATGGGAGCTAAAAAAATTTGACTCGCGGATAAGTTGCTACTAGTACCGTGATTACTTCAGTTATTCCGCGGATGAACCTCGTGGTGCGTTTTTGGCTCCGAGGTTTTGACCACGTGGGCGGCCTGATTTTTTCTCACACAGAAAAATCTCACACGGCTGAAATGCCGTCCTCTTGGCCGTCCTTGACTTTATGAGTCTGTCTATCTTTTCCTACTTCTAGGGCGTATCTATTACGACGTGTCGCGTCCGATACAAGGTTTACATAGTTGGCGTCCCAAGGTCCCTGAGCACTCGGTTCTACCTCTTCTCATCTCTCAGACTCGTGGGCTTCCTTTCCTTTGCACGAAGCCTTCCAGTGGTCCGATAGCGGCCATCTGCCAAACTATTTTTTCTCAGCCTCATGATGCTGCCATCCAATCTCCCCCAGGGAAATGCGGCGCACATTTCCATGTGCACCCTCTGCGGACTGATTTCGGATTGCCCTAAGCTTAGTTATATAGCTCTGCCTGGGTCAGTGTGCCGCACCCAAGTATCTTGGGCTCAAGTCCTTCGAGGCGCCGCATGCCCCCAGAGATCATGTTTCCTTTGTTATTGACTCTCCTCTCTGCTGTGCTGGTGTTTGCCTCGCCTTTCCCACCTGATTCACGTGTACACCATGACCCAACATCCAATAGCTCTCAGTCGAACGCACCGGCCGTGCCCGCGCCTTCCACTGTGCCGCCCCCCAGCTCAGGTGACGGTACCCAATGTTTCCCCGCTATTGGTTTTCGGACACCTTCCCAAGTCCCGGGAAGTACCAAAGGGTGGTGGTGTGATCCTGCCACAGAGTATGCTTTCGTGGGTTTTAGCTACGAAGTCACTGCTTGTGGGTATGTTGTGTTCTGATTGTCTACATTGACTTACTCCGTCTACAGGCCAAGGTCTTTCTCAACTCCAAAAGGAATTTGCAGATATTCGCAATACGTTCCACTCAAGATATGTTCGTCTATACGGAGCTTGCGATCGGGATGGGTTTTACGACGATATTATCAAGGCGGCTTGGGATAATTCACTGGGTGTGCATGCTCTTATCTGGGTGAGTCGACTGGGTTACGTGTTATTTCGCACTTAGTTTGAAACCACTGGCAGTTTGGCTTCGACGGTACGGATGAGTGGAAACGTCGGCGCGATACTCTCTTTGGGGCCCTTCATTCAAATCCGAAAGCCAAGTTTGTCACACGTGTGGTTCAATTTGGCTCTGAACCGCTTTTTGATTCGGTCTTGTCACCCGAAGTCCTGACCGAGCAGGTGTTGGCCGCCAAAAGAAACCTGTCAAGTCTAGGCATTCCCGTCACAGTGAGCGAGCTGGCGTACGGTTATCAGAAGAATGGAGGAGCGCAGGTCGTGCTAGACGCTCTAGACTCTATCAACATCCACATGCTACCGTTCTTCGCTCAGACGGCATCATCAGGTAGGTTCCTACGAGCCGAGCGACCTTTACTCATCCTGCCACAGGTGACCAGGCTTGGCCCTTGGTCCTCAATGACTTGACTTGGTTTAATAATCGCGGAAAGGGGAAGAAGATGTATCTGGATGAGGTGCGCATCATCGGACGAAGTTACTCCTACTCATTGCCCATGCCCTTGCAGAATGGCTGGCCCTCCGTGACGTCGCCAGGTGTCCAACCGAACAGCCCCAATGCCGTCGCAAGTATCTCAAGTGAACATGTGTGTACTTCAGGATCCAGGCTCCGTATCTTTACAAAATTGATGTTAACCTTCAGGCCTATTACACCTTACTAGATCAACACTGTCATGACTTGAAGAAGGTTGTGGGCGGTGGCATTGGTTGGTTCGCCCATATCTACTCTGACGATCAGGAGCCTGGTTATGGGATATATGATACCTCTGGGAGGCTCAAATTCCCTTTCGCACCTCGAACGTCATGCTAGAGCTCTGGTAATGAGCAGTATTGTACCGTTATTTTTGTGTATCATGCATGATGTTATCATCTGTTTAAGATGTCATAACACTGGCATATGATTAGGACAACCTGAGAGACGGTGCAATTCGGGTTGCATGGGGTACTAGTAGTCAGTTACCAGTATCTTGGTGACATTGGTGTAATGTCTACCACAGATGTTTGCCTGACTTAGGCCTCTGACTGAGTGGCAATCCTTCGAAGGTAGAAGTTTCTGTTCACAGGAGAATCAGGGTAGAATGTGGGATGGGGTGGGAGACACTCATCTAGTCTGAAGTATGTGTGGATGTCTTTGTGAACAGGGATCCCTTGAGGTACTTCCTTGATGTAGCAGGCTGACCTCCAATGATTGTTGTCGAGGATATAGAAGGAGGTGTATGGTGAGGCGACTCGTTCGTTGTGGTACAGGAAGACTTGGTAAGCTGCAGTGCCAACAGGATATTCCACTGCCCACGAAGGCAATCTCAGGATAAGTCACAGGGATCCCTGGTCTAAGGGGATATACCAGATGACTCACTCAAAGGGGGAGAGCCCTGAAGATGACAAGTAGAGATGGTGGTATTGAAGAAGACCAAGATGCTGTTCTTGGTCTTTGTGGTACCCTACTTATAGTACAGATACGTGTGGGCTTTAAAGTGCCACTTCAAGAAGTGCTAGCCAATAGTGTAAGTAGAGCAAACCCTAGTACTGCTATCCTAGCATGAGTCACAATGAGATCTGAGCTGTATTGTACAATCACATGCGCCAGAGCTTACCCAGCTGACTCATCTGCAAAAGTGGACCCTGTCAAAGCTGTCAGGGACTGGTTGCCAACTGTCGCCAACCAGTCCCTGACAGCTTTGACAGGGTCCACCCTTGCAGATGCTGATCCTATAAGTCCATGATGATATACTGCTGACAAGGGTGTTATGTTGATAAGTGACCTGTGCGCACTTAGCAGCTCAAATGGACACGCAGATAACGGACTGCTTTAGATTAGATATACAGGACTTGTAGATTAGATTATTTTTGATCTTTACAATCTCGGACTTCTTGTATTCTCTTATCTATGACATCACTGTTGATAAGTGACCTGAGCGCATCTAGTGGCTCAATGGACATGCAGATAACGGACTGCTTTAGATAAGATATATTGGACTTATGTAGATTAGATTATACTGTATATGATCTTTACAATCTCGGACTTTCTTATCTATGACATCACTGTACAATGACATCATGGACTCCTCTGGACTCCCCTTGTATTTCGTCCTTGTACTCTGATCCTTGTTGTTATCTTTATTATGATATCACTATGATATCATGTTCCAGACTTTCCTTGTTCTATACGCCTTGTTCTCCAGCGCAGTACACTCCTTTGTCCACTTGTAGAACAATGCGTCTTGTATTTACTGTGACCAACTGTTACCTGCGTCACTCTGTATTTTTGTATAAGTAGTATAGCTTGTACGCTCCTGGTCCACATCAGTTCTCATCTGTTGTGTGCCAGGTATGTTTCTCTCTCTTGTATAAACATCAGTTCTCATCTGTTGTGTGCCAGACACTACCTCTGCTTCACTTACAAGATTACTCTGTTGCTGCTTCCAGCCACCCTCTGTATCTCACCACAGTCTACTTTGTCACTGTGAGTATAGTCCCTTCATGTGCGCTGTTCATCAATCACATATGTACATGACATCATGGACCACTCTGGATTGCCCTTGTACTACGTTTATGTATTTTCCTTTGTTCTTATCTCTATTGTGGTGTCACTATGATATCATAGTCTGGACTCTTCCTGTTCTCTACGCCTTGTTCTCTTTCTAGTCCACTCCTTTGTCTGTGTACAGAACAATGCGCTTTGTATTTACTGTGACCTGCTGTTACCAGCATCACCCCCTGTAGCAGTATAAGTAGAGTACTTTGTACGCTCCTGGTCCACATCAGTTCTCATCTGTTGTGTGCCAGACTCCACTCTGCTTCACTTGCCTGATTACACTCTGTTGCTGCTTTCCAGCCACCTTCTATATCTCACCACAGTCTCAGTTCACTGTGAGTATAGTTCCTTCATGTGCGCTGTTCATCATGTTATAGCCTGTACATCAGTGTCCACTTCTCGGCCCGAGGCGCTGGTTAGTCTGAAACATAACAATTGGACTACTGAGGGTAAGGGCAAGGGTAAAGGCCTTGGTAAGGGCCATGCCGTTCTTTTTTTTTTTTTTTTTTTAAAACTTTTTTGGGATAGCATTTATTTTCAATAACTAAATGATGAACAGCATGGAAGTCATACTCACAGTGAAACAAAGAGTACAGTCATTCACTGCTCTTTGAGACACACTGTAACACCACCACAGGGGTGTTAAGTATGATGTGTACTTTGGAAAGTCAATGGGATTGGAGAGGTGTGAGTCAGTTAGGACTCAGTTCGGTGGTGAACAAGTATCACTAGGTCTCCCAGGGACACTAGGATAATAGCGGGAAGGCAAGGCTCAAGCAAAGGTGCAAGTGAAATGGGGACTCAAGCGCAAGGGCAAGTCTAACTTAGTTAGTGATGGTAAAGTTCAGTTCAGTTCAGTTCAGCACCCTTTTGGCTGAACCATGAACTGAACTTAGGGTTCAGTTCAGGTGTTTGGCTGAACCTTGAACTGAACCCTTGTGTCACGGTACGGGAGAAGTGGACTCTTACCTACGGTTATGACCCCGTTAGTAAGTAGTAATGTGTCATGGACAGTCGCATCAGTCAGCAGGGACAGTAGAATCACATGCCAATAGGGCATGACTCATTCCTAGGATAGCTGTAGTAGGGTTCGAGCTACTTATGCTACTAGTCGTACAGGTTCAGGAGGAGCTTTAAAGCTACCTCATACATGTATAAATAGTGGTTCGATAAGACCAAGATACGCCATCTTGGTCTTCTTCAATCACCACTTCCTTCTCTCGCCCTCTGTGTGATTCGCTTGTCTCTTCGCGAGCAAGTCGTCTTCCTTACCTACCAGATTACCTAGTGGCGCGACTTGCCCTAGTGTACATACAGATCACGTGCCCGTGGACGCCGTGTATCTCGTGATTAGGTCACGTGACCTCGAAGAGACATTTCGCTAAGTTGTGAACGCCCTTTCGCGTCCAAGTCGGACTAACGCCAGTGGTGGCGTTACACTTGGTTCAGGTTCACATCAGTTCAGTTCAGTTCAGTTCAGGGAGGGTCTGAACCCAAACTGAACTGAAGTGACAAAAACCGAGGATTTTGCTTATGTAATCATGCCAAACATGCAGAGTCACCAACTAAGTGTACCACAAAAGGTGTAGACTAATGCTTTTGTGGTAGAACTTCACGAAACAATCATATTCAAATCACATCTAAATCTAACTATTACTGAGTTGTGCAAGAATTCATGGGGTACAATAAGAACTATATGTCCTCTCCAACACTGGCAACACCCTCAAAGACCTCCCAAGGGCTTGTGTACTAGTGGCCAGGCAAGGGCAGCAGCTCACCAAGCCCTGAATGTGACTCTCACTCAGCTTGCACCTGCAGCTAGGGATCAACCATTGCTGTTGGTGCCTGTCTTCAAAGTTGTTGTCATGGTGGTCATGAACCATTGTGGCTGTGGGTGGCCATGGTTAGTGTGGATGCTGACTTGTGGCTGTGGTCATGGTTGTCATTGTCATGTTTGTTGTTCATCAGGAAAACCCATGTTTTACTTATTTGTACATTCTGTTCTTTTTGCTCTTTTAGCAAGGGAAAAAAGGACCCTTTCAAAAAAGTACCAACTACTTAAAAAAAGAAATCCCCTCTTCTTTACTTTTCCTACTTTTTAGGCATATTTCTGGGGAAATTTTGGATTTTGGTCCAATTTTGGTCCAATTTTTTGAAATTTTGGTCCAATTTATTACCATATATGGAAACTTTCAGACAAAAAATAAGTTTGGTCCAATATTTCCATTTTTGGACATTTTATTTTGTCAATTTTTGGACATTTGGTACTCTACTTATCCTGTACTTTTTTTGGCAGCTCAGCAAGTAAAAAAAAAGAAAGAGGGATGTCTTTTACTTACTTTTTCTACTTGTTTTCTGAAAAGAATGAAAAAGTATGGAAAAGTATGAATAAGTAAATACATGGTTTTCCTGATGCTTGTGGTCATGTTGTGGTTGTTGCTGATGTTGTTGCTGCTGCCATAGACATCACCATCATGACCATAATTGTCATGTTGTACCTATATAAACAAAGTAGAGAGAAAGTACTATAATGCTTGTGCAATATGCAAAGGTGACCTCTTTGGTGAAGGATTTGGCAAGTGGCTCAGCCACTGTGGGGGCTGCAGTGGCATCTCTGGTGGTGTCTCTGGCAGCTGCAGTGGACTCAAGGGGGACTGCAAATCTGGGTTTGTGAGCATGAGCATGGGCACCACATTGTCCACATCCAACAGCAGGCCCATCTCTCATACACCCAACTCCTCTCATGTGTGGCCATGGTGGCTACCACTATTCATGCTGGCAGTTCCCACGACCTCATCGACAATGCTGCTGAGATCAATGGCATGGGATGGTGATGTGAGCAGGGTCTGTGATGTAGCGTCTACCACGGATGCTTGCCTGACTTAGGCTTCTCAGATGGTGGTGAACCTTTGTGTTACGAACCCCGACCACCGAAGGTGCGGCCCGCACGCATGACGGCCTGGAGAGACTGCCAGACCCTGCAGAGACTCCGCGGAGCCAGATGAGCAGCCACGCCGGATCCCCGGGTGCTAGGGAGCGGTTACGGAAGAACCTGGGCTTGTGACGTCACCGATCACGTGACTTGGGCCTGGATCAACCTAGACCGATGACGACAGATGGCGCAATGCCTCATGTGACCTTCTAGCAGGTTCCATGGCTGTGCACGAACCACCGAACCCTCGGTAGAGCGGACTTAGCTGGGTACGAACCTTATGTACCTGCATGTATATATACCAGTAGCGTTTCGTACTCAAGTCCCCAGACTTGAGTTACTTAGCAATACCAGCTAGTACCTTGGGAACTCTGCTCTGCGCTCTTAAGACCATCCTCTTATCTTGTGCACCACCGTTCTCGCTGCGCCTCTTCGAGCGTACGCCTCTGACCGATCCAAGTCTCCTTAGTCATCGTCTGCGACTACGACCCCTTGACCTTGTCCTTTCGTTATGCCGTCTGCTGGTAAACCCAGAGTCGAACGTCGCCCCGCTGGTGGCGTTACACTTTGCGTGTAATAGTTTCTGTTTGCCAGGGAGTCAGTGTACGAGGCGGGATGAGGGAGGATACGCTCGTCTCGTCCAAAGTATGCAGTGGAGGTCTTCAAAGATAGGTATTCTGAGGGGGACTTTGGTGATATAACACGCGTAGGTCCATGCAGGGTTGTCGAGGATGTAGAAGTGGTGGTAGGGCGAGGTGACATGCTCGTTGCAGTACAGAAGGAGTTTATGGGCGACAGTGCCGACTGGGTATTCCACTAGCCACGAAGGGACTCGGGATAAGTCACAGAGATCCCTGGTCTAAGGGGATATGCCAGGACGACTCACTTAAAGGGGGAGAGCCCTAGAGATGACGAGTAACTGTGGTGGTATTTGAAGAAGACCAAGATGTCGTTCTTGGTCTTCTGGCTACTCTATTTATACAGATACTCATGGGCTTTAAAGCGCCACTTCGGAACAACTAGCCAATAGCGTAAGTAGAGCAAACCCTAGTACAGCTATCCTAGTATGAGTCACAACGAGATCCGATCCGAATCGTACAATCACATGTACCGGAGCTTACCCAGCTGACTGATCCATGAGTCCATGATGATATACCGCTGACGAGGGTGTCATAGCCCGTGCGTCAGCGTCCACTTCCCGGTCTGAGGCCCCGATCAATCCGAAATGTAACATCACCCCCTTTTTACGGTCGGGGCCCCAGCCCGACCACACTGGGTGACCTCCCTTTCTTCTGCGACCTGCAGCCCCGCCTGTATCCCTGGGCGGTATGAGTCTTGCTCCACTTCGATGCGAGTGATCGTGTTGGCTCGCTGGAGTCAGAGCACGCAGTCCCTTCTGACCCAAGCTATCCTGTCCAGCTCATCCATCTTCTTCGTCAACTCTGCCTCCTTGGCCTCGTACCCCGCTTGTGCACAGCGGTAGCGATGGACCTCCACGATGAGGGTGAGGTCCTTCATGCCCGTGAGGGCCCAGTCGACCGACTCGCGCATGGAGCTGCGCTGATCCAAGAAGATCAGGTTGTCATCGTAATAGTGGGTGTCCATGGGGTGGTCGTAATTGGGGGCTGCGTGCACTGGCTTTCCATACTGCTGGTCGCTGCCCCTTCGATAGGTAAGGACGAATGGGTCTGCCGTAAGGATGAGCTGCGTGTAGCAAGCTGGGTGCAGGCGGTCCTGAGCATCGTGGATCTGGAAAGGGATATAATGTACTCCCCTGTTGTGTTGGAACCCAACGGGTGGAGGAGTCTCCACTTCGCGTTGGGAAATCGGACTGTGTTCTTCTGCATGATAGCGGCGGATCTGGGGTCGAGTAGCTTTTGGCATAAGGATGGGCTCCCCGTCGGTGGTGCATAGCGGCAGGGGTTTCATTGTGCGTGGTGGTGAGGTGGTTGCCGTAGACAAGGTGTTCGTGTAGAGGGCAATGTTCCTCTGATAGGTATCAGTCAAACTCCCGATCCTCTTGAACCGCAGCTTGGTCTGTATCGGGTTGAGCTGTCATCGACATGTTGGTTGGCGAAGAATTTCTCGTACCAACGTGGGTAGGGGTTGGCAAAGGAAGGAGGGATGGTACGGGGGTAGGTGGACGACTTCCTCCGTTGTGAATAGACTGGGGAAGCAACAGGGGTGATGGTGGCACGTCTTGAATGATGAGGGTAGGCTGGATGGATATCGGGAGTAGGTCGTCGAGGACATAGTGGACTTGAACTCAAGGGGAGGACATGAGTATGTGGGAGAGATGGAGAGAGGGATGGGGACGTCTCTTGGATTTTCCCTGTGTTTATATGCACTTCCCTGGCATGGTTTGAACGTTTGAATTCCTGAATTGCGTCATCAGCGAACACGTCATCCTTGGAGACCCACTGGTTGTCTGAGTCCAGGTATCCGCGCCATTTGACCAAATACTGCAGTTTCTTTGTTCTGCCGAACCGCCGAGAGTCTAGAATCTTCTCGACCTCGTATTCTTCTTCTCTGTTGACCAAATCTGGTGGTGGGCACTGATAGTTGGGGCCGTGTGTGGGAGTTTCACGGTACGGGGTTAGAAGGTCCATATGGAATACTGGGTGGATACTCCACTGCGTGGGAAGGTCTAGGCGGTAATTGACTGCAGACATCACCTGGGCGATCTGGAACGGGCTGTGTCTCCTGGGCGTGAGTTTTGCGGTTGGCTGGTTGGTGCATAGGTGGCGTCCTTCGAGCCACACAAGGTCTCCAATTTGGTATTTTGGGGTGTCTTTGTGTTTGATCCACCCCTGCTGCGCTTTGATCATCAGTTCCTGGGCGCGTGTTCTAGCCTCTCGGAATCATTGGGCGTGCAGCGCTACCTGTGGAATAGGGGACGGTCAATCGATCCAATCAGCGCGCGGGTTATACCCCATGAGGACATTAAAGGGGGACTCCCTGGTAGATTCGTTTGGCCAGTTATTGTGCGTGAATTCTGCCATTGGTAGATAGCAGGTCCAGTCGTCCTGTTGTTCATTGACCCAGAATCTCAGATACTGTTCTAGCCACTGGTTGGTGCGTTCTGATTGGCCGTCGGTCCTCGGGTGGTACACCGTCGAGATGTTTTGTTCAATGCCGAGTATCCGGCATAGTTCGTGAGTGAACTTGGATGCGAATCTGGGGTCTCGATCGCTGATGATGCGCGCTGGTAGTCCGAATCGGGGAAAAACATGAGTCACGTACAGGGCTGCAGTTCCTTCGGCGCTGATTTCTTCTAGGCACAGGATGAATACTGCCGCTTTAGAACAGTCGTGGTCAATTATTGTCAGTATGGAGTCACAGCCATCTGCTAATGGTAGTTTCGTGATGAAGTCCAGTGCTATGGTCTCGAATGGGGTTGCTTCCAGTTTCGGGAATATTGGTTGTAGAGGTGCACGTGTTGGTTGGTTGTTGACTTTGATTTGTTGGCAGTCAGAGCATCCCTTGACGTAGTCTTGTGTCTCTTGCCGGAGTCCAGGCCACCAGTAGTACCTTTCGATTAGTTTGATCGTTTGGTTAATTCCGGGGTGCCTGTGAGCTAGGGTGTTGTGGTGCGCCTGTATGATGCACCTTCGTTCGTGGGCGTCTCCTGTGACCGCATGTCATCCGTCCTTGTACCACGTGTCTTTGATGCATTTGAGCCTGTGTGGGTCTACCCATTTTGTGATTATATTGTTGTCCTGGGTGTACACTGGGTGTGCGGTGTAAGGTTCCCTCGGGCTCTGGGCCCGAAATCACCTGTTTTCGCCTGTTTCGGCCTTGCTCCGCCTACTGTATCCCTCAGCCACCTGCAACCACCCGGATTCAAAGTCAAGCTGTCTCCGTTATCATATTCCATCTCCGCTTCCCTTCGCCACCCTTCGCCCTCGTGTTTCCGTCTCCTTCATATGCTAATACTGAGTCAAAATCCAAGTCTTGCCACATTGTCTTCATCTCTATTCTCATCTTTCTCTGTCTCATCATCATCTTCATCTCCTCTCATAGTCGTCGCCGCCCTGTCTGACCCCAGACACCCACGGAATGCCACCGAACGACATGCCTCGGACACCTTGCCTGAGCCATCCTTTCATCGCTTCACTTGCCCCTGTGTCAATCACAGACGTTCTCTTTCAAGCTGTCAAACTTCCCTCTATCACTCCACTAAACTCAACCTTCACCCATTGTCTCTCGTCAATCCACCCTGTCAGTTGCTCCTAACCACTCGCAAGATGCCGTTGGAGATCGCGCGGGCCATTGTGCCGCCGATAGAGTCAGACGAGGTCTCATTGTTGTGCGTCACTGTGTCTCGATTTCCCTTGTTCCCAAATCTCGTATGCCATGTCTCTCCTTTTACTTAGATCCGGGAGGGTGCTCTCCTCATGGTCGCGCCCATATCCCTTTGTATGCTCGTACCTGTGCCACTTCCCGTTCAACGTCTCGTTCGCTGTCTCTACTGTCTCCCCTCTATCCCTCTACCATTACTCTCACTATATGTTCGACTTGGTCTCGGAATGTGTCGTATACTGGCCCGCATGTATATAAACCGTTCTCTCTGACTCGGAAATATCATCGTTGATCACCCCTTCTCTCATTGTCTGCCTCTAAGTCACATTCTACACCGCCCAGTCCAAGGAGCCTTGCCGTCGTCTAGCCATTGCCATTGCCACTGCCGCCTTCGCCTTCTGAACCGCCAACCTCGGATTGCCTGCCAAGTAGAACCCACGCCGTCCCCCTAATCGCAGCCATAGCCATCACCGCCTTTGCCATTCGAGCCGCCAGCCTAGCCACGCTGTCGCCAACGCCTTAGTCCTGACCAGCCGCCTCACCCCTCCTAGCCTTCGCCAACACCTTCGTCAAGCCACCGCATAGCTCCGCCAATGTTATCAACGTCGTCTGTGCCTTCGCCTTAGGAGCCCCGCAGCCTTTCACCAACCTTGTTTCCAGTTCTCCCCTCTTCTTGTTCACTTCGCTTCGCTCCATCCCGTTTCACCTTGTCCCACCTTCGCTTGCTCACGGGTCATCCCCTCTTGGCTCGTAAACTCCTGTAACCCCAGCACGAGATCCTCTCTGCTTCGAACTCACACGGACATTGCTCCATACAGCGGGTTGCATCTTGGCGACGGTGATCATTGGATTGATGCGAGTGGGGTTCTCTGTTGTGTCGATTCCTGCTGCTCTGACAAATATGTGGTCAGGGAGGACGGTAACTTGTTTGTTGTCATGTTCCCCTTGGTCGTAGTCGAGTCTTCGTGATAGGGCGTCAGCTCTTCCGTTTGCGGTGCCTTTAATGTGGTGAATCTCTATGTCATATTCCGAGAGTTCCAGTACTTCCCTGGCTACGCGTCTGCTGATCTTTTGTGGGGATCTCCAGTATTGTAGGTTCATATGGTCGGAGAATACTTTGATCTTGTGTGGGGATCTGGCGAGGTAAGGTCTCCAATTTCTTAGTGCTTTGACTATTGCCAGTAGTTCGAGGTCATAGATGTCATAGTTTCGCTCGGCTGCGTTGAGGGTGTTTGAGTAGTAGGCAATTGGGTGGCGTTTGTTGTCCGTGTTCCATTGGAGTAGCACTGCTCCTACCGTGTACCCTGAGGCATCAACTTCTAGTTCAAAGGGTTTGTCGAGTTCCAGGTGTTTGAGTACGGGTTCCTCAGTCACTAGGGTTTTGAGCTTGTTGAATGCCTGTTGCTGTTCTGTTCCCCATAGCCATTCTGAGTCTTTGCACGTGAGTTTGTTGAGCGGTTGGGCATGTGTGGCAAAGTTTTGGATGAAAGCGCGGTAGAAGTTGCAAAAACCTAGGAATGATTGCACCTGTTTGACGTTTTTGGGGATTGGCCATTTGCGGATTCCGGAAATTTTGACAGGGTCCATGTGGATCACCCCCTTTTTAATGATTACCCCCAGGTAATCGAGGGAGTCAGAGTGGAAGGTGCATTTCTTGAGTTTGAGGTAGAGCTCGTGTTGCTCCAGTAGGTCCAATATGTTGTGGACTGCCTCAGTGTGTGCTTGTTCTGTTGTTGCTGTTGCGATGCCTATGTCGTCCATGTATACGTGGATGATGGTTCCCTTCTTCTCGTGGTATTCGATGATGGGTCCGAAGATGTGATTCATCATGTCCTGGAAGGTTGCCTGGGAGTTTGTCATTCCAAAATACATTACCAGTGGTTCGAAGAAGCCTCTTTTTGTTTTGAAGGCTGCCTTGTGTTCGTCACCTGGTTTGACCCTTATGTTGTTGTATCCCCAGCGGACGTCAAACTTAGAGAACATCCACCCTCCACTTAGGTCTGCGATGAGCTGTGGTATGAGGGGGAGTGGGTATTGATTGTGTATGGTCCATTTGTTGAGTTCTCTGTAGTCCTGTACTGGGTGTAGCTTTCCGTCCTTCTTTTTGACGAAGAAGAAGGGAGATGCGTACTGTGATTTAGAGGGGCGTATGTATCCCTTTGCCAGTTGTTCGTCTAGAAATTCATCAAGGGCTTTTTCTTCTGTCTGGTTGAGCGGGTATATTTTGCAGTTGATACTATCAGGGGCGTCGGGTTTGAGGTCTATAGCGTGGTCCCAGGGTCTGGAAGGTGGGAATCTTTGGGATTCTTCCTCGCTGAACACTTTGGCATGTCTTTTGTATTCATCGGGGATTTCCTTCTTTTCTGTGTATTGTTGTGCCAATATTGCCAAGTCTGTTGCTGTTGTTCGTATGTGTACTGGGTGCATTTCTTCTTCTAGTTCTTGGAAGGCTTGTTCTCGCTGCTCGTCCTGTATTTGTGTGGCAATTCTTCGGATTTCTGCCTGGATGGCCATGTCGTTAGGTGGTTTGTTGGGGTTGGTCATGCGTATGATGATGGGGTATTGCTTGGTGTCCATTGTGGCGGTTGCCCACTGTATGTTTGGCTGGAATGTGGCCAGCCATGGATACCCCAAGATGAGGTCTTCTCCTCCGACGTTGGTAATGAGAAACTGGATGGTTTTTAGTTTCCTGTCAGTTTGTATGTTAAGGTCGATGCAGTGAGTGATTTTCCCTCCTTTGTTGTGCGTTCCGTCTATGTTCCATATGTTGCGAGGATTTGGTAGCTCTTTAGTTCCCAATCTCTGTCATGGACGCGTACATTATTCTCCTCATTTTTCTGTATTTTTACGGAATTATTCAAGGAAGATATAAAGGGCCAATGTACGAGATATCGTCAGTCACATGCTGCCACCATGTGCACCTACAAGCATGTGACTGTGGGATAGTTGCACCCTTAACGGGACAACCTAATCCGGTCACATTCCATTTATGTACGGACTCCCGTGATTGGTAGATAAGGAAGGAACATTCTAGATAGCTCTAGAACTCGCTTAGTAGTTTACGCTTACTCGCTGTATTAGGTTTTACTCAGCAAGATAAGGCATCGCGTCAGCGCTATGACAAGTGCATCAGTCAGCACAATAGATAGCGCTATTATTAGACACGACGCGTCAGCTCCTGAGTCATGGAGTCTTACTGTACACTTAGTAATAGTGTTTAGACTCAGTTCAAGCTCAGCTCCAGTAGCGTATATAAACTCTCCTGTAGCGTCCTGAGTAGAACCAACTTGTCCTCTTGGTTTCTACTCAGGTGCGTATCCCACTGTACTCCTTACTCTCCAATCCTAACTTGTCCTCTTGGTTTCTACTCAGCTTACCACTGTGTGACACCGCGAGATTGTAGTTCTGCGTAAGGACTACCTCTGACCTTGCACGCTCCACAGTGACTGTAAGTTCGGCGCGTGATTTATCTCCGCGCTAGGCTTGAGTCCTGAAGGCCTGACAGTTCACCTCAACTATCTTTCAACTTGAGCTTAGCGTAGCGAGGTGTCATACCGCTACATTAGGACAAGTTCCTTTCATACTCCTGAGCCCTCTTCGCTCACCAGCATCTTCACTATCCTCTAGGTGGTTGATGACCATCAGTCCCTTGTATTACCCACCTCACTCTTTGCCTGGGGACCTCCGCACGCAGAATCTGTGCATTCGTGGTACAACTCTAGTGTCTGTAAAATCAGCATAGATTGTGCTTGCCTTTATTGGGTCTATCTGGTCATCAGTAGACGCCTCTGGGTACTGGCTGCAGAACTGGTCACCACGCCAGATAAGCTGCAGTTAGACATTGAGCCAGCCAGGCCTAGCCTGCGACAGCTGTACGCGTAGTAACCAGAAAAGTTTGAGAGCGCTTCGGCGTGAGAGGCAGCCAACAGGTCGAGAAGACTGAGGCAGACAGCCTTGTGGCTCTATACATATCCCTACATCACTCCTGAGTTTTCTGTTATCGCCGCAGCCTCGCGCAGTGTGAAACACCACTGTGTATCGGTCTTGCTTGATCAGATCTCTCCTATCATCCTCGAGTTAGTGTTGCGTGCTCGTTGTATCCTGTCGTCCAAATCCACCTTCACACATTTCCAAACTGCCTCGCATATTTGCGAACGTTCAAACCCGACTCCGTCGTCTCTTCAGGAGGAGACAGGCTTCTATCACACCACCACAAACTACAGCCTCTGCTTCGGCATCGCTGCACGTACACCTGGACACCCAGTCTGAACAAGACCGGATCCCCTCCCCAGTGTACGCATCACCATCGCCCACTGTATCAGTAGAATCATTCCACTCCGCCCACTCCTCCTCCCAAGCCACACTCGCCCAGTCAGGCGAAAGTTTCATTGACGAAGACGGTGTCAACATCCGTTACCAGGGGTTCCAACTAGAACTACCCCCTCGTAACATCGCCGAGCAATACGTGCAGGCAATCTATCATGATCCCGAGTACCATTACGGTTTACTAGAGCTCTACGGCCTAGAAATCCCAGTCCTCGGCACAGAATTCACAGTCCCGCAGTTGATAGCTATCGCTGCGAACCTCATCCCTTGTCTTGAATTGCCTCCTCACCCCCTCATCTCCCACATAAGGGAAGACGAAGAACGTGGCTCCCAAGAAAGGGAAACAGACAGCTCGTCTAGCACAAGCTCAGTATCCCAGCGGAGCTCGCTCGAAATTCGCCCTCCCTCCTCCCACTAAGAAGGAAAAAGAGTTCATATCTCGCATCCAAGACTGGGACAAGATCTCACCAGACGAACAACTCCTTCTCTTGGAAGAATTCCGTCGGGCACAAGAGGAAGCAGAGCGAAAAGAGAGACAGAAGAAATTAGACGAGATGTCACAACCAAGCAGAAGCACCCTCCCTCCCGCAGTACCACCCATGCCACTCCCCCCCCCACAGTCCAGGACTGCCTGGACCTCATAAATCACCTCGGTATAGCCGTCGGCAACCTCGCACAGCAAGTCACAGCCCTGACTGCACAGGTGGCCTCGGCAACTGCCACTCGCCCAGGAAATGGGAAAAACAAGGAAATAGTGGCCCGCCCCAAAGCCTGGGATGGGAAAGGCTCCTCTTCGGATGCCCGTCATTTCCTTGCCGCATTCCACAACTGGGCAGGATCACTAGGGGATGCCATGAACACATGGCATGCAGTGGACAGCAAGTGGTACGCAGATGAGCATAGGTGGATTGCTGCCGCCCTCAACCTGATGGAAGGGGACGCTAAAACCTGGGCACTCCCATACCTGGAGTCCGCCAACCAAGGGACTATTCCCTTCGGAGGAAACTGGTCGGACTTCGTCAAGGAGTTCAACCGCAGGTTTAGCCCCCTAGACGTCCAAGACATAGCTCGAGAGGAGCTAAAGAAAACAAGACAAGGAAAAAAGACGGTTGCCGAATATGCATCCTTATTCGAGCAGTACTCTGGACAGACCGGGTGGTCCATCATCGACCTCCGCACCCGCTTCTACAATGGTCTCACAGACGAGATCAAGGACCTCCTAGCCATCACAGACAAGCCCCACAACACATATGACGAGCTCAAGCAGAGCGCACAAGTCATCGATCAACGACTGCGCCAACACCAGAGCGAGAAGAAAGGAAAATCTTCATTGTCATCACCACACACTACCTCCAACCCTGATGCCATGCAAGTCGATGCCACACGTCAGCAAGGCAACAAACCAAAGGAGGAGATCTTCAAAACTCGGGGCGAGTTTCAAGTATGGATGAGAGGGAGATGCTATGGGTGTGGCTCGAAGGAACACACAAAAAAGGATGGAAATCACGAACGCGACATCTGCAACTGGTGCCAAAGAGCAGGACACCGAGCAAACGTCTGTCAAAACAAAAGAATGGGGAAACCGGCTAAAGCGAAAGCTGCAGCAACAACGGAATCCCCTAGTCCACCATCAACGTCCAATACTGCGGTAGCAGCTGCCACAAGTACTTCCCCCACCCAGACGTCCCAGGCAGACGTGGCGAAGCTGTTGGGAATGTTGGAAAAGCAGCAGGAACAGCTGGATGCGTTCAAAGCGGCTTTTTAGATCAGGGGTCGTGTATAGCTGCGACCGGCCCCTCTACAGTAGATGACTCGGCTTCATGTAGTTGTAATATATGTTTACGCTCTCGCCTCGTTTCGGACTCACCTCCTGTAATTCATACGATTCATGCCTGTAAGTTAGATAGTAGTGTTAGTTCGGCTTCTTGTTTTCCTGACTCTATCACATCTACATCTGCCTCAGAGATGAACAATAGTAGTGTTCCTTCTGCTCCACTTTCTCCAGAAGCAATGCCGCACGTGATGATTTCTGATGCAGCACTGTCTTCTACTATTATCCCCGAAACAAAAGATAAAAAATCACATTTTCATATTTCTGTGTATTTAAAAGGACGTCATCGTACTGTAAAAGTAGCAGCAATGGTAGACTCTGGGGCAACTTCATTGTTCCTGGACAAAAGGTACACTGACCGCCACAAGATGTTGCAGGTTCCTCTTGCAAGTCCCATCACCCTATACAACATAGATGGGACCCTCAACGAAGCCGGTAGTATCACCCACAAAGTCAGACTTACTCTGAAAGTCGGCCCTAGTGAAGAAAGTCACGACTTCTTAGTCACCTCACTAGGCCCAGAGAACGTCATTTTGGGTCTACCATGGTTAAGGCAGAGGAACCCGCAAATAGATTGGCAGGAAGGCACTATGCGCCTCAACTCGACTGCTGAAACAGCGCCACCAGAGTTGGAGGTAGAGGTGACGCGCATCATGGCAAACCGGATGGAACGCCGCCGTCTCCTTGCGGAGAAAGTGCTCGACACGGTCCAAGACGAAGTTTTCTGTTTGGCAGGCTTCACATACTCTCAGCAGATCGCCGAGAAAGCCACCACCTCCAAACCTAAGAAAACCTTCGAAGAAATGGTACCGAAGCACTACAGAGACTTCGCGAAAGTTTTCTCTGAGGAGGAATCCCAGAGGCTCCCTGAACATCAACCGTGGGATCACGCAATAGACCTCGAACCAGATGCAGTTAAACACTGGAGGGTCAAAACGTATCCCATGTCACCCAGCGAGCAAGTGGAACTCGACAAATTCCTGCAAGAGCACATCTCAAAAGGATATCTGGTCCCATCTAAATCACCGATGGCTTCACCAGTATTCTTCATTAAAAAGAAAGACGGCAAGCTCCGTCTAGTGCAGGATTACCGTCGTCTTAATAAAATCACTATTAAGAACCGATATCCACTACCGCTTGCCGCCGACATTATAAACCGGTTGAAAGGAGCAAAGGTATTCACTAAGTTCGACATAAGATGGGGGTATCACAATATCTGGATCAAACCCGGAGATGAATGGAAGGGTGCAATAATCACCAATCAGCGGACTGTATGAGCCAAAGGTCATGTACTTCGGAATGACCAACAGTCCAGCCACCTTCCAAGCCCTCATGAATGCCGTCTTCGCCGATCTGATCGCAGCAGGAGAGGTTGCAGTATACATGGATGACATCCTCATCTATAGTAACTCCTTGGAGCACCATCGCAAGATTGTACGCGAAGTGCTCAGGAGACTGCAAGAGCATGACCTCTATCTCAAGCCTGAGAAATGCGACTTTGAAAGGCAGGAAATGGAGTACCTAGGGATGATTATCCGTCCCGGAGAAGTGCAGATGGACCCTGGCAAGGTCGCTGCAGTAAGGGAGTGGCCTACACCCACAACGCTCAAAGAGGTTAGAGCGTTCATTGGGTTCGCCAACTTCTATCGTCGATTCATCAAGGACTTCGCAGGCTATTGCCCAACCCTTGCATGACCTCACGAAGAAGGACACTCCATGGCAATGGCATTCTGAACAGCAAAAGGCTTTCGACCACTTGAAGGAAAGCTTCGTACGAGAACCCATTCTCAAAGTGTACGACCCACAGCTTCCAACAAGAGTCGAAACCGACGCTTCAGGATTTGCTACTGGCGGTATACTCACTCAAAAGTACCCTGATGGTCTTTGGCACCCCGTTGCGTATCGCTCGCAGTCTATGAGCAAAGAAGAACTGCAACTATGAAATCTACGACAGAGAAATGCTCGGCTTAATTCGCGCCCTAGAGGACTGGAGACACTTCCTCGAAGGCATCTCCTTTGAAGTGATCACCGACCACAAGAACATGGAATGGTGGGCAAGCATGAAAGACTTAAACAGACGACAAGCCCGCTGGGCCCTATATTTAAGTCGCTTTGCCTTCAAAATCACTTACAAGAAAGGAGACTCCATGCAAGCCGATGCATTAAGTAGATTCTCAAAAGACCACATCAGAGACAACGAGGATAACCGCCAGGTTCAGGTGTTACAAGCCTAAGCATTTCCTCAATGCCGCCCAAGCACACTTCCGCCCAGAAGTGGACTCCCTAGGGAATCACATAAGACTCGCCTCCATTCGAGAAGCAGAAGTTATAGAGGGTCTTAAAAGTTTACAAAAGACCGCTCCAAAAGCTCTCATGGATGGAGTCGCGATGTGGGAGGAAGATGACGGCCTAGTTTACCATCGGGGGAAACTGTATGTTCCCAACGACCGGACACTACGACAAGATGTGGTTAAGTCATGCCACGACTCTGTCACCACCGGCCACCCTGGTAAGAATGGCACCATCGAGCTAGTCAGTCGCTACTACTGGTGGCCACGCATGGCAGGCTTCGTAAGCTCATACGTAGAAGGATGCGATCGATGCCAACGTTATCGCAAAGATCTGCACCCCAAAGCTATAATCCAGCCGCAAGAAGTACCTGAGGGACCATGGCAGATAGTCGGGGTTGATCTAATCGGCCCCCTGCCCATGTCACGTGGAAAGGATATGATCCTTAACATAGTGGATCATTACACAAAACAGATCCATCTATTTCCAGTGACCTCACAAATCACGGCTGATGGGGTAGCATCCATCTACTTCGAGCAAGTCTTCCCCTTGCATGGGATCCCCAAGAAAATCATCAGTGATAGGGGACCTCAGTTTGCTGCAAGGAGCATGCGAGCACTATATAAGCGACTAGGGATAGACGCAGGTCTTACTACCGCCTATCACCCTCAAGCCAATGGACAGGTAGAGCGCAAAAATCAAGAAGTAGAAGTCTACTTGTGCTTGTTCATTAGTAAGAGGCAGGATGATTGGGCAGACCTGCTCCCTACAGCAGAATTCGTGATCAACAGTAGACTCAACTCAGCTACGGGTCATACCCCCTTTGAGCTACTATATGGCTACACGCCAGACTTCACCATCCCTGCTGGAAGGCCCACTGGTATCCCAACGCTCGACAAGCGTCTCCAACACTTAGTTTCCACAAGAAGGGATGCAGAGGCAGCTCTATGCCTAAGTAAAAGGTGAATGCAGACGGACGTTGAACAAAGACACAAGCCATACATCTTCAACGTCGGGGATAAAGTCTGGTTGCAAGCTAAGCAAATAAAGATACACCAGCAGTCGTCCAAACTGGGCCCCAAACAGCTAGGCCCATTTGAAGTCACTGAAGTTAAAAGTGACGTCGACTACAAGCTTGCACTCCCCCCTGCATTACGGATCCATGATGTATTTCATGTAGACCGCCTCTCCCCCTACAAAGGAAACGAAGTCAACGGGCTTATGCCACCTCCACCTGGACCCATCACAGTCGAAGGGGAAGAAGAGTACAAAGTTGACCACATAAGAGACTCCAAACTCTTCGGTCGTACTCTTAAATACCTCGTTCGCTGGAAGGGCTATGGTGAAGGCGAGGACACCTGGGAACCAGCTAAAAATCTAGCACACGCCCCGGACAAAGTCAAGGAGTTCCACTCCTCCAACCCGGGCGCACCTAGAAAAATAGCGGCTCTCATCTACGCGTCCTTGCCTTGGCAAGCATCTCATATGTACACAGAGGCCAACACGGACGTCGACCCTTAAGAAGGGGGGTGATGTCATGGACGCGTACATTATTCTCCTCATTTTTCTGTATTTTTACGGAATTATTCAAGGAAGATATAAAGGGCCAATGTACGAGATATCGTCAGTCACATGCTGCCACCATGTGCACCTACAAGCACGTGACTGTGGGATAGTTGCACCCTTAACGGGACAACCTAATCCGGTCACATTCCATTTATGTACGGACTCCCGTGATTGGTAGATAAGGAAGGAACATTCTAGATAGCTCTAGAACTCGCTTAGTAGTTTACGCTTACTCGCTGTATTAGGTTTTACTCAGCAAGATAAGGCATCGCGTCAGCGCTATGACAAGTGCATCAGTCAGCACAATAGATAGCGCTATTATTAGACACGACGCGTCAGCTCCTGAGTCATGGAGTCTTACTGTACACTTAGTAATAGTGTTTAGACTCAGTTCAAGCTCAGCTCCAGTAGCGTATATAAACTCTCCTGTAGCGTCCTGAGTAGAACCAACTTGTCCTCTTGGTTTCTACTCAGGTGCGTATCCCACTGTACTCCTTACTCTCCAATCCTAACTTGTCCTCTTGGTTTCTACTCAGCTTACCACTGTGTGACACCGCGAGATTGTAGTTCTGCGTAAGGACTACCTCTGACCTTGCACGCTCCACAGTGACTGTAAGTTCGGCGCGTGATTTATCTCCGCGCTAGGCTTGAGTCCTGAAGGCCTGACAGTTCACCTCAACTATCTTTCAACTTGAGCTTAGCGTAGCGAGGTGTCATACCGCTACAATCTCATTCTTTTGACGAACTCCGGGTGTATGAAGTTGTGTGTGGCCCCGGAGTCCACTAATGCTTTCTTTTCAGCCATGAAGTAACTCGTGCGGATCGAAACTGGGACATGCATAGATCGATAGTGTGTGATAAATGACGAGTTACAATTTGAAGCCCTCACCCAGGCCGTTGGGTTCAGGTGTTTTGAAAATCCTGCCTCCCCACCATATCCCTTATAAACACCTCTTTTTGTTCCTCTGGCAGGGCAGCAATGCGACCCATGATGTCGCTTATCTGTGAATCGGCGGTTGCACGGCTTGCCTGGGCCAGTTTGTCCAGGTCGATGAGGGGTTCTTTGGCTACACTCTGAGGAGCGGTGGGGATTTCCTCTATGTAGGCCCCCCTGCCTCATGCTTTCCTTGGCTGGTTGCAGTCTCATGAGAAGTGGCCTTTCTGGTTGCAATTGAAGCAGATTACGTCCCTGATGTTCATTATCCCTCATCCCCCTCCTCTGCGCTGCATGAATCCGGCTCTTGGTGGGAAGGGTGGTCCTCTGGGGTTGTAGTCCCTTATGTCTTCGGGATGATTTCGGTTGACATCTCCTATTTCCGCGACTCGCGCGCGGGTTCTCCCTGGTGTGGTGTCCATCGCATCTGGGTGGTTGCAATATTGCTGCCATCCTTGTGGTTACATTTGGCGTTGGGGTGCTTGGAATCGTGCCGGTGGGTTGTTACATGGTCACTGTTGTTGCTGGGGTTGTCTCCCGAATCCTTCTGTTCTGGCCTTCATGTGCAGGTAACGCTTCTGTTGTTCTATGAGCGTGCTTTTCCATTGGGAGTAGCTGCACGGGTTGTGGAACTGGTAGGCGTTTTGGTAGAGTTTGAGGGGTACGCCTCTGGTGAACTTGTCAAGGACTAGTGGTTCGTCCAGTCGGTAGTCAGCCTGTCGGACTAGCTTTTCGAATTTAGTGACGTAGCTGTCTATGTCCTCGTTCATCATTCTGAACCCTTGTCCAATTCTACTCTTGTGCGATCCTTCTCTAGGTTGTCGCGGAATTGCCCTTTGAAGGCGATTTCTACTCCGGCCCATAGCCAGGGGTCGTTTTTGTTTGCTTGGGTGTCGAGCCATTTGGTGGTCTCGGTTGCCCATTCGTCAACGAGTGGTCCCTGGATGTATATGAGGAACATCATGGCTTTAATGTACGGGACTTTGAGGCTTCGGTTCGCAGTGTTGACCCCTGCGAATCTGTTCCATTGGGAGAGGAAGGCTTCTGCTTCATCACGATTTCCAGTGAATATTTTGGGTTCCTTCCCTAGGAACTTGTCTGTGTCGGGCATTGTGAAGTTTGGTGTGGCTGCTTCTCCCTTGCCATTTGGATTGTCGTCAGGGTCTCCTCCTGGTGGTGCTCCACCTCCTCCTCCTTCGTCTGGAGATTTTCCGAATAGTGCGGTTCTGGCCTGGGCCATTGTTACTGTGGCAGACATATCGGTAGGGATAGACTTAGCGATTTGTTCGAGGCTTTCCTCTTCTTGTTGGTTTTTGATGATCCAGATCTCTTCCGGGTTGCTTGTGATGGATGGGGATGGTGCTGGTGTTTTAGGCGTTGGTGAACGGATTGGTTCTTCTTCGTCTCCGTCGATTGGTCCCCACTGATCTCTGGTGGTGACGTTGGATTGGAGGATGTCAAGGTTGAGGCTTGAGCTTGCGGGTCTGCTAACTTGGTATTTGTTGTGGAGATTGTTCCACTGGATTTCGACCCAGCAGAGGTTGTCGAAGTTGAATTCTATGGGGATGAGTTGAGACCTTCCCTGTCGGTCAGTGTAGTAGGTAAAGTATCCCGGTGTTTCTGTGTCGTCTTTCCAGAATGCGTTTTCTAGGTATTTCTTTGGGACGTTACGATCTCCCCTTCTGTTGATGTAGTAGGGTCGGAAGGGTACCCAGAAGTCCTTGGTTGTTTTCGTAGGGTTGGCCACAGTGGGATCTTGGTCTTAATGTAGCGTCTACCATGGGCGCTTGCCTGACTTAGGCTTCTCGGATGGTGGCGAACCTTTGCATGTAATAGTTTCTGTTTGCCGGGGAGTCAGTGTACGAGGCGGGATGAGGGAGGATACGCTCGTCTCGTCCAAAGTATGCATGGAGGTCTTCAAAGATAGGTATTCTGAGGGGGACTTCGGTGATATAACGTGTGTAGGTCCACGCGGGGTTGTCGAGGATGTAGAAGTGGTGGTAGGGCGAGGCGACACGCTCGTTGCGGTACAGAAGGAGTTTATGGGTGACAGTGCCGACTGGGTATTCCACTAGCTGCGAAGGGACTTGGGATAAGTCACGGAGATCCCTGGTCTAAGGGGATATGCTGGACGACTCACTTAAAGGGGGAGAGCCCTAGAGATGACGAGTAACTGTGGTAGTATTTGAAGAAGACCAAGATGTCGTTCTTGGTCTTCTGGCTACTCTATTTATACAGATACTCATGGGCTTTAAAGCGCCGCTTCGGAACAACTAGCCAATAGCGTAAGTAGAGCAAACCCTAGTACAGCTATCCTAGTATGAGTCACAATGAGATCCGATCTGTATCATACAATCACATGTACCGGAGCTTACCCAGCTGACTGATCCATGAGTCCATGATGATATACCGCTGACGAGGGTGTCATAGCCCGTGCATCAGCGTCCACTTCCTGGTCCGAGGCCCCAATCGATCCGAAACGTAACATGTGAGCTGCGATGCAGCAGACAAGGGTGGCCACACACTCTCCTGGAAGATCAAGCTGGACTCAGATGTGTGTGGGCAGAACAGATGTGGTGGGGACGATGGGACAGGTGAGCCTGTGCACATGTGCGGTATATCTGACTTGTGCAAATATGTGTATGCATATGGGAAGAATGGCAGGTTGATGCTGCCACTGCCACTGCTCAGGTGCCATGAGATGCGCATTGTGTCATGCCACCAGCAGGCGACCTGCGACTCTGGGTTTACCAGCAGATGGCATAATGAAAGAGCAAAGTTTGGGGTGGTAGTCGCAGATGATGACTAAGGAGACTTGGATTGGTCAAAGGTGTATGCTCAAAGAGGCGCAGCGAGAACAGTGATGCACAAGATAAGAGGATGGTCTTAGAAGCGCAGAGCAGAGTTCCCAAGGTACTAGCTGTTATTGCTAAGTAACTCAAGTCTGGGGACTTGAGTATGAAACACTACAGGTATATATACATGCAGGTACATAAGGTTCATACCCAGCTAAGTCCGCTCTACCAAGGGTTTGGTGGTCTGTGCGCAGCCATGGAACCTACTAGAAGGTCACATGAGGCATTGCGCCATCTATCATCATTGGTCTAGGTCAATCCAGGCCCAAGTCACGTGATCAGTGATGTCATAGGCCTAGGTTCTTCCGTAACCACTCCCTAGCACTAGGAGATCCGGCATGGCTGCGTATCAGGCTCTGTGGAGTCTCCGCAGGGTCCTGCGGTATCTCCGGGCCATCACTTGCGAGGGCCGCACCTTTGGTGGTTGGGGATCGTAACACATTGCATAGTCATTGCCATCATTGGTGTAGTCACAATCTAGAAGTGGATCGCGTTCCTGGAGGACACTTGCAGGGTGGCTTTGTGGAACACCTCAGACAATGTTGGCTGAGGGAAGGGCAAGTCCTGGTCAGGACAGGATGAAGAAGCAAGAAAGGAGCAACTTATGTGTGCGTGTGTCATGCATGTGATGTCCTTGGCACTCACACTGTATTCAAGCACAAGGACACCCTCTGTGATCATCTCACCAGCATTAGGACCTATATCCTTAAAACTCAGCAACTCAGTCCCAAACGCAGAAAAGAGCACATGTACTGATGATGTGCACCCTGAGGATGTGGTCCATCTTCACCTCAATGAGGAACTTTACCTGGCCCTCAGTGTCCAGGTTTGTCTTGGCCTGCAAGTTTGTGAGGAACAGGAACTGGCCAACCTTGTACTTTATGCAGCTGTCATTGTCATTGTTGTTGTTAGTGCCACTGTGCTGGTCATGTCATGGGTCAATGTCGCCCCACTGTCATGGTCATAGTCACTTCCAAGTCGTCGCCCTTGTCATGCAGCTTTTGAGCAGTCAAGGTCCTATGTTGATAAACAAAATTAAGTTAGTAGAAAGTTGTGAATCCAAAAAAAAAACATTTAGCATCCTGAGAGCCTGAGCTGCAGCATACTGTGAGAGGGATGAGATGTGGGAATACACAGCTGGTCTATTGGTGCCCTAGTGGCCATTTGTGAGTTGCCATTGTTCAAGTTGATCCAATGTAGTGATGTGAGCAGGTGAGAGAGAAGAACTGAGGAGGCGATAAGAGAGGGATTGGGGGCGATAACAAGCCACAATGCAGTCACCATGTGCCTGTTGATAAGTGGCCTGAGCACACTTAGCAGCTCAATGGACTTGCAGATAATGGACTGCTTTAAATTAAATATACAGGACGTGTAGATTAGATATTTTTGTGATGAACAGCACACATAGGGACTATACTCACAGTGGCAAAGTAGACTGTGGTGAGATATAAAGGTGAGCTTGAAGCAGCAACAGAGATGATCTTGCAGGTGAAGCAGATGGGGTGTCTGGCACACAACAGATGAGAACTGATGTGGACCAGGAGTGTACAAGCTGCACTACTTATACAAAACTACAGAGTGATGCAGGTAACATCAAGTCACAGTAAATACAAGAGACGCATTGTTCTACAAAGAGACAAAGGAGTGCACTGTTCTGGAGAACAAGGCATATACAACAAGAAAAGTCTAGAATATGATATCATAGTGACATCATAATAAAGATAAGAACAAAGGACACAGTACAAGGACAAAATACAAAGGGAGTCCAGAGGAGTCCATGATGTCATTGTACAGTGATGTCATAGATAAGAAAGTCTGAGATTGTAAAGATCATATATAACATAATCTAATCTACAGAAATCCAATATATCTTATCTAAAGCAGTCCGTTATCTGCATGTCCATTGAGCCGCTAAGTGCACTCAGGCCACTTATCAACATTTTGATCTGTACAATCTCGGACTTTTTGTATTCTCTTATCTATGACATCACATATGTACATGACATCACAGACCCCTCTGGATTCCCCTTGTAAGGTAGGGGTCATCAGGAACTCGCACCCCTTTATGTAAGCATTTTGTCATCTTTGTTGTTTCCCATTTTCCTTCCTCACTCATCACAATAGCCCAAATGTAAAACATGAGACACAAAGGGAACTGTATCTTCTTTAATCCTTACATTTGTTTTTTGAAAAATATTTTGATTTGAGTGAAAAAAAAGGAAACAAATTTTTTTCATTAAAACACAATATCTTGACATTTACAGTCAATCTAAGCCAACTTGTTGAAGTTGAGCGAAAAGCAGTGGCCGCTTATGTAAGAGGAAAAGTCACATGCAAATGTTAGTCATGCTGACAAAGACAGGGTTTACCCCTGAGTGAACCACCCACTAATGCCCCCATTATCCCAAAAAATCAATGTATATGCCAAAAAAGAAACTAGGGAAACAATCCCACTGCTGTAATGTCAAAAAGGCCCTTGAAAGAAGGGTCCAGAAGGTCAAGGAAACCAAGCCAGGTGCAACTTGGCCTCAGTGACATTTGATCACATGACTCAATCAAAAAAAACAAAAAAAACAAAAAATGATGCTGAGCTTGATAAACTCCAAAACACAATAGGTAAACCTTGCAAACCTCCTGCTGTGGCCGCTTACATATGCATTATATAATCGAACCCTAGGGTTTATGGCTTACATAAAGGGGTGTGAGTTCCTGATGACCCCTACCTTACAACGTCTTTGTACTTTCCTTTGTTCTATCTTTATTGTGATGTCACTATGATATCATGGTCTAGACTTTTCTTGTTCTTTGCACCTTGTTCTCTAACTAGTCCACTCCTTTGTCCATGTCTAGAACAATGCATCTTTGTATTTACTGTGACATGTTGTTACCAGTGTTACTCTCTGTAGCAGTATAAGTAGTGTACCCTGATGAACAGCATACATAGAGGCGATACTCACAGTGACAAAGGAGACTGTGGTGAGATATCAGAGTAGGCTGGAAGCAGCAACAGAGTAGTTCTTGCAAGTGAAGCAGAGGTGGTGTGTAACGCCACCACTGGCGTTAGTCCGACTTGGACTGCGAAAGGGCGTTTATGACTTAGCGAAATATCCTCCAAGAGTCATGTGACCTGGTCACGAGATGCACAGTGCTTATCTGGCACGTGATCCGAGTGTTCACTAGGACAAGTCGCACCACTAGGAAATCTGAATGATTGACGAAGACGACTTGCTCGAAGAGGCAAGCAAACCACACGTGAAAGAGACGATTGGCAAGTGGTTATTGAAGAAGACCAAGATGGCGTATCTTGGTCTTATTGAGCCACTATTTATACATGCATGGGGTCGCTTTAAAGCTCCCCTTGAATCCGTATGACGAATAGTGTAAGTAGCTCGAACCCTACTACAACTATCCTAGTGTTGACTCATGCCTCGTCGGCATGTGATTGTGCTACCTCTGTCCATGACTCATTACTGCTTACTACGTGGTCATAACCGTAAGTAAGAGTCTGTTCCCCTCGTACCATGACATCACCCCCTTTTCAGCTGCGACAACCACGGCGCCGAGTGGGGCCTATCCCTCCGACCCAAGCTTCCTGTCTCTCCGTGATCCGATCCAGGGTGTTCACCATCTCCAGTCGGAATTTGCACCGGGCCAGCTCCGACTGCACCCCTCTGAGCGCCTGAGCTAGGGCGTGGAGCCATTGCTCCATCCTCTCAGCCTCGTGTCGATAAGCGCGGAATTGGGTTAACTCAGCTTTGAGCCCTACGTCCCTCAACTCGTTGACCGCGTGATCCACCCGGTGCTGGTTGCTGTGCCCTCTGACGAGGGCGTACAGATCTTCAGGCACGTAGTGGGGTTTGCCTGCCTCCCGGACGTGGGGTTCGGCGTATAGGGGGCGACTGTATACCTTGTCGCTGTCGTCCACGAGGCTGAGGACCAGGGGGTCTGGTCTGGCGATGACTTGAACATAGGTGGCCTGGCAGGTCACCCCTTGAGCATTGGTGATGGGGTAATGGACGAAGTCGTCCCCCCTGTTGTGTTTGTATCCGTATGGCGCGACTCGCGATGTCCCTCCCAGGTATCGGAGGCGGACGGCCGGCGCGGTGGAGTCGTAGGTGTCGACGACTACGCCCCCACTGTAACGTTCCACCAGACGTTCTTCTTGTACTGCAGACAAGGCTACCAGGACGACCCTAGCGATCACCAGATATGTCAAAGTCACGTACTCGATCTTCTACTAGCTCGCAAACGAGTCGTAGTAATGTTCCCCAAAGGATACAAAGGGTTGTGAAGAGAGTGAGCTGAAGTAGATGTGGCAAAGATAGTCGGCAAGACAGCGCGACTTGAGAGGTGGTGCAGCACGTTCCTTGAACGGCAAGAGTAAGGCGGAAAGGAATGGATGTGAGGCCTTATGGCGATTCACCAGCTAAGGACTAGGAGTTGACAACCAAAGTCTATTCAGCACTCAACTGGCAAGACAGCACAGAAGAGGCAAAGGCATTTGGGTGGTATAATCCAAGAAGTCAAGCTTAGGTCTTCAGCGACCATAAGCCAGAGCCTATATACATGTCCAAGGAGGTTTGAACCCCAGCTTGGAACTCCGAAACCCTAATACACGGATCCTAGGAATGAGTCACAACCGAGTCAGAGATAACAATCGACCAATGGCAGTAAGGCGCAAAGGTATGAGTCAGAGATAATCATCCGCAGCTGTATGAGTGCTGCTTCCATCCAATCAGAGCGCGAACGTGGTACAATTTATCAGAATCAAGGCACAATCGATCAGGCACATACGAGTCATCACAAATACGAGGCATTCGAGACCAGTCCAGGCACAAGCTCATCTGGACCCTTCTGGTGCAAGTCTAGCCAGGTCACGTGCCAGGGTCACGTGACGGGCGTTTGATGTAAGATCACGTGATCCTACTCCCAATATTCTTGAGCGTTTCCAAGGTAGGCGGGAAGGTCACGTGACTTAGCTGGTTGCTGGGCGTGTTCAGCCACAAGTCTCATAACTTCAACTTCTTCCTCAGCATATTCAGCACGTGATCGCTTCACGGCAGTGTTCCAAGGTCTTGCAGGGGTGTTCGGGGGACCAGTTACGGGTGAAACCGTAACACCCGCGGTATATGGGGTGACCCGTGGAGTCGCACGCGTATGGGGTTTCGTGGGGGTCGTCAGAGTCGGTGGCTGTAATAAGGTAGGGCTGCTCAACTGGGTACCATTCCTTCAGGCTCCCTTCGACTGCTTTGTACACTGCTCTTTCAGCGTCTCGGTGTGTTGGCGGCATCGGTGGTAGATGATGGCCCTCCTGGCCGCGGCTACCACTAGCTGTTGGCGCCTCCAGTCCTCCACTGGCTCCCTCCAATCCCGTGTCTTCATCCACTCTTGCCACCTCAACGTTGCAGGGGTCTTCTTCTTGCTTGATTTCGACCCATACGGGGTCAGGTCGAGATGGGGGACTCGCAAAGAGTCCGACAGCTGCACAAAGCCGAGTAATCTCGGCTTCGGTGTACGGTGCTGTGTTGAGGTGGTCACCGTCGGGGTTGAGGATCCAGTATGTGGCGGGCTGGTCTGGGTCTTTGACGTCAATGATGGACTGGACGTTGTTGAGAGCCGCTCGGAGCTCTTCGTGGGTGAGGCTGTCGACGAGACGGGAAGCGAGAGAGGAGGACGAGGGGGAAGTGGGAAGAGACATGTTTGTTTGAGCGAGGAGTCCAGTGTGAAGAGATGGGGGTTTAGTTGTGATTCGTCCTCTTCTATGTGTGTCTCTCTTGAGTTCAGGCTCCGCTTGTATTCTGCTAGAGCTTCGTCAGCGAATACGTCATGTTGGTCGACCCACTGGTTCTCCGAGTCTGGGTACCCCTTCCATTTCACGAGGTATTGTAGTTTCTTGCTCTGGCCGAATCGCCTTGAGTCTAGAATGCGCTCCACCTCGTATTCCTCTTCTCCATCTACCAAATCTGGTGGGGGGCGCTGGAAATTTTCTCCATGCATGGGCGTTCTCCGATAAGGCGTGAGTAGATCGATGTGAAACACGGGGTGAATACTCCATTGTGTGGGAAGTTCGAGCTGGTAGTTGACCGGTGATAAGACTCATGTGATTCGGAAGGGTCCATGTCATCGTGCTGCGAGTTTGGCCATCGGTTGATTGGTTCGCAGGTGTCGTCCTTCTAGCCATACTTGGTCCCCTATTTGGTATTTGGGTGTGTTTCTGTGTTTGACCCATAGTGATTGCACCTTTTGGATGAGGTTCTGAGCTTCTTTCCGTGCTTCTCGGAATTGTTGGAGTCGTGTGAGTACCTGTGGGATAGGCGATGGCTTGTCGATCCAATCAGCACGAGGGTCATACCCCATCATGAGCGAAAATGGGGACTTCCTTGTTGCCTCGTGCGGCCAGTTATTGTGCGCAAATTCCGCCATGGGTAGGAATTGCGCCCAGTTATCTTGGCGCTCGTTGGCCCAGAACTGGAGGTATTGTTCTAGCCATTGGTTGGTGCGTTCTGATTGTCCGTCCGTTTGGGGGTGGTATGCCGTGGAAATGTTTTGGTGGATGCCAAGAATTTGGCACAGCTCTCTCGTGAATTTCGATGCAAAGCGTGGGTCGCGGTCACTAATGATTTTTGACAGTAGTCCGAACCTCCGAAATACGTGAGTCACGTACAGGGCTGCGGTCTCTTCCGCTGATATTTCCTCATTGCAGGGGATGAAGATTGATGCTTTGGTGCAGTCGTGGTCAGTTACGGTGAGAATGGAGTCATGCCCCTGTGACTCAGGTAGTTTAGTGATGAAGTCGAGCGCGATGGTTTCAAATGGCTTAGCGTTGATCTCTGGTGTGATGGGTACCAGTGGTGCCTTCGTTGGGCGGTTTATTGACTTTGTGTCGTTGGCATTCCACGCATCCTTGGACATACTCGGTTATGTGCTTCGCCATGTTTGGCCACCAGTAGTTTCGTTCGATGATTCTTGCCGTTCGTTTGATTCCTGGGTGGCTGTAGACAGGGGGGTTGTGGTGGTTCGCGATGATGGTGCGAATTTCTTTTGGTCCTCCGGTGATCACTCGTGCGCCCTGACGGTACCAGGTCCCTTTGATCCTTTTGAGCTTGTGTGCGTCTACCCAAGGGCGTATGGCGTGTTCATCTTGATCGTGTGTTTCTGGGCTTTGTGTGGTGAGGTTTCGCGCGAATACCTTCTCTGGTAGGACTACGACTCCTTCGTTATCCCTTTCTCCCCTGTTGTAGTCTGGTCTCCTTGATAGTGCATCCGCGCGGCCATTGTTCGTCCCTTTAATGTGGTGGATCTCGAAGTCGTATTCCGTAAGCTCTAGGACTTCTCGGGCTACGCGACGACTTATCTTTTGTGGTGATTTCCAGTGTGTGAGGTTGAGATGGTCGGAGAAGATTTGATTTTATGTGGCGATCCTGCCAAGAATGGTCTCCAGTGTCGCAGTGCTTTGATGATGGCTAGGAGTTCTAGGTCGTAGATATCGTAATTGCGTTCTGCTTGGTTTAGGGTGGTTGAAAAGTATCCAATGGGGTGGTGTTTCCCGTCTTGCTTCTTTTGGAGGAGGACTGTGCTACTGCATATCTGGATGCGTATACTTCGAGTTCGAATTGATCTGTTAACGTGGGGTGAGCTAGTACTGGTTCGCTGGTGACTAGGTGTTGAGGGTTTGGAACGCGGTTTTCTTTGTCCTTGCCCCATGTCCATTTGTTGTCCTTGTGTGTGAGTTTGTTGAGAGCTCGTGCCGTGTGTGGCGAAAACTGCGAATGAAGAGATGGTAAAATTGCAGAAGCCTAGGAAGGATCGCACATCACGTACTTTTTGGGGTATAGGCCAGTCCCGTATGCCTGCGATTTTTACGGGGTCCATTCGAGTCACCCCCTTTTCAAGAATTACCCCCAGGTAATCCATTCGCGGGTGGTGTGGAATGTGCATTGGACGGTTTTTGAAGTAGAGTCATGGTCCATTGTGACTTGGAAGTACTGCACATACGGCATCTATGTGTGCTTGGAGTCCTGCATGTTCTA